>OU342461.1:18405875-18868375 GCA_910589355.1 Parapoynx stratiotata
ACATCTTTGTGTTTTCTGCAGATTACCTGGCTTAGACAGTGAAAGTGCGAAAAAATGGCTGCGTTCTTAAAATAACTACCAAGCATACGGTAAATTCCATAAAACAGGTTTTTGATTGTGGTAACTGATGATTTTAGTACTGTAGTAAAGCAAGGTCTTCGTTAGGCACGACGACTAGAGAAGTGATAAAGTGATAGGCAGAACTGCGACCATAACGCGGGAGCCGAGCGAGCGAAGCGAGCATGCCCCGACAGCGGCCTGCGAAGCCCCAGAACCGAACACAAATTTACTTATACTTAATTAACGATTTACCATTCGTTACAATGCAAACTAACAAGGGAAACTGCAAATATGAGCTATTTTTAGAGCTATTAAAATTTTGCACTTTTACGTATCGTATCACAAAATCTGCAGATTACCTAGTTAATGTGCACATTAACGTATTGTGCATTCTTACGGTAACACATAAAAGTGTATACAGTTATAAGCACATCTTCATTCTCTGATGGTTTGTAATACACACTATCAGATTTTTGTATTGTTATATTGTATTCTTTTCTTGAGAGCCTGAGAAACACAGTACTTAGGTTCATATCACTAAAAACATTTCTTTTGAAAATATCTTAATATTTAACACCGTAGCACTGTTTAATGTTGACATGACAAGGAACAAAGCTACGTTTTCTACTTTAATGAAATAGAAATCATTGGATGGAATTTAATTTTAAAGCAATTTAGTAATTCTGACTCGAATAACCAACATTTTCTGAAAACTTCATATTTTAATCAATGTTTTGACTCTAGAAAATGCCGAGGGCGACAATACGCGGTTTACAGGCATGAAAATAACACACATTGCAAATTTTTTTCTAAAAAATGGTCGAATTATTGGCAATAATGTATGTTATCGAGCAGGCTTACAAACTAATAAGTCCACAAAACGAATATAGGTTAAAGAACGTTGTAAATAAAAAATAGTCTAGGGTTCAATAATTCTATTTTTAATCTAAAAATCAGTGCGTGTTGAGTTAGAAATCCTTTGGACCAACCCGTTTCGTAGAACGCCCACTCAGAGGCAGTCGTCGAGAAATAGTCATTCCATTAGAAGAGCGGCTCCACGTCGACCCAAATAAAATAATGACGAAGGTCACGAATAAAGAGTTTCTCATTTCTTATTTTATTTTCTATTTATACGTACGCAAAGTTACCTCACAGAACATTTTCCCTTCATGCTCCTCAAGACGCCGTGATTCGTACACATTATTTTATTTCTCATTGCGAATAACAAACGGGAAACAGGTTTACCTGAATATGAAAGAAGAAACCAGTCGCTCACAAATCGGGCTAGTACAGAATTGGACAGTATTCTTGTTAGAATTTGAAGTTTCATTCAAAAATACCGCTCAACGCTATTGAAATATATAAAAAGTATTACTCGTGTTGATAGAGGTGAATAATAATTTCACGTAGATAAATACATTTAATTTTACACTATTTTAAAGATCTGCTTGGCTGATTAGTTTGTACACCAACAAATAATGTTTCTCAACCAAATCAAAATCGTTCTTGAGAAGGGCCAGGTCAAAAGTACCCGTATTCGCCGAGTATGTATGAGAAATGTGATGGAAGTTGATGAAGCAGAAGAAATATTATGCAAGGATGCTTCCCCTGTGGGAAAAAGGCGGTTATATGTATATGTATGTATGATGATTTACTTCAGAAGACTCTGATTGTAGTTACGTCAGCACCTGCAATGCAAATTTTCATCTGATCTCTTTCCAAATTATTTTTTGACAGGAAAATCGAATGTCTCTTTTATATTCAAAATTTTGCTAAGAACTCCATCACAGCTTGTCTCTATAATGGCGCTGCGATTCCCGAATACTTTCGCCTACATTGTGAAGTGTAACTTTCCCCGAAGTCTGACGTCAAACGGGAGATGATGTGACTTCGCCACTTTTACTTTGACACAATGTATTATGAAGATGAATTCCTAACGGAATTCTTTATAAATATACAAAAACGTAATCGAGTCTCCTGGGAAGGCAAAGCAAAGTTCAATATTCCGACTGAATGTTGGGCCAAAAGTTAATATTAGTGTATCTTCATATTTTTTAGGTATTTATTATTATTATTAAACTCTTTTTTGCACCGGAAAACACAAATACAAGTTTATATAAACAGTATGCAAGGGAGGACTTGTCTCTAATAGAGTTCTCTGCTAGCCAACCCGTCACAGGTGTGTCAGATTTAGTGTTGATAGGAGAGAGACACCATTGCGACAAAAAAGTAAAGATATTTTAAACTAAAATAAAAAATATATATACTTACAATAATAAATTATAAATGCTATTATATATTAATAAATAAAAAAGAAACTTAAATACGAACTACGAGTATACATATAGTAGGAAAAAAATAGTGTAATATATTATCAAAATTAGAAACACTGTTATTTCTAATGCCATCTTGATTTTAGACACTATTGACATAGGGCAATACTATCCTAAAAGTTTGAGTAAAGCTTATGCAACACTTCGGTACACATAAAGCCCACGCACGGCCTTCAAATATTGACCGGTTGTCAGCCTGTCGCCGACATGAAAGAGGCATCAAGCTTGAAGAGTTACTGAGCGTTCAGTAACTCGAACTAGCAAACAAAAGCTGATAACCAGGATAGGTGCTACCTGTGTGACGCAAACGTCTATGGAAAGACTACACAATATATTTTTTTACATGCATATTTAAGACCGCATCAGGAATGATGTGATCCAACAGAGAAATAAAGTCACCGATAAAGCTCACCGGAGTAGCAAAATGAAGTGGCAGTGGGCTGGTCATATTTGCCGTAGAACTGACGGCCGTTGGGACCGTAAATTTCTTGAGTGGAAAACGCGTCTCAGTAAACGTAGTCTAGGACGGCCTGCGACCAGATGGCATGACGATATTCGTCGGTTGGATAGAGTGAAAATCGCAAGCGGTGGCGTGCACTAGGGGAGACCTATGTCCAACAGTGGACAAAAGTCAGCTGAAGATAATGATAATGATATGTATATGAGAGGAGTTAAACGAGCAGACGGTTCACCCAATGGAAAGTGATCGCTGTCGCCCATAGACATCTGCTACACGTGAGGAACAGAAAGTGTTGCTGGATTTTTAGGAATAAGTACGCTCTCTTCTTCTCTACTGAAGGTCCACAACGGTTCGGAAATATTGCTGGCGAAAATAGTTTGCACAGTTGTACTGTTGTATTGTCGAAGGAGCTAGTGAACATAATGTTAATATCAATGTTTAGTCTTTAATACAGAGCATGTAACGGCAAGGCACGAGGGTATTGAGGAAGTAAGAATAAACTGGTATCATCTCCGACGAGAGATCCTAGATACGGCCCACTCATACGCTCCGCGCTGCCGTGTCTAGGGGATTTAAGATCTTTGCCACTATTGCGATATACGTTGTCGCCACTCGAGAACCTTTCCTCGCCAATTTTAAATGTACTTAAGTTTGATTCCAATGTGTCGGTTCAAACTGACAGTATACCGTGTAACTATAAAAAGACTAGACGTATAAAATATACCTTGCCGAAATTTGGAGTTAACCGAAACAGCAAAACGCTTTAGATGATCGTAAAACACGAGTGCGGGCTCTCGATACTATTGGACGGAGCAAATCAAATATTGTACAATATTCCTACACCAGAAGTCAGCGCTGTTCTGTTTTTGCGCGTAACATTGGGCAATAAATCATATGGAGGTGATAAAAAACCGATGGCGAACGTTAGGTTGCCTTTCTGCAATCATTTTGAGGTTCGAATTTAGGGTATGATTTTGAATATGAGAAATGTTGCTGTGATATTAATTTAGTGAATGTTTGTAGGTCATCTGTCCGTAGGCGTATTGGATCTATTGGAATTTGATATTGAATTTCATGCTATCTAAATACCTGAATAGTTATGTAAATAAGAATACTCTAACTCTGGATCTACTCTGAATATTATTTGGTAACGAAATAAATGTTACGAATATTCTATTGTGAATACTAATAATATCAAATTCAGTTTCATATCTCTGGTGCCGACCTCGGAAAACACCATCCAATAATTATCATCTCAGTCTTGTAATATACTGACATAAAATTTGTCCGAAATTCTTTCTATATAAATCATATATTTCCCATTCCTTCGTTGTTGGAGGTGTTCTTATAATTCTGTCTTTTGTCATTACTGTAATGTAATACAAAAGTTTATTTATAAGCTCAGACTCATAAGCTTAGGATATAATGTTGTAAATGTGAGTTTGTGGTGTCCTAATTTATTTTTTCTTTCATTTTGACAAAAATGGGACATTGTTATAGCTGAATTTCAAGCAATTATTTTTAAACATCCTGAATCTTACTCTTAGTTACTCTTTCACTTCCAGTGACATCAGATCAGCCCTACCAGGTAGATGACTCAATTAGGGCTGCGATCAAACAATCAGGCCAGGATCAACATCATTACACCATCACAAATCAAACCTGCTCCGCAGTATTCAGCGTATATTGCCGTTAATTGGCTCATAGCTATTCAGAGCCGGTTCCAATACTAACCGTGATCATTCGATAAAAAATATTTTAACTGAATTTGGCTGACAATGTCGTTTATAAAATATTCGGTTTGAGCTTTTGTAATGTTTTAAAGGCTTCCGTTGCTCTAGGAATATTGTTATGTAATTTTTTTGTGGTGTAGATGATGATAATATTATTTTTAATGTATATTCATTTGGAAACCCAACCCAACCCAATTTAGCTAAATGGCTAAATGTGGTCTTAAGGAACACAGTGCTCCCTGGACTCTGCGTGCGAATGCTGGCGTGATTGTATGTATGTATGTATTCATTTGAAATGAGCAGTAACCATTGCAAGTGCCTATGTTTTCACTTTGATTTATTTGCCTTACCTTCTACATTTTATTTATGACACTTGAAGTGGACAGAATAAATTAGGAGCTTATCGGAGGAAGTTTGAAAGTAGCACAAGTAATAGAAAAGATAAGGAGAAAAGATATTAGCGTGGTATGGTGTAGGAGGGATCAATGTCACGTAAGAAGACGAATGCTCAGTTTAGTTTCGGATGAACCTAAATTCAAACGATGACAGAAACGATTGAGTGAATGTGCGAATCTTCAATATGAGAAGAACGTAAGAACGAAGAACGGAAGTGGAAGTTATGTCTCGTTCTACATCCATTCACATCTATATTAAACCATACATTAACTTGGTTAAATAACCATCTTAATTTAAGCCGCAAAGAACATCCTCTAAGTCGACAATGTAATACATTTGACACAGAAGAGGAATTACGTGAATCCGGGTATTGTTCAAAGGCTTCCCAAGGATGGATCCCGAAGGATTAAAATACGAGTACTATAAGCAAAGATGTAAAACCGATTCGACAACCAGCAGCTCCAGCTGCCGGCCATGGCCGCCTGGAGTCAATAATGGGATTTATGCTCTAATTAGTTGAGATTAGATCGATTTTTCATTGAGCTTCGTCTACATTTTTTCTAGAAAAAACTTTATAGTCAGGAAGTTTTTACAGAGTTCGAGAAAAATCTGAAGTATGTTATTATTTATTTGTCGTTAGAAAATGGTTCATTTTGGCGAATGATTGAGGAATGAATTTAGTGCCATGTAACAATAGCCTTGGGTGTGATACTTTACACTTAATTTCAAGAGTTATACATGTGTTACTTGTATGTATATACACTCGCGAGCAAAAATTAAGGGTCGGTTAAGGAAGTTAGAATATCAACTGCAATTGCAATCAAAGTTAAAGATTGTTTTCATAAAATTTTATTTTTATTTAATTTTTAGTACTTGGTGTTGCCTCCGTGTGCTCTCAGTAGCCCTACTGAGAGCACACGGAGGAAATATTGTATTATCCATTTTATATAAGTTTACGCAAGATATCCTTTTTCGTTTTAGTTTATGTTTTTAATGAAATATAAATTAATTATGAAAAATATTTAATTTTATTTTAAGAATATTAAATTGCCTATCATCCACAGTTTATTTCAGTTCGCTAGCGTCTTTATCTTCCGAGAAATTCTAACTTTCTTAACCGACTCTTAAAAAGTCGTGAAATAAAAAGTAGTTTGTGTTGCTCTGAAATAGAGTTTAAATATAATGGTAAACAAAGAACGTTACATTTTGTTTCGCTTCTTGCACAAAAGACTATAAAATGTTTAATTTATTCTTTAACAGATTTTAAGAACATAAATATTTTATTTTATTTTACGATAGGCGTCGCGATTAAATAGGCACTACACCATTATGCCGTCCGGTAGGTGCAATAATTAAACGGAGGATTAAAACCTTTATTCACATGTATATTTTTTCAGTTTGAATAGTAAAATAAAAGTTGAGACTTCAACTGCGCCGAAAGTTCCGATAACAAGAGCCTTGCAAGTAATCGTTTCGGAGCGATCAACTGTTTACTCTGGAGGCACGGGGTAGGGGCTCCATGGCTCACGCTTGCTGGAGACAAGTACTAGTTTGTGACAACATAAAATTAAACATAAGAACTGTACGCTTCTCGCGTCACTTCTTTCCGCGTACAACTAAACTGTGGAACTCCTTGTCGCTTGCAGTTTTCCCGGTGCGGTACGACCTCCAAGCCTTCAAAAAAAGAGTCTACTCCCATCTTAAAAGCCGGCAACGCATGAGTGACGCCACTGGTGTTGCAAATGTCCATGGGCAGCGGTGATCAATTACCATCAGGTGACCCACCTGCTTAATTGCCACCTATACTATAAAAAAATATTATATAATCACACTATTTATTTTATCTGGTTCAAAATAAGGTTGATTTTTTCCAAAGGTAAAGGCGTAAGTTTTGATTTATTATGCTTAAGTCCACATATAACTGAGGGCGAACCTATTGCCATCAAATCAATCAAACACTAGGCATGGTGTAAGACAAGCGATATTCATTATAAACGGTACTCACTCACAAAATAATATCCATAAAGTATTTAAAATAATATCCATAAATTGCCCCTGTTTCACGGAATCAGTAAAAGTTTTCCAGCATTTTCTAGAGTAGGTGTGGCCACCCTACTCTGGCTGCGTCCGTAAATGTGTCAGTTTGATTTCATTCAACAGGGAATGACATGACAAAGGTACTATTTGTATTCCTTTTATACTCGAGCGTAACTTTATAAGATTAAATGAGCGTTCATCGGTATCGAACTAATTAAAGTGTATAAAAGATTTACTAATATTTTGTATGTTTTTGAATAGTTTAGTAGGGGATGAACAACTTAATTCGCTTCTGTTTTTGAAGGCTAAGCCATTGGTCCCAGTGACTATAGCAACCGTTTCGGCCCACCCACTTCGAAACCCACGAAACGGTGGTTCATATACTTACTTCATTAGTTGCTATTCCGTATAGAAGGCCAGCCCACAGCGGCTTATTCACTATTGTAAATTTTATTAACGTTTATAACATATTGATAATAATATAGAGCCAATACCGCAGAAACACTTTATGTACAATCAAAATGTAAATAATAAATATTTACGCGCTATTAAACTATTTGTTTTCTGTGCCGCCATTAATTAACGTAGGTTGGTGGTCGTACGGGTCGGTAATATGGGGCCAAGTAACCTTGACCCCTCCCCGTGGCAAGTCCGCTCCGGGGCGTCGTCCACCGTAAAACGGTTGTGCACAAATGGAACCAATTTGGCTGCGAGTTTTGTGGTAAATACATACAAACAGCCATCACTAGTTGTTGTATCCAATTCGAGCCACAGATATGAGGGTAGATAGACTTTGGCATCAAAAACAAAGTTACAAGATTTCATTCATTTTGTAAGAATACTATTTATTAACTACTTCAACAGACGAAAATCTGGGAATTATTTTACAGAATTCCATCAAATTCAGTAAAATCTTTTTTATATGTATAATTTTTTCATTATATCTTCTACATCGATAGCGAAAAATCACAAACAAGAGCCCAACAAGGTAACAGTAAGGGTAAATTTTTCGATCCGTGGTCAGGTTGACCAGTAGGTTAAAATATGGATCAATGGAATAAAGGAAGGATGTGATATTATGACAGCTCGTCCAACAGTCTAATTTTCAAATATAACTAAAATTAAATAATTATCTATAGACAATTTGACCACACCACAATGCTGGGATTAGTGAAATAGCGGCAGGCGACGATGCAGATGTATTACTACGGATCAAAAAACTCACTTGCCAAACTGTCAATCTGACGTCACATATTTTGACGTTTCCTTAGTGTATTTACAAACGAAGGATTCAGCGAACAACGATTTTAATTGTCTCTATGAAAGCACAGTTAAAAAAATATTGTTTATATGAAGCCTTCTACCCAATTCGTAGCTCTACATGCCAGATAAAACGAGATGCAATACGAATAGTAAAAATGTTCCCGTCAAATGCGTGCGACTGCGAATCAGTGCGTGTGATCGCAGCCTGCATTAATAATACGAGCGGCGCGCCACGCTGAATAATTTGACACTCACGGATAATTTAGCGAATGTCCGTGCTGACTCAGAAATTCTGAGAATGCGTAAGAAGGAAATGGATGCATAAACTAAGGAACAACGTACATTAGATCACCACGCCTCTATCTTTTCAAGTGTTAAGCACCCACTTCGTCTAATATGTTCCCATGTAACAGGTGGCGAGCCTGTTGCCATACATCGGGCACAGTGAGAAGTAAGGGATATTCACAATCAATTGTACTTAAGTTTTTATCCAAACTCAGCTGTACAGGTCGTTACTAAGGATTAGTTTTACTCTTTTATTGCACAGAAACAAAAAAACCGCAAAAAAAAAAACAGAAGGATACTAGGGAGGACTTATCTATAATAGGGATATCTTCTAGTCAACCCGTCACAGATGTGTGAAACCTCGTGTAGTGAGAGAAGCGACACCAGTGCACAAGACGAAACAGAAATATATGCAAAAAAAATATACAAAAAGACAATAAAAAAATATATTAATTCTATTTCTAAACAAATAAAGTGCTATATATATTTTAATTTAATATTAGGTCCTAACCTATGAAATTGGTGTTTTGTATGGAGATTTTGGGGATGTCTGCATTTTCCATACTAACATTTTTTCAGATTTCTCCACAACGACAAATCCAGAGATAATAATATTTGGCATGTATCATTAGACAAGCTTTAGCAATATGTGTGTGAACACGCTTGATAAAATTATTCATCGTTTTTATGTTAATGCAAATCAAATGATGTATTCGGGAGGAAGTTAAAAATAATTGTCTTTGTGTCTAATTTTAACACAATTAAACTTACAAAAAATTATCAAATTAAACAATACGAGCTCAAATATATGGTCTATTTTTAGAAGAGGCAATTATTTTATAAGAATGTTCTGAAACTTAATAGTTACGGACAAATTGGTAAGACAGAATAACAACACCAATTTCATAGGTAAGGACCCAATATTATATTAAAACAATAAACTTAATAAAATATAAATAAATAAAAAATTAATACATAATATTATTCCTGAACAGAGAAATTAATACAGATGAGAACAAAAAGTCGATAATATAAGATGATAAAAAAAATAATGCTACATGCTTTATAGTTCCTGTTGGTACCAATCGCAAGAAAATGTTTCTTAATATTATATTTGAAGGAGTTAACAGAAGGGCTGTTTTCTATCCCTCATGGCAGCTCAGGCGCGAACTGAGAATGAATTAAAAAAGAAATAAGTATCACTTTTCGGAAGCATCAGAGATCTGGTATCGCAGAAGGGCTTTTATAAATATTGCTAGCAATTCCTGTCAAAGGAAGACCAGGTTAGACACGGGTACTGTCTGTGTTTTCGGTGCTCCAGTTTGAAGGGTGAGATGGGCAACAACAAAGTGAAAAAAGTTCAAAACGAATTCAATCCGAGTAAGTAGCTGAATCCTGGAAATTATAACAACATAAGACAGAAACGAAAAACTTTCCCAATTGCAAAGATGTATTCCAAAATAGAAATAAAGCTTATTATAAACGTAAAGTAAGAAATATGAATGTCATACTTGATCACAAAGGCACACAAGGGGATTATTTATATATTTTTGGACGATATCTCGTGTTGTCAGGTTATAACGAACAAGTAAGAAGATTACAGTAAGCCCCAACAATATCTTCCCGTTACCGTTATATGAAGCGAAGTTAGTTGAAAAACTACTTTGTGTCAGACCTGGCTCGCTAAACCGTACTATGAACACAATTAAGGGAGTAGACGAAGTTAAAGTCAGAAACTCAACGTTAACATTTTGGGCTTGGAAAACATGAATCGTTATAACAATGAGTTTGTAGGCAGATAAGAAGATCTTTCTGGAGAAACAAAATAAGGTATTTTTTATTCAGTGATCGACTGGGAAGATGTAAGTAAACAACTACAGATATATATTCATACAACCATCAATTAGATCCAAAGAAAGCCGATTACGTGATTGTGGTACGGATACTATAGTCTATCCATTTTGATCTGAGACAAAATGTAAACAAACCATTAAAAGGGTTATTTAAGATGTCGTTACTCATAGTCGAAAAGTTTTTTCAAAAATATACGATTATTTAATATTTTATTATTACAAACTTTTTAAATGATGTAAATTAAGTAATTACTTGTCACCTTCAATAATTTTTGGTATTTTTACTTCAATGTTATATTTTTAACGTAATTTTAGGTTACTTTATTAATCGTTGCTACTAAAAAAGACCTTAAACGAATAGTATTCTCAAACTTTTATTATGAGTATAGAATACTTCCAAAAGGAGATGAACAATCATAACATGTTCATGACACCTTGAATCTACTTTGAATTTAATTGATATATTTAATATTTAGTATCATTTGGATGATAGCAATGATAGCTTGTTTTTTAAATACACTTAACATACCTAATACTCATAAAACATTATTTCATTACACAAATAAATAAAGTTTATATTCAATGACGATATTGGTATATTAAGTACGGCTACTCCTTATCTATTTTATTTAAAAAAATCAGAGCCCATATTATTTTGTCCCAGAATTGGATAAAAAGTTTGAGAACCACAAATTCTTTGTATCTTTTGTCTCAGATCAAAATGGATAGAGTATAGGTGATAAATAAACAATAGAATATTAATTACCTATGTACGGTAATAACTGCACCAATACTGTAAGTTGATTTCTGATACAATTTATTGCATACCATCATTATAATTTTTCGCTTATTTTTTAATTATGTTATTTTTTAATTATATTATAGGGTCCAAGATACTTTCACTTTACAGACTGGAAAGGACTCCTGGGATAATTTTGGGACATCTCCTTTATGTCAGAATTACTTTGAAATATCTTTAATGTTTATACATCTCAGTCACGTGTATTAGACAATGATATGCCCTCGAGACTGGGGCATCCAACAACAGACCCTCTTTACAGCAGTGAAAGGTCGTTAATTCAATACACATTCCCTAATGAAATTTCGTCACAAACCTATTGGGCCTGACTTTCAAGTTTCTTTTAAAAGCTTTTATGTTATCAAGCCTTTGAGAAGGTCACGTCAGCGAGCCCGAGGGACGGCGTCTGTTATTATTGAAGCACGTTTTAGGAAAATTTATTTAATTGTTTACTTCTCCTTTACAGCTTATCATTGAGGCAGGATAGACTCTTTCAATTAATTCAACCATTCGACTCTATCTTAAGGCGTTAAGAGCGAAGCTACTCGCCATCATAAAATGCAACAACTTATACATTTTATATGTTTCTCTATGTACCAAGCAAGCAGCCAAGCAGTTGGAGTTATAGAATCTGATAAAGTAAGAGGTAGATGTTGTTTTATTGGCAGCACAGTATATTATGACAAGGCACCATAATGATACGACTCGTCAGCATCTATTTTTTAGATCTTTAGCATCTCATCTCATCCGTGATGGGCGGCGCCGATTGGCTCTCCAATCGCATTTCACCTTCTCCACTAGTTTCACGTCGTCATAGACGGTCGCGATTTATACAGATTTTTCCCCGATATTGCACGGAGGCTATCTTACGACTGGGTGGAACCAGGTTACGTCATTTCCCAGTTACTCACAGGACATGGTTGCTTCAGACAGCGCCTACACAAGCTCACGCTGTGCGAATCAGCACTGTGTCCCTGTGGAGAGGACGTTGACGAGAGCCGAGACCATGCACTCTGGGAGTGTTTGCTGTATGCGGACGCAAGAACGAAAATGTTGGATCTTGTGTAAACAGTGGAGTCTGGTCCCATATATCACCAGGACCTCATTTGCAGCCGCAACAATTGGAACGCGTTGCGCGAGTTCGCGCACTCCTGGCACACCATTAGGCACGCTTTCCATTGATCGGGTATCAGCAGAAGAGCAGCCCGACGCGAAGTCCTGTGACTGTGTCGCTGTCACGCCCCAGAAGGGGGAGACGAGCCAACAATAGGGATGGAAATAGAATTTGTAGGGATCATAGAACAAGCGCGGTGTGGGAAAGAGCATTCGCAAGTACCCCGCGCTCTCACGTGATTCGGACTGTATCCCGTAAGGCAGGTAAGACCATGGGTTGGTGATGGGATCCATCTAGTGCCACGTCAGCCCCCATGCGCAGAGATTGGCAGCTCTCACCTCCACGTAACTATATTATATCCAGCAATTACACACAACTCAATACTATTATTACTTTTATTTAAAAAAGCAGAGGATTTGAGACTGTAATAGCACCTGTCCTAAATATGGACGTGCTAAATATCCTCGTGGATAGAAACATCTATCGTCATCACAATCACTACCAATGATAGTCAACCTCGAAAATTAATCACAAATAAATAAACATAACTTATCATCATGACTCTATCCCCGAAGGGTAGGCAGAGGCATAAGTTTCGGGGCAAGCGATATTCTTAACAAACTGTTCTTAAGTTTTATTTCAACTCTTGCGTAGCTTTCATGAGTAGTTCCTTCCGCCCCAACTGGCTGTGGCTGCCTGTTACGAACTACCCGCAAGGCCAAGTAATTTGTTATGATTGTTTGTTTTGTCTTCGCTTCGATAAGCCCACTTGTCATTCTGTGTTCTTTCTTCTAATTGTCACTGCTCTTGTTATATTATTGTTTGTATCAATTTTATTATTATATTCTTACTCTGAGCAGTTCATTTACTTCTATCTATAAACTGCCAACAAATAAAATTTATAGAAATAATTTCTTTCTCTCTAATTAAAGATTCGTTTCGCTAATAAACAGAGAAAGCAAGAAGAAGAAATAAGTTATTTTTCAAGCAAAAATAACACCTTTCTTTGATTTTCGTTTATGTATAACCTTATTTCGTGTATACTAATTAATTCGTCATCGTGATCACTCGTTGCTAATTATTAATTACCGTCAATGCTTATTATAGCATCGTTTTTCCAAAGCTGGAAAATAAACCAACATTTTTCATGTCCACAATATTTTTCTTGGTAATAAATTATTCACTGCCAAACAATAATAAACCTTGCTACATTGATTTAAGGTAAAATTGAGGCTGTGCCAAGCCCTATTAAACACGATTTTGTTCGTATAAGCCCAATTGCTAGACTAGTACAAACAGGTATTCAGTATTGGACCTAATTACTGTTTAGTTAAAGACGAGAATTCTATTGGGAGTTAATCTAGATAAAGCGTGTTTCTTGTCTTAATTACTGAATGGAATTCAGTTTGGTCAACATTATTGTATACATAGTATACATTTGCATTCAATTATTGAGTTTTGTGGAGCTCTATAGCGTATTGTTTCGCTTGGTTTTAAAAAAGAAACAACTATTGGGATGGCTTGAACTTGGATGGGTGACCAAAATTTTGTGATCTTGAAGGTGGAAACCTTGCTTGTGGGGGCACAGTTGTTATCTATTCTAGCTAGATAATGCAGAAGACTAGTGCAGTAGTGTTACAATTACAGCCAATATTCCATAGTTGTGGAACGTTCACGCAGGAAAACCTATGAAAGAAAGAATGAAAAATAGTTTATTCAGTGACCAAAAGCAAGAAAATCATATAAAATTAAAAACAATTATGCACAGCAGACCGAGAGATGGTGATGCTGTGATCCGTAAAACCGTACCAAGTCATTAATTACATTAAAATTTACTTATATCATTGTCCTTTTAAATAATAACCAGTAGCTTTTTGCTATGACTAATTCTATATGCAAGCTCAGACCAATTGATGAGAAAAGAAACTAAATTCTATTAATTAATTACTCTCCATATAGCCGTGAGGTGCAATGCGACAACTTTTAAATCGTCACCCGCTCTTTGACACCGGATAATGCGTCTGGTAAATCCCAAAGCAAAGTTTCTCATAAAGACATTACTGCCGCACAGATTGGTCCAAAAACGAATTATTCATCGCAAATTAGGGCGATCTCATTCGAGAGGCTTTGTCATGTCCAAGTAATTTTATCGCGAGACTCGGAAGTTGCGTGTTCACAATTGTTAATTTGTAATTTGGTAGGTGTACTTGCCAAGTTGCGATTGTGTTTAATCTTTAGCGTGTTCAGTTTAACTCGATTTGGGATTTGAAAGACGAGGGCTCTTCCTAGAACATTTACAAGTTAGGGTTACTCTACTGGATTATGTTTATGTCTAGACGAATATTTGAGTATTAGAAAAAGTAAAAGAATAGTCTCTACAATCGCGAATTTTTCATGTAAACTACAACCACAATAATTGGAGAAGTATTTTGAATTCCTGAATATTAGATTTTGTTTGTTTTGTAATTGCAATTGTAATTGAATCTTATATTTCGACACAATGTATATATTTTTAAGAAATAAATAAATAGAAGAGGCCATCTGCTTTGAAATACGTATACGGTGTAATCAAGTTCAACAAACATACATGTCAAGCTAATGCGTATTTCGTAGTTCTATTATCACTCAAAATAAAAATAAAATCAAATCAATGTTTTTTTAATTTTGTTTTTATTTTGGCAACTACTTTATGGGCCAAACTTATCACATAAAATCGTCAAAATTTTGCAAAAAAATAAAAATAAGTTTATTACCGCGAGCGCTTGCAGCAAGTACATCCACACTGCTTCAACTGTGGTGTAATCGATACAAGCGGCCTGATTCCGAGAGTAAGGCTTTTCATGAGAAGAATTCGACAAGAGACTCGTGAGCCACTTTTTTTAAATAGCCAGTCAGATAAATATTGTCAGTATTATCTATTTCTATATCGCTTGCCTCACACTGTGCCCGGTGCACGGCAACAGGCTCGCCACCTATTGTATGGGGACTTAACATAATAATATCTGGCGAAATGTGGGTGGTAACCCCATCTCCCTACCCCTTTGGGGATATAGGCCTGATGTTTTATGTTTGATATTCACTATATATTTTTACATAATTTTCATAACATCCATTAATCCATCAAAATAACAATGCTTATGATGATAATGACTACAAATAACTTTTTTCACACCATTTTGTCCTCTAGATAATCTTGAATATAAATTGGTTAATAGCCTTTTTTCTGTAATGTCATTTTAATATAGGATTTGTGAAAAAGCTGCTGTGTTATCCAGTGGGATTTTATTATAGAACTGTATACCAATTAAACCAAAATTGAATAAGATTTACTAAATATGAATCACAATGTACACGTAGATTTCATATTATAAAAAATAACAATAGAAGCATTCGAAATGAATTCGTATTGTTATACAATGAATTGTGCGGTGAGCTTCTTTCACAGGATTCTTTCATGCGTACCTACGCGTGAGAGTACATTTTTATGTTTCTTAAATTTACAATGACACACCACAGCAGTGGTGATAGTGCAGAGTTGTACACATAATAAGTTTAAATATGTAAAGTTTATTGTGAAATGAAATTGGTTTTCCGTTATTTATTGACCAATTACTTTGATACTTTATATGAGCTAGAACAGTTGTTTGTTTATTTACTCTACTAGCTGAGCCCGTGACGTCGTTCGCGTGGCTATTGCGCGTGGCGTGGCTAGCGCCGTAAAAAGTAGTGCTTTACACAGGATTGTTTTTTCACAAAATGCTTAACAAAACATTTCTACCTCTTATTTAGTAAAATGTTGACTAATAATAGTTGAAATAAAACGTCTAAACATTAAAAATATGAAAATAACATTTCTTGTCAGTGTTATCTCATTAATGGTTGTCATCGTAAATCTCTGTTGTCATGTCATTATTTTACAATGACGAAAAATTCGAAAAGAAATTACATTTTGATGAACATGTCACTCAATACTCGGTCGAGTAGATATTGCTAACCGCGGTTTAACCCCCGCGGTAACCGTTCCCATAGGTAAAAGGTAGTGGTAGCCTATGTCCTTTCTCAGGCTCTAGACTATCTGTGTACCAAATTTCGGTTAAATTGGTTCAGTAGTTTTGGCGTGAAAGCGAGACAGACTGACAGAGTTACTTTCGCATTTATAATATTAGTATGTATTGGAAATAACTGAGTAAAATAATCACAGTGTGCACTGCAAGATATATATTTGAGAAGTAAACAAATGTACATGTGACAGCATAATAGAGAATACAAAATACAAATAAATGTCATATCAAAAACTGCCAGGGTGTTATATTATTGTAGAAAAGAGTTTGGTCGAACACCTCCCCGTAATATAAACACCCTATATATGTACATGCTATTTACAAACAACATCACCTATAAAAGAACTTACGACTAACACTCACTATATACAACATACAAGACACAGCCATTAACATTCAATAAAATAATTACAACCTAATTCTTACAAAACATAATAATTACAAAAGTCCTAAACTATTTACACACTTAACATGTTTTATTTTAGGCAGGCATTTCGTAAGAACATCGGCGACCATACTGCCAGTAGGAATATATTTAATATTAATGTCATGACTGGCGATGGAACTGCGAATGAAATGGTGTCTAACATCTATATGCTTTGTGCGTGAGTGATGAGTGTTGTTCTTGGTGAGTTGTATGGCACTTTGGTTATCACAGAAAAGGGGTATTGGTTGGTGACAATCAAATACGTCCTTAATAAGAAACTTTAAATATATGGCCTCTTTAGCTGCTTCTGCGAGGGCCATATATTCAGCTTCTGTAGTTGATAACGCTACAGTGCGGACTCCCAAGATATGGCGGAGCCACTGACTTGGAACACATAGCCGGTATATGATCTCCGATCTATAAGATTTGAACCATAGTCAGCATCACAGTAACCAACAATGTCCGAAGAACTTACCTTTTTATATGTAAGCCTTTTATCTTTGGTTGCTTTGAGGTACCTGAGTACCCGTTTAGCAGCTCTCCAAATCTATAAGATTTGAACCATAGTCAGCATCACAGTAACCAACAATGTCCGAAGAACTTACCTTTTTATATGTAAGCCTTTTATCTTTGGTTGCTTTGAGGTACCTGAGTACCCGTTTAGCAGCTCTCCAATGTACCTCCCCGTAATGTTCATTGAATTGACTCAAGACCGATACAGCATGGGAAATATCAGGTCTTGTGCCAATGGAGATGTACATTAGAGACCCTATGAGCTGCTGATAAGGTAACTCCGGGTTCTCATCATCCTTATCTGGTAAGGTGAGCTTAAGACCCGGTTCTAAGGGTGTTGACACGGGTATAGCCTCGCGCAAGTTGAATTTATCAACGAGTTTCTCTATATATTTAGTTTGGTCTAGACTAATGTTACCGTTGCTTTCTCTGGTAACTCGCATCCCCAGGCAATCCTTGACAGGTCCAAGATCTTTCACTGTAAACCTTTTCTGGAGGTTTGATTTGAATGACTCTGACAAGTTGTTGCAGTTGCTGAGGATAAAGAAATCATCCACGAAGACAGCAACTACAAGCAGTCTATCACTCTGTCGTCTGTAATAGACGCAGTGTTCGCTCTCTACACGAATCATAGACATGGCTGTCATTGCTTCACAGACTTTCAAATTCCACTGTCTAGGTGCCTGTTTGAGTCCATAGAGAGCCTTCTTGAGAAGACAGACTTTATTACGGTCGGTAACAAAGCCTTCAGGTTGCTCCATGTAGATCTCTTCTTCTAGATCGCCGTTAAGGAAAGCAGTTTCTACATCTAAGTGTTCAGCACTTAGGTTCAGCTTAGCGGCAAAAGCTAAAAGGAGTCTAACGGAAGACAACCGAGCGACAGGAGAAAAAGTTTCACCGTAATCAACGCCGTAGACTTGTGTGAACCCTTTTGCAACAAGTCTGGCTTTAAATTTGACAACCTCCCCGCTTGTATTCTTTTTGATCTTGTAGACCCACTTGCACTTGACAGGCTTTCTGTCATTGGGTCTATCTACCAATATCCAAGTGCCATGCTTGGTCAAGGAATCATATTCCGACTGCATTGCTTGGAGCCATTCCCCCTTGTGTATGTCATCCTGAAGCTGCTTAAAATTTTCAGGCTCAGAATCAGGAGACACAAGGTAGGCGCTTGCGTCGTACCGACTAGGCGGATTGTGAACGCGGCGAGGATAGCGAGGTTGGTGATGATCAACAAGATCTGAAGTTTGTATTGGTTCAGATTCTTGGGAAGTACTGGGTTCAGGATAGGGTTCAAGAGAGGGCATCTGCACACACTGCTGAGATTCCGGTATTTGATCAGTGACCGACGAAGAAGGCACCGAATCTGAGGCAGGAGCAGGATCGGATGTACGTGGAGTTTCAGTCATTATAATTATCGACTGACCATCTGAAACTGTGGTTTCAGGTGACTCAGGGTTATCAACTGTTTTATTTTCAATAAATACTACATCCCTGGCTATGATGATCTTGCGAGGGTTATTAGGGTCAACTAACCTGTAACCCTTGCAGACCTCAGAATAGCCCACAAATACACAGGGTTTAGTTTTTGGGTCTAATTTGGTCCTATTCTCTTTGGGAATGAGGACATGGGCCTCACATCCAAAAACTTTAATATGAGAAAGATTTACTGGCTTCCCAGTCCAAACTTCCTCTGGGATTCTAAATTTCAACCCTTGTGTAGGTGAGTGATTTTTTAAATATATGGCTGTATTTACAGCTTCGCCCCAATAGGATTTAGGGAGATTGGCATCTTGAAGCATCGACCTTGCCTTTTCAATGACGGTCCTGTTTACCCTTTCTGACAAACCATTTTGTTCAGGATTATAAGGAACCGACAGTTGATGAATGATGCCATTCTCTTTAAGAAATGTGGTCATTTCTTTATTTACAAATTCACGACCGTTATCAGATCGGACTATCTTTATTTTAAGACCCGTTTGATTCTCAACAAGATGTTTGAATTCTACAAACTTCGAAAAAACTTCGCTTTTAGTTTTTAGCAAGTAACCAAAAGTTTTTCGAGAGAAGTCATCTGTAAAAGTTAACAGATACAAACATCCGCCCCATGAATGCGAACTCATTGGTCCACAGAGGTCAGTGTGTATTAATTCTAATTTTTGGGTAGAACTCCTTGTTGAGTTTTTGAAAGGCCTTTTTGATAATTTGCCTTGCAAACACGGAACGCAACTTTGACTTTGAGTGTCATTGTCAGTGAAATTAATGCCAATGTTTTTGTGTTTTAGAATTTTGAGATATTTGTAGTTTAAATGACCTAAACGTCGGTGCCAAAGATATATGGGCTCATTATTATGAGCTTCGTATGCACGACTAGTGGATGAGGTAGTGTCTAGTTTGTACATCCCATCTGAGTTTGTACCTGTACCAATTATTGAACCAGACACTTTGCACTCATCTTTCAGCATAATCGTTGCCCCTTTAGGTGAAAAAAGAACTACAAAACCCTTACGCACTAATTCTCTGACTGATAATAAATTTGTCGAAAATTGTGGCACGTATAAAACATTAGAAATTCTAACTACATTATTATTAATATTTACACTTACAGAACCTTTACCTTCACTATATACAACTTCTTTATTGGCAACTGTGATTGGCTGTCTACAAGGTGTGTAGTCAAAAAACCAATCCTTATAGCAACTCATGTGACCAGTGGCTCCTGAGTCAATAAACCAACCTTGGGATAAAGAAGGGGAGTGAATGGCTGAAAATAAAGTGAAAGAGGATGAAAGTGTAAAATTAGATGTATAATTAGCTTTAGAATTGCCGCCGATGCCCTTATTTTGCTTTAAGTCATAAAAACGTTTTCTGCACTTTGACACATGGTGTCCAGTTCTCTTGCAGTAGCTACATGTACCGCTTTTCTTGTCAGAAGTTGTAGCTAATACGTTGTCGCTTGTAGCCGTTGAGCTGCTTGGACGCTGATCTTCCTTCAGCAGGGTGGTTGCGATGTAGTCCGACGATATAGCTGCACCGGAATGTTCTATCGCCATTACCAATGGGCGGTATTCGTCTGTTAGACCGGCAAGCATAATAACACCCACAAACTCGTCCTCTAATGCCTTCCCTATGGCTGATATTTTCTGCTGCGTTACACGTATATCATTTATGTATGATTCCATATTTGGGTAAGACTGGAGTTTGACATTGAACATCTTACGTAATAGTGTTAGGCGTCTACTGAGACTGCTGTCGGCGTAGGTGTTTTTTAGTGCACTCCACGTCTCTGCGGCTGTCTCGCTCTCCATCACGACAGGATAGACGGACTCACAGACGTTGAGGCAAATTTTTGCCCTCGCACGCTGGTCACGCCGTCTGGACTCCTCGGATGTACAAGTTGACGCCTGCGATACTACTTCCCATAACTCTGCGTCGATCAGGCTCATTTTCATAGCAAAACTCCATGTCGTATAGTTTTGACGACCAGCTAATTTTGGAAACGAACTTTGCGAATTCACAGATACTAAAGGCGCACGGCATGGTTGACTCTCCATTGCAGTTTTTACGCACTCTGGGCCCATAACCTATTGGAAATAACTGAGTAAAATAATCACAGTGTGCACTGCAAGATATATATTTGAGAAGTAAACAAATGTACATGTGACAGCATAATAGAGAATACAAAATACAAATAAATGTCATATCAAAAACTGCCAGGGTGTTATATTATTGTAGAAAAGAGTTTGGTCGAACAGTATGGATCATTAGTAGTGTATATCAGCAGTCCACACTCCAACTCTTTTCATGAAAACTGTCAAAGTCCACCGTAAGTGTCGCTCAGACACAAGTACGCACAGGCTCAGCCGGCCCACAAAGCCGGGTGACCCGGTTCGCGACATCGAGCGACGCGTCGAGCGCACTCCACTCGACGCGTGATGTCGCGTCGCCCGCTGATCGCCCGTAATCACCCACTACACCCACTTCTTTCCATGTTTTAAAGCTAGTATAAAAGGTGTCTAAGGATTTGTTAGCTATTTTTCTAAAGGAATATTTGAAATACTAATTGGAACAAATAATTATTATTTTTGTGTGAGGTACAGTTTTTTTATTTATTTATCTAGGAGCAAAGGTCTTCCAGAAATGGTTTGTCCATTTTTAATTTGACAATCTCAAATTAAAAATCCTTACTTTACAGAGTTTCCAGAAAAAAAACAGTGAACAAATGGTATTAAGAACTTATTGTAATAGGGAGATCCGACTGGCCCTCTGTGAGAACTGAGTGAGCAAAGATTTTACTGTATATCTTAGGTTTGATAGAGTTACAAATAGAAAAAAATGGTTTTACCAAAGTTTTATAACTTTTACTTACTAATAATACAATACATAATAACAACAACAACAATACATATAACAACAACAACAACAATAATAAACACAAAATAACAATACATAAATTATAGAAACTGCAGTTAGAGAATGCAAAAAAAAAACCAAAACTATTTTATTAATTAAATTTATTTAACTCTACAGATTACGGGTAATAATGATATGTAAGTAAAGTGACCCGATCGATAGTAAGAATCAAAGTGACGCAAGTCGCTGGATTCCGGGCGGCGGAGTCGCGATGCGGCTGCACGTGTCGCTGATGCTGCAGTTTACGCCAGTTGCCAAATTGAGGCCGATGTAGTGCCGTGTGCAATGTTGGGCTATGTCAGCGGTTTGTCTATGGGTCATGTGCGTAACACATATAACAACAATTACATAACAAAAAAAAACCACACAACAACAATACAACACAACAACAATACATAACAACAACAACGATAAATAACAATTACATATTTATTTACTTTTAGAGTGTTCTCACTCAGTCCACACGCAGACGGGTAGAAACGGTAGCAATAGCGACCAGAACCAACGGCTTAACATGCCTTCCGAAGCACGGAGGACATCGTGATCACAAAGTATTTAGTCACCCATCAAAGGCATGACCATGGTGAATGTAGCTTTGTTTTCGATATCGAAAGCTAAAGTATACTCGTACACACCTATGCCACTAAGCTACTGGCTATGTATAATATATCGTTGACAATGTTGGCAACACCAACAAAAATGTTAATTTTATTTTCTGATACGGCAACACTCTCTCTCATCGTGCTGACCGATCTGTACTAACGTGTGCTCCTAATAAATATATTTTTTACTTGAAAAATATCGTCGTTTTCCTGCTTCTCCGGCGACCAAGATCCTCATCCCGACAGACAATGTTATTGTTTTGGTTAGAGGCAGCACTCCGCGTTGAAGAGTCTCGAGAAACAGTTTCTCGCCTGACTTGCAGCTTGTGTCGCTTCCATTTTGAGATGTGGCTCAAAGTGCTTTCTCGTGTCTATTATACTACGAGACAACTAGTTAACAGTCTATAGCTTATTAAATTATATCACTTTAATTACATGTCCTATCTCTTCTCTTGGGTGTCGTAAAATGGGAGTAATGGACTAAGAACTGCACAAACCTCAAATAGCTTATAGCGGCGACGGGCTCACCACCTATCACGCTGAGTGCAGTCACTGCTTGGTGAAGCGCGGACTAAAGCAATGGACTACTTTTGCGGTGGTTTTAACTCGTCTCTGACAAACCCTTACGGGATAGTCGTGATTATATGTATGTATGTAAGGCCCGAGTTAACCAATAATTGTTTAACCAATGTTTTAGTGATCGGCCGTTCAATTCCTAAACATCGTTTAAACAACTATTCAAATTTTCACTGTTCACCGCAAACATGTTTACCATGGTTACAAAATCGGAAGTTTAACGATGCTTTTGAATGAATGAACGAATGTTATAAGGATACTTATTTTCGAAGCAGCTCTGTCATATTAAACGGACGCAATATACGTCGACATCTAAATTTAGTATCATAACGTAAAATTCTTCTAATTTGTAAAGTGCAATGACGTGATAAGAACGTTTTACTACGACGTTGTTCTAATTTTGGTTGAATAACACCTTTCGTAACTAACGGTAACTGTCAAATTGTCAATGTCAAAAAGAAATTCATGTTGATTTGTTTACTTATATAAAATCACGACTATTATCATGGACCGCAAAAGGATTTCATTGCCATAATCCGCGCTTCACCAAGCAGTACTGCACACGTTTATTTCGGCGTGAGTTTGGATTACATGACCTAAATCAGTGTCCGACGGAAAGTGTGATTCGATCGTGGGTCGGAAAGTTCGAAGCAATTGGTTCGGTTCTCAAGAAGCCTCTGGGACGCCCAAGGTCAGCGAGAACGGAAGACACAATTTAATGCCTCTTTGGCGGTTGTAAACGAAATGTTTGCTGGGAAACTGATATCGCGCCGAGGTGACATTGCATGACCACCTAGAAGTTCGGATCTAACGCCACCGAACTTTTTTATGTGGGGATACCTGAAAAGTAGGGTCTACTAGTACTAGTAGGGCCCAGCCACGATTAATCAGTTGAAGACTAATATCCGAGAAGAAATGGCAGCTATTCCCCGCGCAATGTGCCAGCTAGTTCTTATTAATTTGAGGATCAGATTCGAGGAATGTTTGCAGCGCGATGGTGTACATTTGGATGATGTTATTTTAAAGAAATGAATTTCCCAGATGTCAATTTAAATTGAAATAAATAGTTGTATTTGAATTGTATTTAGTTTTATTATTATTTTTTCAAAT
Source organism: Parapoynx stratiotata (assembly GCA_910589355.1). NCBI lineage: Eukaryota > Metazoa > Arthropoda > Insecta > Lepidoptera > Crambidae > Parapoynx > Parapoynx stratiotata. The sequence goes on from OU342461.1 coordinate 18,429,911, forward strand.
TCGCAAATCTTTCTGGTCCACCTGTATTTCTTTCCAAATATTCAAGATTTTCAAGAAGTCCCAAGTAGTGGTCGTGATAATTATCTACCATTCATCATTATTACTAAAACAACCTATTAATCGAAAATAACCATACATTTTCGTAACACTTTTGAAGTCAATATGTAGTAAATGTAAGTAAAACGGAGGTTAAACGTTGCTGTCAGGCTCGGTTAAGTTGATCGGTTGTTTAAAAGCTGTAATCGATGGTTAACGTGTGGTGAACACAAAAACTAATTTAAACAGCCGTTTATCTTATAATCAGTTGTTTTAAATGTTGGTGAACTCGGGCCATGTGACATAAAATGGCAAACTATAATTAACTGTTTTTTTGCCCTGTAAGTGCCCAAACACAACGAGCAATCCAAATTCCACTCAAGTAATTTTTTATACTATGAAATAATTGGTACTACTGCTTTAGTAAGGATTTTTTACGCCTTAGTGTGATATTTTGAAAGACATTGATTGTGTGAGTTTTATATTATATAATTATATACTTAACCGCCTCTCTGGTCTACTGGTTGACACCACCGTGTGTAGTCCGGTCCGGGAATCGATTCCCTACGGTGCAGGGGTTTTTCTGCTCGGTTTGGTTGGTGGTAGGGCTTCTAAGCCCTTACTTAAATTTGTCGTCATAAAAACAATGTTATAAGCATTGTTGTGTTCCTGCAATTAGAGATACTCAGTTGTTGAGGATTACAGGTGAAGCTCGCTTCCACATTTGGCCTTATCGTCACTTACCAGGTGAGAGTTCGCGTTATCAATGAAGTTTTCTTTTTTTCTTTGGGACTGTATGGTACGGCAAGTGGTGAAGATACCTGTCCTGGTTTTGTATATACCACTTTTTCAACAGAATTTTATTTTATTAATGTAATATTTTAGACTACTTGCATTTGTAATGGAAAATGTGGTAAACTGCAGAATATATAACACAGATATTTATTTAATTTTCTTCTAAAACTTCAATGACGTTGTAGTTTACGACATTTAAAAAAAAAAGAAAAACAATGTAAAGGGAGGATAGAAACTTGCTGAGTATCTTGCCCGTTCTTCTCAGAACAAGGCCTCCTGGTAGTTTTGTGAACGAATGGCATAGTTTATCGCTTTCACGAAAATTTTTAAAATGCTTTTGACGTTCATAAGTATGTGCTAAGACGCATCTAAATTGAATAAACGATATCGAATTTTGAATTTTGACGGTCATGAGCATACCTGTCATATTAAAATAAATTGCTCAAAATAAGCACTGAGACGACTAATCACAAGTAAAATATCTAACGGAGTAGGATACTGATATAAATATTTTGCAAAGTCACGCAACTTAAACAGGTATATAATAAATGTGAAGTGCCGACTTACCAGGTAAATAACGTCACACCCTATACGCTTAAAGTTACGAATTCATATCACAATAATTAACTTGTCAACTTCAACATGGCGTCTCGAATATTTAGACGGAGACCAGGAGACTCGGGGCTTAGGCGTTTGAAGGGTAATTTAATATTAATAAAGCTTCATTGTTTCACATTATGTGTTCGGGCCTTAGACAACACCTCCGTAGAAGTGAGCCCGAAATCGGCTATATCCACGAAGGTTACGCAGAAGTGGTAAACCGCTTTTCGCCTATATTTTATCGATATATATAAAAGGAATTTAAATATATTCGTTTTCGTATTTAAATTCCTATTTCTGTGCCATGCTCCTCATCCATGTCCTACTACTGAACATTGACAAACCAACATGATAAACATTGAAGAGAAGACATGTACCATAACACCACCTACGCGGATTTACCGTGCCTACTGTATGATCGTGATCAAAAAGTTTGCTCACCCATCCAATGTCTAACTATGATGAAGTTACCTTTGCTATCAATATTGGAATTGAATAACACAAATCACTACGCCCACGTTATCGAAATAGAACACTTATACAAAGATATATTCACAATATTACGTTTTTACCTTTACCCGATCGAAAAGCACTTCCAATTCCCAAAGACTTTACTCCGAAGTGAAATGTAATTTGACAGGTGACACGATAGATTTCTGCCTACGCTACAGCCGTAGCTAATGTTATAAAATTAATCGATGTCAAAATTGGGAAATGTAATAAATATGCTATGCCCAAGGTTCCTAACCACACCACGTGATAAAATAAAACTTAGTAAATACCAAGGGGTTAAAAAGAACCATTTGTACCAAAAAGGTCTCCGCTCAGTAAGCCGTGAATCGACACTGGTATTCTGCTGAACCTTTATTGGGCAAAATGTAGGTGGGTACAATGTAGGTTTTGCGTGAAATGTAGGTGGTATAACATATTGTACGTAAAGCCAAGGTTGGCCGTTACAGCACGAACTAAAAGGTACTAAATAATTATGTCAGCAACGCTATCCGAGTCGAGAAGACGGCGCTACTCGTTGAAGCGATCGCAGGTACGATCCCACTACCTGTACCAGTGGTACAGTTTTACAGTTTAAACAAAGCTTATGTACAGTTTATCGTGAATATCGCTTGCCTCACATTATGCCCGGTGCATGGTAACAGGCTCGCCACCAGTCAAACGGGGAAATAACATATCTGGGGAAATGTAGGTGTTAAAACCTCTGCCTACCCCTTCGGGGAATGAAGCGTATGTTGTTGTTGTTGTCAACCATTCGTTAATCGAGTGTGCTTGATCCTAAAACTACAAAAGAGCAAATTCAATCAAGTATTTATCAATTTAATACATACATATAATCACGACTAATTGTTCCCCAAGGGTTAGTCAGAGACTAGTCAAAAGCACCGCAAAAGCAGTCCACTGCCATAGTCTGCGCTTCACCAAGCAGTGACTGCACATGTGCTCAGCGTGACAGGTGGTGAGCCCGTCGCTGCTTAAAGCTATTGGATTGTTATGCAGTTCAAAGTTCATTAGGCAGTATTCTTTTAAATGAGCCGCTACCACAAGACTAAAATAAATCAAATTAATACTAGATAATTTTTGTAATTGTCAACTATCCTGCACTCAGCCTACACACGTCCCACTGTTGGGCACAATGGAGAAACAGTTGGAACAACTTTACTGCCAAAAAATATTGAAATTGCTCAGAATTCAATACTTTGTGTAAAGTTCATAAAACAAATACCATACAAATCAAAAAAGAACAAACAAAAAAGTTGAATTATTTTTACTTAGAAACATTAAATATATCAATAAACATATATTACTGTAAATACACGAGTATATTCATCATATTATTATTTGTATTGAAAACTTGGTGTAAACTTAGTAAACTTTACCAAGTCTGTATAAAGAAAACAAACGATATACTGAGAAGATCGTATTTCGAGGTTGTGCCTATATTATGTTTCATCTCAAAACTTATTTGTTCATAATTTGTTGAACAATCTTCGAACAATACTTATTCCGTGTTCTTCAAAGTTGGCTATGAATTCTTAATTGCCAATCGAATTTAATTTCAGAAATTCCGCTCACTAGCACCAGCTCGTAAGTATGCCAGCAGCAAACTTCCAAACCCCATCTATTTTTCGCTCACTTCAGTCGCGCCACTTGTCCCAGTCGCCCCACGACACGTCCCTTCCCCGGCATTCGAGTGCCGACATATTTTCCCGTGGGGTAATTTATGCGAAACTTCCAACTTGGCAACAAAATTAGGCAAATTTATTTCGCACATAAGCCTTAAACGGATACGTCTCGTTATTAAATTCGGAGACAGATGTTTGAGAAATACTTTCGTCACAACTTCGGATGACAAATTTGGTCACTAAGAGGTTGCTTTCAACTTAAGGTTTCCCTCTTATCGATCCAACGACAACCCGAAGGCGTTCAGCTTTATGGGGCTTAGCACAGCAACACTTAGTTAATTATTACTTTAAGAAAGTTCTGAACACAGTAAACCGTTAGTTTTCCAAATATTTACAAAGCCAGCTTACCCATCATCGCATCAAATGAGTTTTTTCTTTCTCAGACTCGTTCTGTTAACCCGTTCCTCTAAGATGACGTTCTGTCATCAATTTCAATATAAATCGAACTTAGCCTGGTATAAAAATTTATGATTTAAGTACCAATATATTCATGCGCAGAAAAGATTTCAAGATTTTGACACAGACCTTCCTACCTAAATAAACGCAAACATGAAGAGTTATCATCAAGTGAAACAACAACTTAAGCACGACTACCCCACCGAGCTCTAACAATCAACGTTCAATAAGCAACAAAATTTATATATTCTCATAATTAACTGTTAGTACTATATAAACTATCACATAGCGAGCTAAATAATTCAACTAGTATACAAACATTTGTATATCATTATAATTTAATGTTGACATCGGCATTACAACTATAGCTGCTATTTTACGCCAACGACCAACGATAATAACAACAATTTCAAAATATTGTTATAACGTTAGTAATGTTTCATCAATAACAGTATTAATTAGAACGAAACCATCACTTGCCTCATGCGGTCCAGATGAAAATGTAAATATAGTTATGAGACTATAGTAATTATTGTATCGATTGCAATCACATTCAAAGCGCCGTGGATGTACTTGCTACAACTAATCTCTGCAGTGAATTTTATTACTTTCTTTTTCTTCACTTTTTTTGCTAAAATTCTTTTTGTAACTATGTGAAATGTTGACGATCTTAAGTGCTAAGCTTAGCCTATAAAATAAAAATATTTTTAATTTTATCTAATGAAAATATTAATGAGGCATGACACGCGCTTGATTCAATGTTGGTAATGAGCGTCTGCGCCGTGATTAGTCAGCTAACATTGTTTCTTCCTTGGAACTCGACGCGTCCGATCCGCAATACCGGCCTTTTGATACCTTTTTGAGTAACGAATTTTAATTAACCAAAGTATTTTTGCTTTTATAAAACATTTAAATTGATAGCACTTTTATTTATCTTGTTAATATTTTCTACTAGACTTTTTTATTTACTAATTAGAGGCACTCCCCTCCAAGATTTTGCATATAAATAACGCAAAATCATTGAATCTGTATTATCATCTCGACTAGGCATTCACTAAACCGTATTTCAAAGAAGAAAAGGGGTAATTAAGAGATATCACCCTAGCTCATGAGGATAAAAAAGTTGGAAGGACCGACGATGGTTCATGATGTCTTCCAGAAGATGGACGAACTTTTAATAATAAAGTCAATGGTCGAGTGATCAAACTTTAGCACACACCAAAATGTTATTACGAGTATACGGACCAAGGTCTTTTAATAAAATTAATATAAATGAATATCCTCAGACATTCACACCTATCAACTAGTCCCATTTTAAGCAACTAAATACTGCTTGTGTTACGGATATAGATGACGGACAAATATATTTAATAGATAAATACATATAAATATCTTGAATATATATAAACATCCAAGACTGGAAAACAAATTTCTGAAAATTCATCACCCAAACAATTGCCTCCACTGGGGATCGAACCCAGGACCTCTCAAGATGACGACGCCATGAGACCAGCGCACAGACCACTCGACCACGGAGGTCGTCTCAGAACCACTAGTCTTTGAACCACTAACCATTCCTATAAGAATTTAAACAAGTCCAACCCAATGGTACAGCCCATACATACTAAAACGTAGGTTACATTAAAATGTTTAAACATAATAATATTCATTTGTGTTTAAGTACCGTACTAAAACCGTAGCAGCTCGTAGGCCTCGTAGCCATACATAAACGGCGGCAGGTGTCTACGAGTGCTACGAGCTACGCGCTACGACCGATACAATAACTCGCTGTAACGGTGTTTCCGATGGCGTTGTAAAATAGCATTATGTTTTTTTCATTGCTGTTGTTTTTACGCTCAAATAATCATTTGTCTATTGCGTAAATCAAGGGCAGGTGGATTTGATAGCATTTTTTTTTGTTAAAAATATGGACCTGGTAGATTGAATAGACGTATGGATATGATTTTTAATTTATTTTTGTTGATTTACGTGGTGTATTTTGTACACATATATGCCTTGAATGCGAAGAAAAATAATGGATGCTCAACTAACATGTGTGAGGAAAATTCTATCTCAAAATATGTTAAAACAACCCACAGACACATATAATATAATCTTCCATCTCTCTTACACAAACCTAGATTAAGCTTTCGAATGCTTACAAACACACAGTAATTAAGCCTAAATAAGCAAAAATTCCTTTAAGGGCCATCGCTCACCTTATGTTTATTTCGCTGCCCTGAATTTCAGTTTTCTTTTTACATAGTCTTAAATGGGCCTACGCGTAATAATTACTGGAAGCCTTTGTGGGGAGGCGATCAATTAATAACCTGGACTGGGGAGAGGGGGGGGGGGTGGTGAGATGAACCTGGCAACACTTGATACCTGCCCAATACAGCCGGGAACAATGGCAATTGTGTAGAGTGCCGCCACTAACTGATGGCGCCCCTGGAGATGGATAGACCGGCATTTCTTTTAGTTCCCGACAAATGTCCGTGTATACTTAGGGATACTTACCTAAGTAGTACATTGGAGTAATACACCTGAAATGGATATACAGATAAATTAATCAACATTATATAGAAAGTATTCAGATACAAAAAGAAATTGAAAAGGATATCTATACATATAATATAACTGTAGAGGTCGAATGTACGTAGAAAAAATGCATAAAATCAAAGGGAATGTAAAAATAGGGAAAATACCAACAATTTTTTTTTGTTTCTCTGTCTGTTCGTCTGTTTGTACGGGCTAATCTCCGAAATAGCTAAATATTGCAGCGAAATTTTGCATGGTGATACCTTATATCCTTGGTAAACATCTTGGATACCTACCAGAGCATGGAATTCGCTACCGGCACGTGTTCCCTCCTTCCTACAGCATGGATTCCTTCAAAAGAGGCGTGAAAAGGCATCTTATGAGCCAGCAAGGTGGAGGTCGCTAGGCCTGCATCCTTTGGTGCTGCTCTAGCATCCTTCGCTAATGGATTTATCTACTGCTTACCATCAGGTGTCATTTGCTGGGCTGATTATAAATAAAAAATAATTTTAGTTCCGGAAAATTACATTTTTGTGGGATAGATATAAAATACCATAGTAACCATGGACAAAGTCGCGAGCAACAGCAAATTTTTAATATGGACTGTCAAAGACGCGTTAAATACTTCAATACAACCGAGCTGTTGTTCATACTTATGCATTTTACTATTTATATATCAAAACTGTTGAGCATTTAATACCTTCCTACGCAATTTGGCAATTTTCTATTAACATACGTATTATCAGTTAAATCAATAATGTCGTTTATTATTGTGTTTTAAAAGCGTATTTATATGATTGATTTATTGTAAAGAAGACTCAGGACCACTTGCGTGGCTGACATACCTTATGACAGCCACATTAAAATTGTCAAAAAATTACATAATCGAGAAAATCTCGATTTAAATTCCCAGCAATTGGGACTTACATTATAAACAAGACGTTTATAAATGAGTGTATGCATAAAATCATACAAGTTTTTCTTTCACAAATACTTGGTTTTCTTAATAATTTTTACTATTGTGATTTCAGAAAATTCTTTCTTAAAATTTTTCCCGCGGTGACCCATGGGATCCAAGAAGATAAATTGCTTTTAGTTATAACGTTTTAACAATTGGATATAACATTTAATTTTGATAACATAGCTTTGATTTTCATTTGTAGAAACCACCATTTTTTATTAGTTTCAGTTAATACATTATGTAAAAACATTTTTTCTATTGCGGCATTACAAAGTCTACACACTAGTGATGTCAAAACGCCAATGTACAGTCGAGTTCAAAAATATGTATGCAGATTTGGCCTTCGAATAAGAGTCATTTACTGGCAAACGTTCATACACATTTTTGAATTCGACTGTACTAAAAGTGTTCTGGTTACTGTTTGTTTCCTTCTCCATGTTCAATATTCCCTTATGTCGTTGGTAATGATAACCCGTCAAAAAGATACTACTCAGTAGCCAATGCCGGCGCCCGCTGTAATTAGACCGGGCCGGATGAGTTGCGGTTATTGCAGCGCCCGGCGACCGGGCGACGGGGCCGGGCGCCGGAGATCGCTTACGTCAGTGTAACGATGTGTGAACTGCTGTTACGAGTTGTAATCGTGCCGCTACAAGATTGTAGCGATTCATGAACAGATTTGATTTAAACGACGTTTCAAATGGAATTTTATTTGTCTAATAACTTTGTTTTGTTTCTGATATCTGCTCCCTGCCTTTTGGCTGCTCAGCGGGATTGACACAAATGTCTTCCTTTTCTACTCTTTCTGACATTGGTTGCTTCAGTATTCGGGTCTTTTTCTCTCATCACAACTCACACATTAAATCCGTCCCTTCTTTGGTCATGGTCTCATTACTGTACATACACGAACACACGAATTAGTCACATTTGTCTATAAAATCGTAACTTATTTAGAAAATTAGAAGACACACATAATGTAAACACGAGACATAAAAAACGACTCTATTTACCTTCATCCAGAATAAAAATGCTAAATACTAGTCCTTACTACATGGCTATAAAACTATACAATTAATTAACCATTACAATACGAAACGAACATAAATTTAAAATCTAAAACAATATCTTATAAGTAAATGTTTCTATAACATAGACGAATATCTAAATAGTACTGAATAAACCTAAATTAATATATAACTATAAGTAATTAATTAATAACTATAAGTAACTAGAAAAAATAGAGGTACTTATATTATAAAATTTAAACATAAACTTATCACTTATATAATTATTTGTTGAAAACTTGAACTTACAAAATGCATGAATATGGCGCTCTGTCTAACATTCTACTTAATATTTTTTATTAATAGTTTTAAGTTCCATAATATGCAGTGCCTTTGCAGGGTGTCACGTGCACAATTGTTATTTTGACCATCTTAGGTAACCGTGACAAGCATGATAAATAAATAAATACTGTACTTTTTTTTTCGTATTATTATTGTTATTGAATATACTATGCATTAGTCTGTATTTAGGGGTTAAATCCAATCATGGTGTAAGTTAGTGCGATTTTAATTCTACATGTTATATATTGTATTAATCTTGGTAATATTTCACAATTAATTCTGTGTAAATATTGTAAGGTTCCGCAGAAAAACTGTTCCACAGTTAGGCAGATTTTTATTTTAAGTTAAAAAACGTACCAACAAAAAAAAGGATCATTTTTCTGTTGTTTTATTTTATTATTTATGACAAAAAAATATCGTTAATATCAAAAGAAGCTAATGAAAATAAACGTGCACACAGCAAAGGAATAGCTGATAAGGTAAAAACAAGTAGGAATAGGATCAGGAAGTATTCCGTAAAATATTATTTTCCTCAAGAAAACAACCGATGGGAGGCGGAGATAAGCTAAAATAAACATGCAGAGAGACATGAATAATCGAGCAACTGCCCCCGCAAGATGGCGCTCTTGTTATATATCCATTGATCTTGTCACTGAGCATGTCTCTCATTTATAAAACAAGAACAAACATGAAATGATAAAAGTGAATTATTTTAAATACAAAAACTGGGAAAATTTAAATTACGATTACGTGTACAATACACGCAGAAAAATGTGTTGAGTTTACACTTAGTCAATTGCGAATTTTCTTGACAATAAGGGTTTGGATTTAACAGGCGAATACTAGCACGAGTAATCCTACTTTTCCCAATGGAGACAAATATATTTTTTATTAACAATTTGAGTGCCTTGACCGCAATCTCGCTTGATGTTAGGCGATGATGACTATACGTGTAACTCTGATTTGATTTGAATTTGGTATAAAAAACTCTAATCCATGGTAAAGCTTCCGATTTCCCAGGTCTAGTCCCAATGTAATTGCAGGCGCGGAAGGTGCGCGTAAATATACGTCGGGTTCGCTCTTGACCTCCATTCTAGCCCGGGTCGGGTGAGATCGACGATAGAGGAGCCGCATTGAAGTGAAATTGCTTGCCACTTATAGTTTTGATAGCGATTTTACATTGTAACAAATACGGCTGAGGAGCTCGGTGGCGTAGTGGATTTCGGTCGAAAACACAGCCTTAGCCATTGTGCTATCGAACTCCGTGCTTCGGAAGGCACGTTAAGCCGATGGTCCTGATCACTATTGCAGTAGTTTCTACCCACCCACATTGGGTCAGGGTTGTGGTATTATGGTCCATACCTGTAAATATGCTGAGGGCGATTGTTATATATCCCCGCTGTGATATCCGGAATTTCAGATCCATTTTTCTTTCCGAAAAAAATAGCATCGCTTAAAATCTCTACTCCCTTACTTCGTCTTAATATACAAGATAATTAAAAGAGCACCTTGCACTGAGTCCAGAACATGGCAACAGGCTCGGCTATGTATGTCATAAAGGTCAAATGTGGGTGTAAACTCTGTCTGCCTTTTTCGGAATACAGATAAATTAGGGCGCCGCTGGATCGCAATAGTTTTCTCCCTACTTAAGGTCTGAGAGTATTTGGGAGTTTTCTACTTAATTAAAGGTTAAGAGTATTAAAGGACAAACGTGCTTTATGACAGCCGAAATTGTGCCCGAATGGCTACAAACGATTGTGTAACAAATGCGATGTCCTGTAAAGCTCTATTTACCAAGAAAAGTCTTTAACCTGTGTTTTAGTAGTTCGAGTCATCATCATAAATATAGAATGAATACATTCTCAGCCAATTCAATTTTAAACCGTATTATTTTTTACTCTTTAAAGCTGACCCTAATGGCATTCAGCATTGGAAGCGTATAAAATGCAGCTGTCATCATAAGAATGGATATTCTTTAGCAATCAGGTCCAAACTTCGCGAAATTAAGTTAATCAAAACAGTATCAGGGGACGTTTCTATTGTACTTTCGAGGACTTTTTGCTTCTCAAATATTGACTAGGAGACATCTCGCGAAATGTTTGAGAAAATTTCCATCGCTTTCTAATTTCTCCGATGACTCGAGGAATTCTTATCGGGCTTCCGGATTTTCTTTTTAAATATTCATTAAGCGGATCTCGATTATCGATAGCATCGATTCTTTCTTTGTTATGGCGGTGGGTCCATTCGTATGGAGATGAAGGTCTGCGAGTGAGTCTCGGGGGTGCGGTGTAATGACGCGGGTCCTACCTGCGGCCGACGTCCGCCATTGTGGACTCCGACAATATGCAATATAAATGGGCGGGCCGAGCGTTGTTATTGAACGAGTGTGGACAAGGGTAGGATCCATTACAGTGGAACTGTAGCGAGGTGTGCCATTTACAATTAATCTGAATATTAATGAAGCCTTGACTAATTGCGAGACTGCCCGAAGCTGGCAAGCCGTAAACGAGGCGCAAAGCATTAACCTGTATTGAAATGATTATTTAAAGTCTTTGGAGCCGCGGCTGTTCCTGTAGAGTGGCATGCACGTTGCGTCTTTATAGAAAATTAGACTGTATTAAAATATATTATATCAAAAATAAACACTGATCAGATGGTCTAAGGCTATACCGACTACACTACTCTAACAGGGGTCGACCTATTCGATATACTCATTCTGGTTAATGACTGCAATACATTGTCCCCGATGCATGTCAACAAACCACTCAAATTGAATAGGATAATTACGTATCAAACGCAATATGGAGGTGAAATGCCTTCGATGATGCAAGCGCGATGAATAATGTTATTTTCTGTGTAATCTTGCTTCACAAAGCATAAAAAATCTCGAGAAAAACAACTTACTCGAAAATAAATCCAAGGCTTCATAAAAAGAATATAATTCCTCAGCGCGGACAGTATTCATTACTCAAATAAACGCAATGGTAGTTTTTCGCATAAACTTACATGGAAAATCACGCAGCGAAATTTTCCCAAGGAAATGCAAAAAGATTTGCGGAACCAAACTTTAATCTGAGCGCAGTTAGTTTTTATACTCTCCGCCGAGTATTAAGTAAGGCCCGCGTGATCCTCGGTCCATGAACGTCGCAATATTTTCTCTAAATTAAATAAAAATACAATTGTGAGGAACGTCGAGTTTCATCGCAACCTGGGCCATCATAGGTCTTAGAATGGAAAGGGATATAGGACGTGGATAGATAGTTGATTGGCTAAATTTGTTGACTATATTCTGCGTTACTATGCTTCAAAATTATCATGTATAATACTAAGACCTAAATAAAAGGGGCGAGTGAGCGGGCCGCGACTTACAGCTCTGCAACCAGAGGAGTACTTGGGTAGTTATGTGTTTTTTTTGGTACGGAGGGGGGTCGCTAGTTGGACTCTTCTGCAGTATATTGCAGGTGTTGTTGGTGGTAGGAGCAGCGATCAGCGCAGTAGCGCGATCTGCGGTGCTGCCGGGTGGTGTATCACCGGAGTTAGTACTCCAGTGATTCAGGTCTCATCAAAGTGGGGAGCCTACAGGCGCAGTGCGGCCGTGTGCACGGTAGTAATGAGCCGTGCTCGGCCGTGCGCGGCAGGCTGGGTGTCATGTCCGGTGGTGGTGGCGCGTCGTCTACGGCGAGTTCAGCACACAGGGGTGAGAGTCCTGTGGCGATCTGCGAGCGTCGACTTGCCTGGGGATCGTGGGGGCTATATTATGGAGGTGGGGTGGGGGGCATTGTCGGCGCTGTCAAACATTCGACGCGCCATGTGGCCGATAAACTCCTCCACCGTCGGTAGCCACAGATCCCCCGCGATGACGTCATTCCGGACGTAGCGCCCGGCTCTTGTCAGCACGCGGAGGGAGATGCTCTGCTGGGCCTGCAGTCTGGGTCGCTGGGTCGGGGAGCACAAGGCAAACCATGCCGGAATATTTAGCCGTCATCTAGTATCCGTAATGCAAGCAGCTTTAGTTTGATTTATTGACTAGTTGATAGGTGTGAATGTTTGAAGGCATTTATTTGTTTATTTACATTTTATTTATAATAAACCTTTAAATATATATTCAACTCCATATTTCTACTACAAGTTATTATTGTTATAACTCATTCAAGTGGCAAGTTGTTTGATAGAAATATTTTCATTAAATAGTTGTATAACTGTGCTCGCTCTGAACTTGTTGTAACTTGTACAAGTACTTGGGGTTCTGTTTGATTGATGTGATAAGTTTGGATTACTTATAAGCTAGTTTTCATATACGTATAAAATTATGTTGCTTAAATGGGAATCTATTGAGGTAATTCTTTTTTTAGTTAATAACGGGAAAACGTTTTTGAGAATTATGCTAAACATAAAATGTTCAGCAGGAGTGCGGACTGGAGGCAAGAGTAGCTGCTGCAGCTAAAAATGTCCATTTATTCCATTCGTGGGGCGAAGATGAAGCTACACATCTTTGAAGGCTATGCAGATACTCGGCGTGACATTTGAGACAACATATTTGTGTTAAATAAGTGTGTATTTGTATTAACTCTTACATTTTGACGTGAGTGTAATAAAGGGCGAGCCAGTTGCCATTAACCAAGACCCGTGTAAAGAAAGCGATGTTCATAAATTCATTCCATTAATAATGTTGGTAATAAAATTCTGATTACCCCTCTACCTTTGAATAAATTAAGGTAAATACCAAAAGGGATAGAAGCATCCGAATCATGATAGCCGTGGCGGACCGTGCATACGTTTGTATTAAATTATGAGATACAACATTTATCTGAGCCCACGTTTATCCAGGTTTTCTACATAAATAACTCATAAGTACCTGTAAATCATTTTACCTTCTAAATTCTGAGCAGTGAACTCGTTGGGAGGTTATTTAATACGCACCATATAATGCGCATATAGTTTGTGCGAGGGAGATCGAAGAAGTCATTAATTCACTGTTAACAAAAAATATTAAATCCAGTACATGAAATGCTACTCTACAAGGCATGAGGTTAAATTTAAATTTCAAGTATCTGGTGAAAAAACCAAATAATCCATAAGCCGTCATTCTTCCCAATATACAGGGTTCATATCTCAAACCAACCGCCCAATGGGCCCTTATCTGTCTAATGATGGCGTTCACGCGACGTCCCGACAGCGTGACAGACAGGGAGAAATGGCCGCGTGTCCCAACCGCGAGACAAATGTCCCGGACCTGAATAGGCTTGGGATGTCGACGGTAAGGAAAATCTTACTGCTTCTTCATTGGCTACTCGATGACGGTGGGGGAATCAAATGTTTTCATATACACTATAAAAAGCTCTAATACTGCGTCTGGAATCTTTATCGTTAGGATTGGTATTATAAATCATCTTTATTTCGGCCTAGGGTCACCCATTGTGAGACTAGGTGTCTCTTAATGATCTCTACAGCGATCTAACACTCCCTGCATCCAATAGCTTTCTATAACCTTCGCCTGATCGTCAATCTACAAAATGAACCATGATCCTGAATTGATATTATTTAAAATTGTTCATTAAAGTTAGTACATTGTACATAACTTATCATGTATAAAGTTTTTAAATTATCGGTTTTCTGAGGGCAAAATATTGGTTGATTGGGTATACTTCAAGAAAAGTACTTAGTTCTTTCAATTTATGTATAATTTGGAAGGTAATTGACGAAAAAAAGAGAATGAAAGAAAATTACGAATGTAAAATTAAGTACAAACGTGGAATTACAAAATTGATATTTCCGAATATTGGGAACACAATTGAATCATATTTCACGAGACAGATCGCTTTTGCCTACTTTATCAAACCTCTTTCGAATCGAGTTAAGATGAATTCGAGGTGGATTCTTGAGTCACTGACGGATGTCCGACATTTTGCACGGCGATGATTGCACGTGACATCCTCTAAGGTCACCAGTGAGATTGTGCTGATTTGTGTCGAGTGTTGAGAACAGCTTAAAGTGGAATAAATCTGCATTTGAATTATAAATAACGTTTTTAGACACTTTATTATTACAAAAAATATATATAAAGAAAGAAAGATATGCAGGGATCGTAGCAAGTGGATGTTAATAGGATATATAAAAGGATGTAGGATAAAAGGATGTAATCTCAGCCTACCATTGTGGGAAAAAGGCGTGACTTTATGTATGTATGTAAAAAAAAACTAAAATCTATTATATTTACCGTCAACTACTGTCCGTAACACAAGCAGTAGTTGCTTAAAATGGGGCTACTTACTTAATATTTTTTTAAATAATTTCTATTGATTGAGTACTCGTACCTATTGCCTAATGAATTTCTCTATTACATTTACATTTAAATCAAAAGAATGGTTTTGTTTTTAAAATAGAGGAATTCGAGTGAAGCATTACAAATAATTAATTGTAATACTCGATAAATAGAAGTAAAAGATTACTCTTATAATATTTAAGAGAGCTGTAAATTAGCTGTTATTTATTTGTAGTATTTCAAATAATTAATTGTAATACTCGATAAATAGAAGTAAAAGATTACTCTTATAATATTTAAGAGAGCTGTAAATTAGCAAAATCCTTTAATACGTTACCGACCCATTCTTTCCCACTGCTAGGCTTAGGCGTTCCTACATTACATTGCGTACCTAAGGAGCTCGAGATCGCAAAGATTTGATCACCCATCCCAGGACTGACCAAACCAAGAAAATTGCAATGTACAATGTATTTCGACAAACCTGACTTCCATCTACCTACAAATGAACATTGATCTACATATAATGTAAATTCAAACCTATGCACATAGAAATAAAGTTTAATTTGTTTTTTAAGCACACACCAGTCCTATCATCTCCAACGCCTTTGTTACTTGATACATGATTGATAGAATGATTAAACCTATCCTTTCCTTCTGTAATGTAATTAATTAAATTCCTCGTTACTTATTAATTGCTTTGGTATTTATTGCTGCTGAGAATTATAATTGCAAAATTTTATTTATTACGCGAACTCGTATAGTTTTGCTGCTTACATAATAATATGATATAAAGCAACTACGCTATTTCACGGCACGCGTGCTAATGCTAAAGTCGTCATAGCGAAAACGAAATAAAGTGATTGGCACCGACTGGACCCGACCGTCCGCCGGCCGTGGCGATGATCAACAGTTTTCAATAGCTAAAAAATTTTAAAATAATAATCTGATATTATAAAAATTAGCATAACAATAGTACGTAGCATGCTAAATGCTAAGAATTAGCATGCTAATGAAATTAATGAAAACTAGTAATTATTGCCATTACTAGTTACCAGCGCTTGGAATCCTCGCTTTACCGTCGAATAACTCAACGTGATTCTGTCTCAGTCTTCTCGCTGAAAGGGTATCACGATAAGAATATGCCGGCATACGAACAAGATTTTATATATATAAATTATAAGTAGCATGCCGAAGTAAATAAAATATTCGGAATATTTTCTAAAAATGTTTGTAAGCAACACAAAAGGCATACCTCCCCGGGTCGTTGCGGTCAGGACTTTGCCAGAGCAATTTTTCCTGGGACTTAATTTATATAAGTTTCTGTGAAATATGAAGGGTTATTCATAAATAACTTGGTATCTTCCTCGAAGAAGGGATAGAATGTTGAATAATTAGAATCAGATTCAGAGACATACATTTTGTCATTACAAATACCATTTTAATTAGAGCTCAAGAAGTTTCTTTCGCCATTTCTTCTCCATAGCTCATCTTACATACTAAATGAAGCAACAATATGATAAAAAAATAATTAATCGAACAATTAATATTCGTTTAGTGTTTGTTTATCGGTTCTGTTTCTGTATTAAATTGTTTTTGTTTTAATTTTTTGCGTATAATTTAATGCATGTTGTGTCTCCCTATAATTGTTTATGCACACTGCATATTTTTTTAACATAACATAACATATCTCGCCTCTTTCCCTAAAGGGGTTAAACACCCACATTTCGCCAGATATGTTAGGTCCCCATGTAACAGGTGGCGAGCCTGTTGCCATGCACCGGGCACAATGTGAGGCAAGCGATATTCACAATGAACTGTACATAAGTTTCCTATTTAAACTCAGCGGTGGCGGCACGGGTGTGATCGAACCCGCGTTTCCCGCGGCCTCTCGAACGAGTAGTGCCCAGTCTGTCCCAACTCGGCTACCACTGCCTTCTTTTTATAATGTTATTAATGTTGTTGGTGTAAAAATGTTGGCAAGCCCAATCAATAAATAAAATGCTTGAAATGGGTCGATTTAATAATTTTCAAAATTACATTTTCACCTGCAGAACTATTCTTAGAGACAGAATGTTACTTACATACGACAGAATGTTACGACATTGTTGTCTTTGTGTGCGTGCGCGGCGTGTGAAATAATTAACAAAGTAAGCCCCAAGACGTAATCATACAGTTGTAAACAATCGTAATCTTTGAGTGAACCTTTGTACTGAAATCAGAGCATAAAATTACTCTCCATTGTCTAACTTCCCTTTAATTCAAGACACAAAGAGTAATACAAACTCCGCAAGACATTAAAATGTGCTGAGAAGATATTAATAAAAAACAAACATGAGCGGAATCGCGCCCGTATCACAACTTTCCTAATTACCCAAAGTAATAAGGTCGTCGTCCTCAGCCTATATGCGTCCAGCTGCTGGGCACAGGCTTTCCTCATGGAGAAATCGTTAGGAGTATGCGATGAAAGAACTCCACACTGGCCTAATGCGAGCTGGTGGGTAGAAACGGTTGCAAGAGCGGGACCAACGGCTAAACGTGCCTTTCAAAGTACGGAGGAGTTCGATCACAAAGTTTTTTTTTTCTTCTTGTAAAATTTTCCATGTAGGGAAGGCAAAGGGAACGGAGCCCATACAGCCAAGTCTTCAGTGTATATTTCTTCAGTAGTTTGCATTGAAATGTTAGTGTAATGCATTTCAATGCATCTTGGGAGAGTTTGGCGTCAAACGATCGATGGCAGACACTGTGGTGCTACTTGGATGAGGTGGTTTACCACGATAAAAAACTCATCACTTTTCACACCACTTGACGCTTATTTCGATAATCATCCACATTGCACATCATCACAGACACTTATTACACAAAACTTCACTGAATTTACGTAATAATATCCACTCAGAAACAATATTACAATTATCGAAATAAAAATCACGTCCGCCATAGTTGAATGCCGCCAAAAAAACCTTTTTTTTTTCTTTTTATTGGGGTAAATAAACAGCAACTATTCATGGTTTGAATGACAAAAATAATTTTAGGTTTGGCTAGTATAGCCACCAACTACATTCACCACATATTACTAGACACAAATTTTTCTAGCTTGCGTTGATACATTGGGTACTATGTAAATAGATTGTAAAAACGATGTAGATTTTAACATAACCAAGAAAACAAGTTTTACATAAGCAAATAGACTTTCACGTATGAGAAAAAAAGTTTTACATAAACAAAGTTTTACTTTGAAGGATCTCCAAAACTCGGATTTTGAACTTTACAGGACTCAAAGCAATGATATCAATGGGATAAAAAAATTATTGTACGAGTTCATTATTTTGTATAAAGACAGTCTCCTCTCTTTGGTCACCCATCCACTGCCTGACCGTGTCGAAGGTAGCTTGGTTTTTGATCGAGAGCCAAAGCGTACTAACTACTACGCCACCGAGCTCCTGAAGTAATAAGGTTGACACAGTAAAATCGGCCCAAGTTTGTTAACGTAAGGGAGAAAAATCGTTTGTTGGCTTCGCGTGAAAAATGATCTCTCCGAGGGACATTGAACTTAACGAGGCAGTTCGGATCACTATCAGTATTTTCGGGCCGTTTTTGTGGTCCTGTATTTGATAGGTTACTTTGACTAGTTACCTACGAGTTTTGAGAACAATGCTTGAGTTATTTTTTTTCCAATTTCTATAGGACGACGATCTCTTACCGTTCACTGGAATAATTGCGATAATTAAAAAAATATATATATTACAATATTATTATTTATCGGTGGTAATGTGCAAATTTAAATGAGAAAAATATATGTCAATGAGAATATGACTAATTATTTCAATATTTTTCAGATCTCATTGTTATTCTTGGTATTGACCATTTCAGTTAACACTACAGTGAATCTTGGCTGTGATTATATTCATAGGGCTATCATTGAAATATGAAATGGACACTGAAATGACCAGAAACATTTTATATAAAAATAGCACAAAACTATATACACCGTGGCTGTATGAATTAAGCCCCATGCTTTCAAGTGAGATTTTATTCCAGTTTTACCTATGCAATATATTTAATTGTGTTTTCTCAATCTAATGTGCACTTTATATCAAACAAATTAAGGTTGGTTCTGTGAGCGGCCGCAGGAATAATATAACTGCTCTGTAAGTTGAGATTTACATTCGTAAATCGCACTACGAATTTAACGTGAAGTCAAATTAAACTTGGGGCTAGCATTGAGTTAGTTAAAAAAGCAGTACCCAACACATTGAATTTTTAACTAACTAGCCTTACTATTTAGTATTATAATTTGTTACGTGTTGGTACTGGTTTGTAGTTTTAAATTTTTATAAATTCTTTAATATTTCATGAATTCTTATTTAAAATAATTAAAATTAAATTTCTTTCTCGTCTTAAGTAAGCGGTTATGCTTTTTTATTCATGTACTCTTATGAGGTAATTAGATTTTATCATGTAATGTATGTTTGTTGCAGGCAAGCGTCGCGTGATGGCGCATGGAGTGCGCGCGGACGGCGTGGTGCGCGGCGCTGGTGCTGGCGGCGCTCGCGGCGGCCGGCCCGCGGTACAGCTCTCGCATCGTGCACACGCACGCCGGTCAGTACACGCATGCGCCGGGGCCCGCGGTACAGCTCTCGCATCGTGCACACGCACGCCGGTCAGTACACGCATGCGCCGGGGCCCGCGGTACAGCTCTCGCATCGTGCACACGCACGCCGGTCAGTACACGCATGCGCCGGGGCCCGCGGTACAGCTCTCGCATCGTGCACACGCACGCCGGTCAGTACACGCATGCGCCGGGGCCCGCGGTACAGCTCTCGCATCGTGCACACGCACGCCGGTCAGTACACGCATGCGCCGGGGCCCGCGGTACAGCTCTCGCATCGTGCACACGCACGCCGGTCAGTACACGCATGCGCCGGGGCCCGCGGTACAGCTCTCGCATCGTGCACACGCACGCCGGTCAGTACACGCATGCGCCGGGGCCCGCGGTACAGCTCTCGCATCGTGCACACGCACGCCGGTCAGTACACGCATGCGCCGGGGCCCGCGGTACAGCTCTCGCATCGTGCACACGCACGCCGGTCAGTACACGCATGCGCCGGGGCCCGCGGTACAGCTCTCGCATCGTGCACACGCACGCCGGTCAGTACACGCATGCGCCGGGGCCCGCGGTACAGCTCTCGCATCGTGCACACGCACGCCGGTCAGTACACGCATGCGCCGGGGCCCGCGGTACAGCTCTCGCATCGTGCACACGCACGCCGGTCAGTACACGCATGCGCCGGGGCCCGCGGTACAGCTCTCGCATCGTGCACACGCACGCCGGTCAGTACACGCATGCGCCGGGGCCCGCGGTACAGCTCTCGCATCGTGCACACGCACGCCGGTCAGTACACGCATGCGCCGGGGCCCGCGGTACAGCTCTCGCATCGTGCACACGCACGCCGGTCAGTACACGCATGCGCCGGGGCCCGCGGTACAGCTCTCGCATCGTGCACACGCACGCCGGTCAGTACACGCATGCGCCGGGGCCCGCGGTACAGCTCTCGCATCGTGCACACGCACGCCGGTCAGTACACGCATGCGCCGGGGCCCGCGGTACAGCTCTCGCATCGTGCACACGCACGCCGGTCAGTACACGCATGCGCCGGGGCCCGCGGTACAGCTCTCGCATCGTGCACACGCACGCCGGTCAGTACACGCATGCGCCGGGGCCCGCGGTACAGCTCTCGCATCGTGCACACGCACGCCGGTCGTCAGTACACGCATGCGCCGGGGCCCGCGGTACAGCTCTCGCATCGTGCACACGCACGCCGGTCAGTACACGCATGCGCCGGGGCCCGCGGTACAGCTCTCGCATCGTGCACACGCACGCCGGTCAGTACACGCATGCGCCGGGGCCCGCGGTACAGCTCTCGCATCGTGCACACGCACGCCGGTCAGTACACGCATGCGCCGGGGCCCGCGGTACAGCTCTCGCATCGTGCACACGCACGCCGGTCAGTACACGCATGCGCCGGGGCCCGCGGTACAGCTCTCGCATCGTGCACACGCACGCCGGTCAGTACACGCATGCGCCGGGGCCCGCGGTACAGCTCTCGCATCGTGCACACGCACGCCGGTCAGTACACGCATGCGCCGGGGCCCGCGGTACAGCTCTCGCATCGTGCACACGCACGCCGGTCAGTACACGCATGCGCCGGGGCCCGCGGTACAGCTCTCGCATCGTGCACACGCACGCCGGTCAGTACACGCATGCGCCGGGGCCCGCGGTACAGCTCTCGCATCGTGCACACGCACGCCGGTCAGTACACGCATGCGCCGGGGCCCGCGGTACAGCTCTCGCATCGTGCACACGCACGCCGGTCAGTACACGCATGCGCCGGGGCCCGCGGTACAGCTCTCGCATCGTGCACACGCACGCCGGTCAGTACACGCATGCGCCGGGGCCCGCGGTACAGCTCTCGCATCGTGCACACGCACGCCGGTCAGTACACGCATGCGCCGGGGCCCGCGGTACAGCTCTCGCATCGTGCGCACACTTCGTACCAAGTTTCCCTTGGTTTATAGGCTCTGTCATTTATGTCCTTCCTTCGACAGTCGCCCGACAAGTTTTACGGAAGTACACGATCATTTGTATTCGCAGAAATTGCAGTAATAACGAAGTACCAGTATCAGTAGTTGCTTTTTGTTAACAACTCCATCAACACTGGTCCTAAAACTGGTCCCTGGTATCGAAATTCTGAACAGACTGGGGGAAATGCTTCACCGAGCGCAACAGGCCAAGGATTAAAAGTACCACCGACTAAGTTATATAAATTACTCGTCCATGGACAATATGTAGATACATTTTCCTACGCTGTGCACTGGTGTGCGAGTCATTGTATGTAAAATTTACGGCAGAGATATACGAAAATTTATTGCAGAGGGAAAAACGGCTACTGACCTTTGAACAAACGTTAAAGGTTTTCAAACAATTTATAACAAAAAAGTAATTTTTGGGACTGCAGTGTTTTGTAAATTATAGGAGTTTAAACGGGAATCCATCATTTGTCGCAATTCCTTTCAACGATTTTCATTACACATAAAACGATACGCACAACTTTTTGTTAAATATTTAACAAATTCTAGAAATTGGTTTTATTTCTTCGAATATTCATTATTTACAAACACAGTTTATCGTTATTTTATTTCATGTTTTAAGCTTTTTGTTGAAATGACGTTACATCGAAGTTTTGCTCCCCATATTTTTGTTTCATCGTAAGTTTCAGTTTGCAAAATCAAACATCAATATTTACTTCAATAAATCAGTGTACATCGAAAATACGATTTCATGGAATTGTTCTGAAGGTAGCTCTGTGTGGGATGTAATTTTAGGTATTTAAATCGACTTAATTTACCCCGACTCCACGTAGTCTTGTCGGCCCTACCCTAAGAGTGCACGTAGGTGCGGAGGGACGAGGCGGCCCGCGAGCTGAGGAGCAGGTTGTTTGTGCGACTGACGCCAACAAGCCGAAGCTGCGGTGGTGAGCGAAAAACATGTTTGACGATAAGCTTGCGTGGGACGTTGCGTTTTTCTATGAATGAAAACAATTTTAAATGATTTTTTAGTAAACGTTTTTCGGTAATATGAAACAGCAATGAATTATGATTCGATGAACTAAAAAAAATATATTAAAAACCCTGGAAAAGATTTCGATGAACTGAAATTCAATAAAAAAAATCTGTGTTCTTATAAATACACGAGTTTAAGTTATTGTATTTCGTCAGCCTGGTTACGTTATGGGTCATATTATTATGTGTTTGACCGTTTTGCAAGGCCTATGCGGAGCAGTAGGGATTATATGGGCTGATGACGTGACGGATTCAAATTTGAGCAACTTCTCTCTAAATGTAACTTACAATTAATTTGTAGCCTTCAGTTGTTGCCCATTCGTCACACAACACGCAAACTAATAACATATCCCAGCATGCTTAGCATTGCTGCCTTCAATGTCAAATAATCGAGGTCCCTCATATTAGTATATCCGATACGTATGGAGCACGCTAATCACGGACAAATTAAGCAGTGTGTCACGCAATGAACGGAATTTAAATGATCATTAGTATGTTTGTTTAGTTCAGCTTATTACAGTTTATTTCGTTTGACTTTCATAAACTTACTGAACAAATATTGAAACTAATTTTGAGCTGGACGTCGAAACCAAATTCAGAAGGGACTAAATTTTATTCCCAAAATTTTTACCGATTACGTCTTAGTTTAAAGACTTTTCTAAAGACTTTTCTTTACGACCTCCGTGGTCGAGTGGTCTGTATGCCGGTCTCAAGGCGTCGCCATCTCGAGAGGTTCTGGGTTCTATCCCCAGTGCTGCAGTGGGGGCAAATGTTTGAGTGATGAATTTTCAGGCATTTGTTCTCCAGTCTTGGATGTTTATATATATTTCTATATATTCAAATTATTTATATGTATTTATCTATTAAATATATTTATCCGTCATCTAGTGTCCGTAACACAAGCAGCATTAGTCGCTTAAAATGGGGCTAGTTGATAGGTGTGAATGTCTGAGGATATTAGGTATTATTATTATTATTAAATAGATCAGTCTCACGGGAGGACATGTGAATGGAAGTTTAATTACCACGCTTTGATTATTCGATTCATCGAGATATAAAGATAAAATTTTTTGTGAGTGACACATCATCACATTTTTTTTTCAGAAAGTGTATTTTAGAGGTTTTAGCGCACACACTTAGTCTGGATTGATTAAACCCCTTAAGCCCTGGACGTTGTGTAAAACAAGCGATCTTAATAAACTTAAGTTTTTAAGTGGGCTTAGATACATGGAAATAAATATAAGGGGAAATAAATAGTTCTTTGTGGTAATGGTAACTGTAAAATTATGACAATTATGGCAGTTAAAAAGTCAGAACACTCTAAAATATCTAGAATGTATTACCTCAATTTATTAGTTACTCGTCAAAAACCACAGTTAGGCCGGTAACCTCTCGTGTGGCTCGTGCCTTTGTATGCGGTCTCAGGTACAGCCCTTTAATTCCTGGCGTGACCCAATCAGCCCGGGCCTGATGCCGTCGCGTTTTGTAAACCAAATACCCGACATGAGCCGCGCCCGGTCAATAGCCCGGATCAAATTAATTATGGATGAGCCACAGAGCCATGCTGTTGAGCCGAAACCGAGCCGATGGTTATGAAAATTCAAACCGTTCATGTTATGGACATTCTTCGGCCTGCAAACATTCCAAGATAGATTCTATTTCTAGGCCAAAAAAATTTCACACCTGAAAAATATTTCTGAAATTTTGATCAAAGAATACTGTAGTTGCTCTTGGATTTAATACACGTAAAGGTCATAATTTCCTAACACCTCCGCCCAACCTTCCTTTGAAGCTCTTAAGACATAAATGCTTTCAGCTCAATTAAAATTTATTTAAAAAAATATTGAATGAGTAGTTAGGTAGTTTTATTCTTTCTCTTACATAAATTCATCTAACACAGATTCCATATATTGATAGGTATTCCCTATTACGATGTTTTTGATTAAACTAGAATGTAACCCAGTGAATAGAAATCGTCTCTTATTGTTTCAGAGAAATAATCTCAATTTTGATGGAATCTAAAAAATGAAAGCTCGCAGCATAAATAATAGATAGATAGATAGATTGATAAACTCTTTATTTGCAATAATTACACACACACATACTTACAAACAAATATAGGTATAACATACAAATTTCTTATATAATAGGTTGGGGAAAAAGTTTCTTCGCATTTTTTAAGAAAATTCAAAACATTTTTTAATATAGTTTATTTACATTTTACTAAAGTATGTAGGTACCATTTTGTTCGATAACTTTTTGCCATCTTGTAGGTAGGGACATGATCCCATTGCTATAGAAATTTTGGGACTTCTGGTCAAAATACCGCGACAAGTGGTTTTGGCAGTCCTCTCGTGATGTTAACCTGACACTGCCTAAAGAATTCTGAAGAGACCGAAACAGGTGGAAATCTGAAGGTGCAAGGTCAGGACTATACGGCGGATGCATTAACACCTCCCAACCAAACTCTCTTAATTTTTGTTGAGTGGCTAAAGACGTGTGAGGTCTAGCGTTATCATGATGAAAAACCACACCCCTTCTGTTGATTAATTCCGGCCGCTTTCTCTCAACTTCTTGCTTTAATCTCATCAGTTGTTCGCAATAGAGTTCAGAATCGATGGTCCTGCCTGGTGGTAACAGCTCATAATGAATAATGCCCTTCCAATCCCACCACACACACAGCATCACCTTGTTGCGAGTTAACCCGGGTTTCGCCACAGTCTGTGAAGCCTGACCGGCCTTTGACCACGACCTTTTTCGCACGTTCTTGTCGTACGTGATCCACTTTTCATCACCAGTTATCGGCTTCTTCAAAAATGGTTCGGTTTCATTACGTCGTAATAAAGAATCACAAATGAGTACACGGTTCATTAGGTTTCTTTCAGTGAGCTCGTGAGGTACCCAAATGTCGAGCTTTTTTGTGTACCCAGTTTTTTTCAAATGCGCCAAAACTGTTTTGTGGTCAATTCCCAGTTCTTCAGCTACGTCGTAACTTCTGACATGCCGATCTTGCTCCACTTTTTCAAAAGTGGCATCCATTTTATCTGTAATAGGGCGACCAGAGCGACGTGCATCTTTGACATCAAAATTTTCGGATTGAAAACGCTTAAACCAAATTTGTGCTACTCTCACAGATACTGCACTAGGTCCATAAACATCGCAAATTTTTTTCGCGGCTTGCGTTGCATTTTTACCTTTTTTGTAGTAAAATTTTAAAATGTATCGAATTTCTTCATTAGATTCACTCATCTTGGCGGTACGAAAAACAAACGAAAATCACACATTTTCCTAATTTGAATTTGGAATTATGTTCTTTATAATTTAAACTTTCAATGATACCAAAACCAGCCAGATACAAATAGTATAGCCAAAGAGATTTTATTACAAGTGAATACATACTATAATGCGAAAAGACTTTTTCCCCAACCTAATATTACACATAACAATAAAATAATCATTACAGAACAATAAACAAAAGGTGGTAAGTAACATGTGTGCAAAGAATGCAAAAGGGCGATAGCTCAGATTATGGTATGCTCCATGAGCAACCCACTGATTTTCAGCTATTACCCAATAAAAAGGAGAAAAGCGCGAGAACGACTCGGCTCCAAGATACCACAAAATACAGCGACGAAATAAAACAAATAAATATCAATATTACCGATAAATATCAATATTACCGATAATAGTGGTGTTGAAAGGATCCGCGGCTATCTTACCACGTGCACAGATTGAATTAGCGGGCTTCTAAATTAGAAATATACTTATACCTTACAATTTGTAATAATTTATTTTAGCTTAGAATATTTGAGAATTCGTCTTCAAGCGTTACATACTCCCTTACAATTTACTTATTCTAGATTCATTCATGATAAATTACACGATCCTAATATTAGCTTAGTACGTGAAATAGTTTAATATCTTCAGCTCACATGTAATAAACCAGTAAGTAAGTATACCAGTAGTGTTACGTTTTTCTTCCACCACAGTCCAATATGTTGTTGTGGATATAGGTAGTCAATTTTGCGTCTAAAGCGTTCCCCAGCTATCTCTTGGCTTCATGTTTGCGCTTAATTATTCAGGAACAGCACGACTGCCACTCCCGAGTTTCAATTAGCGAAATAGTTGACGAATAAGCTCTCTTTGATTAATGACTATAATTAATAACTCTAACTTTTGACGCTGATGCAGTGGGTATAGACCACCGTCTTAAGGTCTAAAGTTTACAGTTATATTTAAAGAGTTCTTACTTCTCAGACAGGTCTTCTGTGATAAGTCACAGGAAATGTTTCACAAAAAAACTGTTTATATTACTTGATTGGACAATATTAAAGTAGGATCTCATATTGAATGGATAATTTGTGAAGCTAGATACTCTATCGAAACCAATTCCATAACTCTCGATATATGTTAATTTATATCAGATGCTATAATTACTAATTAACCCGTGAATGTTTATCAGATCCAATAAAGCATGCCCAATGCCCAAGTGCGTTATTGGGTATCTACTAATTACTTCAATCATACTCATAATGCAAAATAGGAAATAGACCGTTCTAAATGAAGAACGGTTCTGAGTTAATTTAGATTGTGATATGCGTTTAAATACACTTATATGTTTGTGAGGGTTGTGACATACCTACCAACCACATACCAGGTGAAACAATTCCAGAGACCACAAATTTTAGTGTGGTTGATGCAATACTACTTTATACTACTCAATATATTGGGAAAAAGATACACCTACAATTGTTACCAGGTTTTTGAGGTTTTATTATGTGTTTAAATGTTATTTATTAATACACTCTGTAAATCTATTCGGTAGATACAGGCTCGATGATTAATTCTATCATAATAATATCAAAATTCTCAAAATGATTAACCAGGATATTAAGAATAAATCTCATCGGTAGGGACATAAATATCAATTTAGACCAAAATGTAAGTTATGTTTTGCTCTCCACTATTGATGTTGTGAATTACCACTAACCTCTGCATGAATGTTTCCTTTGGAGCTGTCTGAGACATCATAGTGGCGATTCGAAAAAATGAATCTCATCCATCTATAATTGAATTGAATAGAATCATTTATTTATATGTAATTAATTTATCTTCTGTGTACCCTATTCTATAATGGGGTACACAGAAGATGAAATTAATTATTGTCACGTATTCAGCAATCAACAAAAGCAGCAAAAAATCAAAACATACAAAGAAAATACGAAACTGATTTTTGATCAAAGCGTTTTAGTAGTTGTTCCTTTCCGCCAATGACGCTGTAACGATGAGTAACTGGAACACGTTTCCCCAGGAGCAATCCGAGGCATCATAGTGGAGCCGGCGTCGCGGCGGCTGGAGCCGGTGGAGGCGTTCTGGGGCGTGCCGTACGCGGGGCGGCCGCCGCGGCTGGGCGCGCCGCCGCCGCCGCCGCCGTGGCCCGGCACGCGCCTGGCGGATGCCTTCGCGCCCGTCTGCCCGCAGACCTTCCCCGACATATCCAACAGGTTAGTACCGACCGACAACCGAGTGCGACTGTGGAGCCCCGTCACGATCCATGTCACATTTCATATCGTGCCCACCTGCCCTCCACCTGTACCATGGAGGAGTTAAATGCGGCACCAACGAGAGTTGTAGCCGAAGCCGAGTACTGGCGTCATGATAATAGGTTGGGGAAAAAGTTTCTTCGCATTTTTTAAGAAAATTCAAAACATTTTTTAATATAGTTTATTTACATTTAACTAAAGTATGTAGGTACCATTTTGTACGATAACTTTTTGCCATCTTGTAGGTAGGGACATGATCCCATTGCTATAGAAATTTTGGGACTTCTGGTCGAAATACCGCGACAAGTGGTTTTGGCAGTCCTCTAGTGATGTTAACCTGACACTGCCTAAAGAATTCTGAAGAGACCGAAACAGGTGGAAATCTGAAGGTGCAAGGTCAGGACTATACGGCGGATGCATTAACACCTCCCAGCCAAACTCTCTTAATTTTTGCTGAGTGGCTAAAGATGTGTGAGGTCTAGCGTTATCATGATGAAAAACCACACCCCTTCTGTTGATTAATTCCGGCCGCTTTCTCTCAACTTCTTGCTTTAATCTCATCAGTTGTTCGCAGTAGAGTTCAGAATCGATGGTCCTGCCTGGTGGTAACAGCTCATAATGAATAATGCCCTTCCAATCCCACCACACACACAGCATCACCTTGTTGCGAGTTAACCCGGGTTTCGCCACAGTCTGTGAAGCCTGACCGGCCTTTGACCACGACCTTTTTCGCACGTTCTTGTCGTACGTGATCCACTTTTCATCACCAGTTATCAGCTTCTTCAAAAATGGTTCGGTTTCATTACGTCGAAATAAAGAATCACAAATGAGTACACGGTTCATTAGGTTTCTTTCAGTGAGCTCGTGAGGTACCCAAATGTCGAGCTTTTTTGTGTACCCAGTTTTTTTCAAATGCGCCAAAACTGTTTTGTGGTCAATTCCCAGTTCTTCAGCTACGTCGTAACTACTGACATGCCGATCTTGCTCCACTTTTTCAAAAATGGCATCCATTTTATCTGTAATAGGGCGACCAGAGCGACGTGCATCTTTGACATCAAAATTTCCGGATTGAAAACGCTTAAACCAAATTTGTGCTACTCTCACAGACACTGCACTAGGTCCATAAACATCGCAAATTTTTTTCGCGGCTTGCGTTGCATTTTTACCTTTTTTGTAGTAAAATTTTAAAATGTATCGAATTTCTTCATTAGATTCACTCATCTTGGCGGTACGAAAAACAAATGAAAATCACAGATTTTCCTAATTTGAATTTGGAATTATGTTCTTTAAAATTTAAAATTTCAATGATACCAAAACCAGCCAGATACAAATAGTATAGCCAAAGAGATTTTATTACATGTTTATACATACTATAATGCGAAAAGACTTTTTCCCCAACCTAATATTTGAGCCATCGACACGAAGAAGAAGAACTACCAACGAAATGGAGAGATCGAGTAAACGACTCGTCATCCTTCATACCGCACACGGTTGTAACGCGCTGGATAGGAACCGGTGGAGACCATCCGCTCCAGATGCAACTCTGTTGCTAACCAGGATCCTCAGATATGAGGGGCCGAATTCAGAAAGAGTACCTATTCTTACATTTTTTCAGGCTCGTTTCCTGTATAGAAATATCAGGCGAAATGGTAGATGTTGGCATGTTTCAAGAGACAGAGGCGTAATGTTTAAGCAAATGACTCAACGTCGCTTGATGGTGATCAGTACATAGGTCAGCAAAATAATAAACCCAAACACCTCCATCTTGTTGGCCCATAAGATTTTTAGGATTAAATGTAGAAAATAATTTTAATAAATTCAAGCCTCTTCATGTCTCGTAGTATTGAGAGAGCAAATTGAATCGAAGAATAATATTGTCCAATTTAATCTAATTCAAACTGAACAGAATTAAATGCATGAAATTTTTAATGAGTAATTCCAATTGATACATCCATGGGAAAATCACTGTGACACGTGTCCAAATGTCTAGGAATTTTTAGTACGCAATTCAATGAAATAAGCCCGCAATGAATATGATAGAACTGATCTTGTTAAACATTCTAGATAAAGGTAGCACGAGTTCAAGATATTTGACTGCTACCAGCGATAGAATTCAAGATTTCCTAATGTATTCATTGTAAGCCTCTGTTTTAGTGTCCGTTAAGTAAAATAAAATGCTAATCGTTAGTTTGAAATCTTGTACAGACTATAAACTTTACTAGTTACCATAATTATGATGGACTTCTCTCTATCTCCGTTTAGCATTGTAGATTATACACTTGAACAGAGATGCGAGGAAACCCTAATTACGTCCCTGGGGATGGATTTAAAGCTTAAACGGAAGCGCGGGGAACCTCTACAGTAACCATTGCTCCCGCACATATTTGATAGGTTTCCTGCGAGAAATTAGGTCTTCATTTATGGCAGGTTCAGTCGCTTGGAATTGTACAATAGGATTCGAATGACAAGCGTCCGGCAATGCGTGCCGTGTAGCGGTGACTTAGAAGGTTTTGGCCGCCGTGTTCATCCGTCAACATATCACATCAAAGAGGTTGTAGTTTTAATCTCATCAAAGGTTTTCGCAGTTTCGATTTTCAATCAAGTTTGGGACGACGAGAGTTCAAGACGAAGCCTCGGCTCGGAACAAAGTTTTTATCTCTCCTTCATCGCGATCCCAATAGTTCTTGGAACTTCTCAAAGAACTATCCATTGATTTATTAAACAGTAATTTCCAACAATATTTCGCTATAATTAACCCTCAGTTGTAGTCGGCACAGCGTTGCTGCTTTACATAACCAATTATATTCCACCTTGTATATGTATAGGCCGCTAACTAGATAATTTACTGAGTCAATTTTGCTGAAATAATTAAATTGCACACGCCTGGTGTTTTGATGATATTAAAATAACTATGTCATCTCCATTACTGTGAGGCAATATTGACACAAATTGTTTCAGTGTTGTCAAACGCTGGTTATGTACGAATCGGAATATCTCATTTCAGCTTCTCCTTGACGACACATTCTATTTTCGCTTTAGTAGTAAGCTTTGGTACAAATGTATTTGACATCACTTCAATTTGTTTGCACCCAGCAACCATAAGACTTTGTAGACATCATACTAAAACTTCCAATATAACTTTGTGTGACATCTTAACTGGCAAAAGGCACTGAAACGGGCTGCCTAGCTAGGTATATTACTAAATTGTAACCCTGTTGGCACTGGATCGGCTACGTTCCTCCGTGGTGTGTACTAAACCCGGGTTCGGTGATACACGAGGGACGTCACCAATAACACGATTTAATTAAAAGCTTATGAACCTTCTGTTGATTGAGCTCAATGTACAGTCAGATAGTAATCTTGGGCTGGTGATTAAATTGCCCTCAGCCGGCCGCTGTTTCGAGCTTCAATTCATCTAATTTATTATTAGACTTACAAACGTCGTAACATATTTATTGGTCCCAGTACTGAAGAAACTGGGTAATTAGAACATTCGAAACTGTTTATTTTATATTAGACGTGTCTTCTTTGCAAGTGACTCGTAGAATGGCGCAATAATTTTGGTCTATTTTCCCTCGCACAACGTTTTGCTGATGGAAAAGCAGTTTTACACCAAAATTTAATTTGGCAGGAGTGCAGCGCTATCGAAGATGCCCCTCGGCATGTACAACGACCTGAAGGCCACCATCCCCTTCCTGGCCAACCAGAGCGAAGACTGTCTATACCTCAATATCTACGTGCCCGGTAGCGGTAAGCAGAGCTCGAGTAGCATTTGATTTTGCCCATCTAATTGAATTTAGGCTTTTGTTGCGTGAGGCTATTCACACATTGTATCGCTCTACGCTACGGAGTGCGTGGCGGTTGTTAAAGTGCAGATTTATATCAAAATGTTATATTCTATGTGCAAACGCGTTCCAAATGGCTTGGGGGACGTTATCTGCAACACTTCTCACTTCTTCTTGCTACGGATCTCAATCAATCTGGCCTTTCTCTAATCCGCAACCATCTCGCTGCCGTCTGTGTGTAAGGAGCGCTTTTATGTGAAGAACCTTGAATAGTTACGAGCATAAATATTTATGTTATCATTTTAGATCTCTGTCATTGTGTTTACAGCAAATATTGTACTCAAACCTTAGAATGGCTCGGGACAAAAATGGTAACAAATGAATGTTGGTGAGTGTACGTGTGCATGTGCAGGCGCGCGCGGCGTGGAGGCGCCGTACGCGGTGGTGGTGTGGGCGGGCGACGGCGCCGCCTGGGGCTCCGGCAACGCGCTCGACGGCGCCGTGCTGGCGGCGCGCGCGCACCTGCTCGTCATCACGCTCAACTATAGGCTAGGATTGCTAGGTAGGCGATCACTCATACTAGCGATCATATTTCTATAATCACAAATCCATTCGAAATCTATACTTTAGATTAGAGTGCGCATCAAATCTTCAAAACACAAATGCATAATGAAATCCATTCAATTGCCTAAAGTCGTTCTATATGCTATCTTGGGTTGTGCAGGGTTCCTGTCGCCGTCGGGCGGCAGCGGCATGTCCGCGGGTGTGTCGGACGTGGCGGCGGCGCTGTCGTGGGCGCGCCGCAACATCGCGGCGTTCGGCGGCGACCCCGAGCGCCTCACGCTTGCGGCGCACGCCGCCGGCGCCGCGCTCGTCGGTGCGCTGCTCATGGCACCCGCCGCCCGAGGTCAGTGCCCCCAAGCGCCTCACGCTCGCAGCACACGCCGCCGGCGCCGCGCTCGTCGGTGCGCTGCTCATGGCACCCGCCGCCCGAGGTCAGTGCCCCCAAGCGCCTCACGCTCGCAGCACACGCCGCCGGCGCCGCGCTCGTCGGTGCGCTGCTCATGGCACCCGCCGCCCGAGGTCAGTGCCCCCAAGCGCCTCACGCTCGCAGCACACGCCGCCGGCGCCGCGCTCGTCGGTGCGCTGCTCATGGCACCCGCCGCCCGAGGTCAGTGCCCCCAAGCGCCTCACGCTCGCAGCACACGCCGCCGGCGCCGCGCTCGTCGGTGCGCTGCTCATGGCACCCGCCGCCCGAGGTCAGTGCCCCAAAGCGCCTCACGCTCGCGGCACACGCCGCAACCGCACTCGTCGGTGCGCTGCTCATGGCACCTGTCGCTCGAGGTCAGTGCCCCCAAGCGCCGCCCGCTCGCGGCACACGCTTGGTGCGCTGCTTATGGCGCCCGGTGGCCCTGATGCCCCGCGCTCCTCACGCTCGTGGCGCACGCTACCGACGGCTGCGCGGATATTCTACTGCCAAGGCTATAAAAGAATTATTAGTAAAATTTCGATATTTTTCAAACAGGTACGAAACGAAATGCTAATGCGATTTAAAGGAATGGTACCTTATTACTCTTTTAATTTCAACTGTTATGCGTTAGGTCTGGCGTCGCGGGTGCTGCTGTTAAGCGGTTCTCCGCTGAGTCCCGCCGCGCTGGCGCCAGACGCCGCGCTCGCGCGAGCACACGCTGCGCAAGCGCTACGCTGTGCCCCGGAAGAGTGAGTACTATTATTTCTTATGACGCCTCTTCATCATCGGCCATCTTAGTCTGTTAGACAATCGCTCATATTTTTTGCCGTAATCGGAATGATCTCCGTTCAAACGTAGGTTGGTGGAGTGCATCCGCAGCCGTCCGCTGGCGGCGCTGCTGGGCGTGGCCCCCCCACTCGCACGGTTCCTGGGCGGCTGGGCGCCCGCGCCGCCGCCGCCGGGCGCCGCGGCCGCGCTGCACGCCAGCGACGCCTTCCTCGGCTGCGCGCTCGCCGTCGTCGTCGCCTCCACCGAGAGCTACCACTTCTTCAGTGAGGACGAGATTAGGCACGGATTCGAGGAGGAGCACAGGTGGGTGCGCAACATGCTGAACAGGCTCGATCTTCTTCATGCCCTTTTCCCACATTTTCCTTTATAACCAGCCATATTGATGTTCACTTCCTCCCACACCATGTTTCGATTCCCTTCGTTTCATAGATATCGACGCCTTGAAACGGTCGAGCCGCTCAGCCGTGCAGGTCGTCGATATGAAATTCGAATGTAGAGACAGATTTCTGCAACGATGCTTAAATTTCCCAGAAACCGCGTCCTCCGGACGTACGTCCGCAACGTGTACCGGTACCACCGCAACGAGATCTTCGCGGCCATCCGCAACGAGTACACGGACTGGGAGAAGCCGATCCAGCACCCCATCAACATCCGCGACGCCACGCTCGAGTCGCTCAGCGACGCCGCCGTCGTGGCGCCGGCGCTGCGCCTGGCGCAGCTGCACGCCCGCAGAGGCGCCAAGACGTACTTCGCTCACTTCGCTCACCAGAGCAGAGATGCTGACTATCCACAAGTGAGTCACTAGCTGAATCTGTCCCCGAAGAAGAATCGAGGTGGTGATTCAAATTTTGAAAGTTACAACCCTAACGCACTTGTTGATGCTCTTGTAAAAATTGTAATGAAATATTTAGGTCCTTTTCAGCCTTCATTCGTTTTAATTTTCCAATTGCTTAGTAGTAGAATGTTGCCAGGAACTACGACAAAGAGGGAGTTTTATTATTCAGTCATTTCAGAAACAATTACTTCTCGAAATGCTCCAAGAAAGATAATTAATTCAAACGAATCAAGAGATTGGAATAAATATTTAAGTAGAATGCGTTGTATAATGGAATGTGCTCATTATGTTATTTGAATACCAAATTCTAAATTTAATTCACACAATATTCTCGCTGATAACGTTGAAACTTCATAAGCAATAATAATTCTCGACTCCCTTCACAAGTATCATTAGCTTTCGCATTGTCATCCGTAATTAAAACCATTACGAGTTGTGACATAAAGTCTATTACAATGATACATAGTGATCTGCCGTCTTCATCGAGGTCTAACTTTGTCCAACTTTAACATTGTTTAAGTTAATATAGCTAGTGAGCCGCTGAATAATGTCCTGAATCAAGTTAATGGGCGGGGAGAGTTCCAGTCCACAAATGTCCCAAAGCACTTCGATTATCGCGGCTCTAAAGGCTACACGTTACGATCACTGGAGTTTTATAGAGGTCTTATTACTTTTATTATAAAGCAATTTCAGCAAGCAATTGCTTACGCTTACTACTTTTCTTTGGTAATTTGATACAAGAGTGGTATTTGGCTCGTTTTTATCGAGCATTTTAAA
This sequence comes from Parapoynx stratiotata, assembly GCA_910589355.1. Lineage (NCBI taxonomy): Eukaryota > Metazoa > Arthropoda > Insecta > Lepidoptera > Crambidae > Parapoynx > Parapoynx stratiotata. Next base: position 18,465,356 of record OU342461.1, read on the forward strand.
TCTTTTGGTCTCAACTTTGATTCGCTCTTAACAAGGTCCCTGAAAATTATTAGCCTTACTTTTCTGTTAAAATTTATCGGGAAATATTTTAACTTTCGTTCATTATTATTTCATTTTTGATTAAAGTTTCGACGAGATTGGAAGTTACAAGTGTTTTCTGATTCTGGTAAATTCTCCCCTCAGCGATTAGGAAGCGTAAGCAGCGAGACTCTTCCGTACTTCCTCGGCCTCCCGCTAGTGGGGGGCACGCAATCGGCTCCTCGGAATTACTCGAGGGGAGATATTGCCGTGGCTGAGTCAGCCGTAGCGCTTCTAGCTGCGTTCGCAAAGACTGGGGACCCCACCCCGAAGGCTGATGGCCATCACGAAGCAGCTTCTTGGCCGCGGTACGAGCTGAACACGCAACAGTATCTCAGCATTTGTGAGTATACTTACAAAATTAGCTGATAAGAGATCTTTTATAAAAAAAAATAAGTTTCTTTGTTTGATTACACGAAGTTAATATTACAACGAAGCAATAGCGATAGCTCTTTTTGCAATTAAGTATTTTGTATTTTATCATAAATTTATTTTGTATTTAATTTTAAAGGGGATTGCCCTTGAACTCAAAACGATCTACAACTAAGAATAGGTCTACGATGTAGGAAGTTTTCGGACATTATTATATATATACCTATTGGACATTATAGGTGCATATCATACACATAGTGAACTTTTCTGTGAGTGTTTATTGGGAAGACAATTTACGACTTCATAATCATACACGTGCCATGACTTCCACTCTGGTTCCACTGCAGCGCCTATACAAGCTAAGGGAGGTGTCTTTAGCTGATAATCACGTTAATGGGTGTTTTGGTGATGCTCTCAGGAACATAGTCTACGCTGTTGGAGACTTAAAGGTCATTTGTGTATTCGGTTCTGATTCGGTTACGTTCCGCATGGTGTAGGCTATTTACACACCTGATCAGCATGTGTTCATATTGTTTTAATTCTTTGTGGAGCATTTTGGTGGATTGTATTTGCTAGTTAATTAGTTAAAAGCAGGTACTTGCAAAATAACGTAGGCCATCCTTCCCAATGTTTCTTTCCCTACCCGCAATGCACACTGAAGAGCTTAACAACGCGCGCAGGAGGCGCGCCCCGTCAGACACCCGCTGATGTTACCCGCTGTTAGTTGCTAGTTCCCGCTGCCCGTTGCCCGTCAGTTACCGCCGCGATTTCTCAATTGCACCTACGGCTGCACCGAGGGCAGTTACAACGATCGAAGTTTGAATCGTGGTGAAAGTTCGCTCGTCACCGCCGTTTTTACACCGCCTCATCATCAGCCAAGCGAGCCTGGGCCGCTGGCGCGCCCGCCGGAGATGCCGCCAGAAAATCAAGTAAGTGTGCATTTTGCTTCCTATCTTTGACTTCTTCTTTTCTGTCCTTTGCAGCTCTTATAATCTCCTACACATAGGTCGCGCTATTGCAAGCGCCTGCTGTAGCTTTTTTAAACCGCAGAAAATACAGTCCACTAAAACTCCGCTACCGAAGGGGAAAAAGATCCTGCACATTTAATAAGTATTAATCAACAATCCAGCGACCAAGCTCCGCGTGAAGAGCCACTACCGCGGGCACAAGATGGCGCTGTGGCTGCACCTGATCCCGCAGCTGCACCGGCCCGGCGCCGCGCCCCGCCACCACCAGTTCCGCTCCACGCACCCGGACATGTTTGCTGGTGAGTTGCGGGTGTTTGGGCTTTTTGGCTTTAACAGTCAATATGCACTTTGTAGTGGAATGTTGAACAGAGACGAGTCGACTATTTTGTTAGCATCATTATATAAAGTGATTTGCTTTTGCGGTGTTTTTGCCTAGTCTCTGACTGGGTTTGGAGATAATAGTCGTGGTCATATGTATGTATGTTTAATTTGATTTCAATAACTTTAATTAACTATTTTCTAACTTACCACGTAAAAAACATATAACAGTGCAGGCGGAGGTTAATAACCTTAAATAGTTTTTAACCTTGAAGATAAACATAGATGCACATCATTCGAATGCTTCTCATCTGTAGCCATCAAACTAAAGCGGGCGTCTTTAGCAAAGAAAAGGAAAATCTCGAGTAACATCCCCGCTTCCTGTTCGAGTGAAATCAAACTCTAAATTCTAATGTTCCCTCGGGGTTTGAGCACGTTACGTTATCCGCCATTAGCGGCGTGCTCGCCGCGTGCGGAATACCCTCGTTACCGCTTCCACTCCCAATAATCGTCTGGGTCTCTAGCAGGCAGATTCAGGACCGGATACGGTGACAATGACATCGGAATTTCCTTTTGGTATTCTAGTGACCTCCGAGTTTGACAGGGAAGGGTATATCAAACTTTCTATCCTTTTCAATTCATACGTGCGCAGAGTGATGATGGCATTAGTACTTTTACAAATAAGTGCGGCAGGAGAATCATTCTGCGCATGTACGAATGCTCTAATGGATTGAATAACAGCTAATTTTGCGACTACAATAGTCGGAAACCCTAAGTAAACTTTATTGTAAGAGGTCGTATACCTACCCATTACCCTTCAACTGTTGGGGATCTAAGCACTTAATGTAAGGTATTCATAGCGCGATTCGGCTGTGTAGCCATACTTCGAACTTAACCGAAACATGACAATAGTGCAAAACGTTTCGCTGTAATATAGTTCATAACACTGCTCAAAGGTGGCTTAGTTAAATCCGTTTCAAAGTTGTATGTGAGAGTAATTACAGAATTAATATTGTACTTCTATGAATCTCGTTTCGAATATGATCAATATCCAGTGGAAAGAGAATTACCTCAGGTTTGGAACAGAAAAATCCCAAATATCCCAAATATGCTTTCAAGTGAATTTAAGCTTTAGTTAGAAACTGGGGAAAGTTATTGGCTTTGCTGATGAAGTTTCTGTGTCCGAATCTCTATTTGAATTGTATTATCTGAGCAAGTTCCGGCATCTTTAATCCAACCATCGCCTAATCCTTCAGTGCAAAGCCATTGTTCGCAACCAGACAATCAGTGTTTTCGTCTAGGAATTTCCGTGACGTCAAGCTCCGGAGTGTTATTAGATTTAACAGACAAGATACTTGTAAACATTAACATTGGTGATCAATGCTGCTTTTGCTCTAGAGTAAATAATCATATATTATTATGTGGGAGGATCTCATTGTTAGCTCTTCAAATGGAAGTTACCCATTTGTGAAGCTTAGTCTCAAAGGTTAGGAAAGGTCGCTCGTTCTAAAATTAGATTTTCTAATGTATTTTATTTGTTGGATGTTATAATGAACCTTATTAAATGGAAGCATAAAGTGCTAATAAACATATTTTCAAATTTTACACTTGATATGTAAAATGTATAAAATAAGCTTAACGTCCAAAAGCCCGTCACAGAATGAAACGTTCTTATTGCTATCCATATCAATTAAAATAAAATTATGCTCGTTTTAGAAACCCCTCCGACGCGTAATGGTAGAAATTCAGCGTTATATTCGCATTTACCAAAAACCGTTCTGGCAAAAATTACCGCGTTTTGATTGCCTACACTCAGGCTTTAAAATTTTTAGTGTCATTTGAAAAATCAAAGAGTTATTTAAGATTTTAGAAATTCTACTCAGATAATTCAATTTTTTGGTATAAATAAATTTGAAGTTACGAAGACGGATTTCTGTCTCGGCGACAAAAATTATCATGTAACAGCATGACCATGAAAAATACATTTTCATCTATGATAATGTTATTATAAGGGTAATATTGATCTGATACCTTGATTTTAAAATAATGGAGGGTTCCAAGATAAGAATGGTATTGAATTCGATGTTAAGCTTTATAAAATGTATTATATTAACTAACAGCTCTTGTGATAGCGAGGATGAAGCACTTAATTTTCTATTCGCAGTAACACTTTAGCTAGCACAAAAAATGGTACAAACGCTTTCAGATATCGAGAACTTTGGCCATTAAGGCCCAATTGCGCGGTCGAGAGTTAGCATCTAACCCTGGGGCAAATATATGGGCAAACCCTGGGTTAAGCGCTAACTCTCGATCGTGCAATTGGGCCTAAGCAGAGCAAATGTTTCCGTTCTAATAACGATAAAACATGTAAAACAGACCTATGCATAAATAATTTGGTTAATATTTAAAAATAGCTTTGCGAGTCGAGCACTTTCACCAAATTCAATTTTCCAAATAAAATAGTTCTTCCATTCGCCCTAAAATTGAATCTCGCCTTTCAAACGACTCCAAATTAAAACCATTTTAAAGGAATACCTTTAAATGGAAGCGGGCGTTATAAAGCTAATTGGTAGAATCCTTTTTCGTGTTGAAACATGGTCGACAGGCAGGCCATCTCGTTCAAATACACCGTTTGTCACCCCACATCAAACGATAATGAAGAGCGCTTTGTGCCCGATTACCATCTGTCTCTGTGATGTCTCAAATTCAGACGGTAAATTTGGACAAGTTGATAGTTGAAATGTTTTCAATGGATGCTCTAAGTTATACTCGAACACGGAATTTAGTTTAATACAAATTCTGTGCTTGTATTTACATCCTAATGGATAACGTGTGTCTCAATGAAATCACTGAACCAAACACAAATTTATGGCTTTGGTTGTGAGAGGAAAATACGTAATAACCTTAATGTGTTCGCAACAACTGTGAAATTGTTGCCCTAAAGCTTTCTTATCCAGGGTAAATTAATAGAGCACATTTTGATAAATAATAAGATAGCCTAGCAATTGTTGATCAAAAAGTGATTAATAGCATCCATAGAAAGACATCGCCAAAGAAAGCCAGGAGCTGCCATTAATTGTCTTTGATGGTGGCTGAAATTCCGTGATAATGGGGTACAGGGCGCGGCCGACAAAGCGCGTATTGTGGCCCGCAGCCGCCGGTAATGGCCCACAATGGCTCGACACCGATGCCTTTTGTTCTACTGCTATAAGCTGCAGTTGAAAGTTTTCCAACGAGCCCTCAATTTCCCATTCGAATCCTTTTACAATTATTTTTAAACCGTCCAAAAATTACTAAAGTGTCAATTTTTATCAAGTCCGATTTCTTTAACTCGTCACAATTTTTCATTAAATTAATGTTTAATTCTCCTGAACTGTCATTAATTCATATAACAATTTATTTAATTTAATTGTTCGTAATTTTACAATGAGCAAAGCGCTTTGAGTAGAAGCTCTTGTTAATTGTCTTTGATAGCGGCGTCCCGAATTTCTTCATAATGTGGTGTGCTGGGTGCGGCGACAAAGGCATTGTGACGCACCGGTAATGGCCACGAGCGATGCCACGACAAATGCCTTTGTGAGATCTGTACCAAGCATTCTAATGTACCTTCTTACTAGCTATTCAATTGTCGTTTCGGTAACGTATTCTATATTACTTTTACGCGGCCTTATTTCCAGAAATAAATCCTTTGTCCATTTTATTACGAACTCAGAACGTGACAATGTTTATTTTAGCCGAGGTTGTATATCTACCGTTTCATCTAAAACAATCTGCTTATCGCTTAGCCCTGAAACAGCCGGCCGTTTATAAACAAGGGGCTGGGAGACATTTCTGTTAGGAATAAGCCACAACCTTTGTACCGTTTTTGTAATTTGTCTTTTCTGTGTATCTGTCTTCTGTGTGCAATAAACTGTTATATAAATAAACAAGCCCTGGATGGTTTGGGAAAACTGAAAATGGATGTGTATATTACATTAGTAGGTACATTTTGACAATGCCACGTTTTACATTGCGCCATCACAGGGGAAGCCCATTATCTATATTTAACCTTTTCTATCGGTGCAAATGTTCTTCTCAAAATCTTTGAGAGAATTTGAAATTAATTGAGAATGTTTTGAACGCGTTATTATTATAGGGTGTTTATTTCGTCTGTCATCGTTTTACTAACTGGATTTTATATTTTTCCTTGTTTAGGTACTAACTAACCCATTGACGACGCCAAGTTTGTCAGAGGTAATAATATCTGTTTCACTAAATTTGTTGTGAATACTAATAGCTTATCATATAGCGTCTTGTAGTTATTATGGTAAATAATCATGAATTCTTACAAAAATTCATTGTTGCTGCAACACAACAAAAAAATATAAGGTTTTGCATAATCCATAAAAAACTTCAACCATAGTGACATATTAATGTCGTTTAAAAAAATAAGTGGTGGATTTCCTAGAGTGAAACTGCCTTACTAACGAGGTTTTTAAGCCTAATAGGCTACATTTCCTGAAAAGTTTTACTGAAGGTGAAATTAACATCCATTTTTATCCATCTTCCTGTTCTGGTTTTTGTTTGCGTGAAGTTAGAATAGGCCGTGCAGCGACGAATGGGACCCCTGTCTGACGGGGCAGGTATATTTTTCACAAATTAACATTTCGTGTCGGCGTTTGTAGTATTTCAGTTGAATTTGAATTTATAGCAAATAGTATTCCATTTAACTGTAATGAGTGTTTACTGAGTACTGAACTATTCTTCTTCTTCTTGCCCTTTTCCCACTCTAGGTGGGGTCGGCACAACATGACTTCTTCTTCCATTCTCCTCTGTTACTCGTCAGCTCAGCATCCACTTCTTTTATTCTCATAACATTCTTCACGCATTCAATCCATCGCTTCTTTCACCTCTCACTCTAGGTCCGTCCACATCATGCTCAGCATCCTTCTTCTAATGAGACATTCATACCTCCTCATCACATGTCCATGTCACATGTCCACCATAGTACTGAACTATTATTGTTTGATATAAATTAAGTGATACAAATTAATAGCTAATGCCTTTGTAATTTTCATTTTGAATCTGTATGTTGATCTATGGCCTAAATAATTAAAAGTTGTCATACGAGACACTAGTCCGCAATCTGCGCTCGCTAGTAGTAGATGTTGTCCCTACAGTTCCACCGACAGAATGTATGTCGTGTGCTTTAAGTTCGTGCAAAATCCGCGAGGGAACTTTTGTGCGCCATACAGACATTTGGTGTGCCGCAGACTCGATCGCACAAAAAGTGTGTCGTTGGCGCTGAATACTTCCAACCCATTGCTTTCCTTGGGTGTAGTAAAATGCAACTAATGGACATTGAACTGCACAACCATCTAAGAGATAATAGCGTCACCACCTGTCACGCTGAGTGCAGTCACTGCATGGTGAAGCGCGGACTATGGAAGTGGAATGCTTTTGCGGTGCTTTTTCCTAGTCTCTGACTAACCCTTATGGGATAATAGTCGTGATTATACGTATGCATGTATAAGTTAGATAAAACTTAAGGAGGAGAATATTAAGAATAACCTTATTGTGCATGCCCACGTAAAATGGGGGATTTACATTTATAAGGCGATATGAGTCGTTATCAGTTTTACCTAACTCCTCGAAATGTCGCAATAATCATTACAATTTCAAAGTTAAGAAAGGAAATGTTATTATGAATATTTCGCTAGGCACATAAAATTTCTTGTCAAGCTTTTTTCTTTGGAATAAAATGTAAACGAATTTCGGGAATAGATAGGTAAATAATTGATTTATATTTCAAACGCTTTCATTTTCAATTTGATTATCAAAGAAATTTCTTAGAAGTAACTTAACGTTTTCAAGTATTTACGTAAACATATTTGAACTCGTCTTTTGAGCTCAATGTTTTTTTTAACTTTCAATCATTATATTGAGTATGCATCAACAATCAAAGGGCCGTTTAGTAATGATTGACAACAGGTTAGTTGACCCTTATTTTATCTGGCCCAAATGATACATAACTGGTGACCACCACCATAAAAATCTAATATATTAGGTCCTTACCTATGTAATTGGTGTTTTGTATGGAGATTTTGGGGAATTCTGCATTTTCCATACTACATTTTTTTCAGTTTTCTTCACAACGACAAATCCAAAGATAATAATATTTGGTATCTATCATAAGACAAGTTTAAGTAATATGTGTAATATCACACTTCATAAAAATTATTTATCGTTTTTAAGTGAATGCAAAAAAAGGATGTATTCGGGAGGCAATTAAAAAGAGTTGTCTCCGTGTCAAATTTTAACACAATTAAACTTACAACAAATTATCAAAACAAATCAAAAGAGCTCAAAAATATAGTCTATTTTTAGACGAGGTAATTATTTTTTAGGAATACTCTGAATCTTAATAGTTACCGACAAAATACTAAGAGAGAAAAAAAAAACCACCAATTTCATAGGTAAGGACCCAATAATTTTTGTGAGGCGTATAACACAATAAATTGTAAATTTTTTATTACATTTGACAGGCAAAAATGCTGTCGGCCGTGATGTTCTATGAATTATCTGTGCCGTGTGGTCAAGATTTTGGTAAACAAACAAAACGCATGCGTGACACAGCCGACAGACATGCTTGATTGGATGCGACTGGCGTTCGACGGATTTTGACCATGCGAATTAATTGCTCACATGACGCGTTACTTCACCAATTTCACGATATGGCGGATTACGTTTTTGGTAGATGAAAAAAGACTAAAACATGTTTAAATTTAATTTATATTGAGCTTGGTATATTTTAGACCCTTGTACTAAGTACTATGTGAATTAACTTTTGTTATGACTGAACAAGAACAAGCCTATTACTTTGTAAACGGAATCCAGAGACAACAAGGGTTTATTGGAATTAAAAGATAATCAAAAAGAATTAATCAAGAAATTTTTAAATCTGACGGAATATTCATTACAAAAAAGGTTTGTTATATCAATTAAATTTAAAATGAGTAACTACTATATTTTTTAAACAACAGGTGTGATTACATCTACACAGTTTTTTGAGCGACCAACCCTTATCAGGGTATAAGTAATTTGTCCATAAACAAGGATAGCTTCTGCATATGTCTAAAGTCACATAAAGTAATGTTCGAATAGGTACACATTTCGTAAGCTTTGGTTATGGCTATGAAATAAATGTACTGTAATTCCATGTTTCGTGGTAGTAATTCAACAGCGTAACTTGAAAATTACCACCTGCTATTCAAGCGGCTGAATAACTACTAAGAAACATAGTCCATTGCACAAGAATCCATTAGTTTTGTGCATCCATAGACTTTCTGTTTTTACGATAGAAACAAAATAAAGAACTTGTAGAATTTTAGAGATTTATCTACTAAAATATTAGACAAAGATTAACACGGGCGAGCGTATGCACTAGTAGTTCCAAAGTGGAGGTTGGATTGTATCGCTACTATCGCTAGACCGGTGCGCCGAGGGTCGCGTGATGTAGACGTGATGCGATTGGCGGATGACATATTTATGACGTGATGTTCGCGACCTCCCATTGGTCAGAGCGTAGCGTAAGCACTGTTTGAGCAGGAAATGGGTTGAATAGGGAACCCATTATCTGGTAATCCCTGAAGTACAGTACGGTGTCCGTTTATTTTAAGGTAGTTAAAAAGTAATACCGTAGTAAACAGACTAACTTTTACAACATTAGTTAGAATTAACCCATTTCCATTATCATGAACGTAAGCGGGAACTTCATCAATGTCTTCTTCGATGAGTAAATTCGCTAGAATTGGCCTCTTAGGCCTATCTAAATGGCGTTCCTGTCTCCATTGATGTTCGCTATCGCAGCCGTCATCTGCCTTCCGAGTGTTTGCATTCAGTTCAATTGATAAAGTTTGCCAGTACAGATAATGTATAAATTAATAGCGAGGAAATATTTTCCTAACAAAGAAATAAGATCATTGTCTGTCCATTTTCTTTGTAATTTTTTTGATTAATGAAGGGCTCGTTGTCCTAAGATTATAAGCTGGCGAATTTTAATGAGAAAATAATTTTCGCATTGTTGGAAAATTGGTTTATGCGGTATTCGCATGATCAAAGAGACGTGAAGGGCAGTATGCGACATGCCATTTTAAAGGTGACCAATGCTCATCGCTTTATCAAACCACTGGCTGCACCAATATAATCTAGAATATTAAAATGAACCAATAAAAATTCTACCAATATTGCCTAATCTGATATGAGACTAAAATTTTGAGCTATTCTCCTGCATCAAAAAATTTGCTTTTATTAAGAACTAGCTTATGCCCGCATCTTCATCCGCGTAGAATAGTTACTTTGATATAGTGTGATGGTATGTGGCCTATAAAATCCTTTCTCAATAAATAGGCTTTTCAACACCGAAAGATTTTTTCAAATTGGAACAGTAGCCTCAATGGCGGAATTGAAAATTTACTCCTACTCTATTATTAGAAGATAAATTCACAGTGGCGTGCAATTGTCCTTAATTTTTCTGGGAGGCTTTATTATAAAAATATATACATTCACCCGCATGGCACCCGTTCCCATGGGAATATCGGGATAAACGGTAGCCTATCTCAGGCTCTAGACTATCTGTGCACCAAATTTCGGATAAATTGGTATTAATAGTAAGTAGTAATCAGTAGTTTTTACATGAAAGCGAGACAGACAGACAGAGTTACTTCGCATTTATGATTTTATTAGTATGGACAAAATCGGAAGCTTAAAAATATTAAATATTTAATCGAATAACAAACTTAATTGAATAAAATTCTTATTCAGAACAAAAGTTAATAAAGATACTTGATCTTATTTACCACCCACAACACTCTACTACTTAATTGGTTGAGTGAAATAATTGTGCCTACAGAAATATCGAGGAAATACGTTTGCCGTATTTCATGTTTATTTCAGAGTAGTAACTGATAATCTGAAAATATTGCCAAATGTGTGTTGACCAACCAGTATACTGAAAATATTGGTAGAGGGATTGTGTACACAACGCGCATTAATTAAAGCTTTTGGTTTAACTTGTTTTTTTTTCGCCTTTTTTATTTTTTAATAATTACGCTAATGGACGAGCGGAGTCACCTGATACAGGTATTACTTGCTTAGAACAATCTTCGGCACCTAATTATTGTAAATTTGTCACTTTTTAATTAAAATAAATTATTATTATTAAATATTTTTAATGGCAGTGTTTTTTGTCTTTACAAATATTATTGGCAGCGATAGCCACCCGAGTTGAGACGGACGGTACAACTCGCAAAAGGTAGCTAGATCGATTCCGATTCCCGACCGCCTATGCCTGTAAGTCCTGTAACACAAAGTTTGAATAAAACTTAACTGCAAGGGAATCAAACAAATCTGGCAAAAAGGTGGTTGTTAAAACCTTTGCCTATCCCTTAGGGGATAGAGGAGTGATGGTACGTTACAAATATTTTAACAGTACTAAGAGCTTGGTCAAGTTATAAACAAAATATTTTGTCCCAGGTGAAATATTCCCGGAGCTGTACACGACAGCGACGTCCCTCGACGAGGTGGATCCGACAGACTCGGAGGAGGAGTCTCCCGAGGCGGAGGAGTGCGAGCCGTCGCCGTCGCCGCGGCCGGCGCTCTCCGCCCTCCCCGCGCCGCAGCCCTCGCCCAAAGAGGACTCTCTGACGAACTTGGATGCGCAGTACTACAGGTTAGTTTTTTTGTACTTGCATAATTTACCCATAGTATAATACTCCCAAAAACAATTTTTTATTCGTCAGCTTCGATCCAACTTCGTTTTTGCTGTCGTCTTTTATGGAAATAGGTTCCTAGGAACCTATAGAAATGAAATATTAAAACGGAATGAAAAATAATAAGAGCAAATAGTATTTTATTACTTTTTCAAATTAATCAAAAATTATGTTTTTTTTTGGCACACGAGAATTCGTTCAGACTGTCTTTCTGTAAAAAATATTCATGTAATGAATAAGCGATACCCAATTATTCGAACAACTACTAGTAGGTATACATAAACTATTTAAGGAATTTAATTGAATGTTTTAACGACAACCAAATCTGAACACTTTCACGTAAATCGAAACAACACAAAACCATCCACATAGTCAAATTGGTTGATTTCAAACGTTGGATGTTCCAAGAATCAAATCTCTCAAGCTGTTTGTATTTTATTACGCAAGCCAACAGACGAGATAATTTTAATTGCGATACAGATACGCAAGTCCGCGACTGTGTAAATAAGATTGATCAACGCCGCTCGGAAACGTGCAATTCCGCTAATGTGTTTACCTAGTCACTTACCTCCTGAATACTGTTTCTTTTGTCTCGCAAATAATGTCTTAATGCGGCGCCATTACTCAGAGCCGGCAGTTTTTCCTTGGCGTCTGGATACCAATGATAAAATAGTGACGGATGTCCCGAACTTCTCACTGGCTTTCCAAAGAAATAAAGGAATGGCTCCCCGACCATTAATTGTAAACTTGTTTACTTTCAAGTCACAAATTTTAATGATGTTCACGTAATGGCGCAGCACTTAGCGATAAAAATATTTCAGCGCTGCGCTGTCAGGTCTCACTTGTCTTTTTTCTTGTCGACAGTAAAACAAACTGTCCCACATTGAAGTTGGTCTTCGCTGTTATGATATTGTGTTCTGGATGGTTTCTTGTCTAGTTTTGCTTAATTTGAGTTTAATTTTGATGGCAAGTTGCCTTTTAACCTTACTTATCGTACGAGAATATACATTCTACTGCTGAAACACTATCCTGCACTACTGCGTTCCGATGCACCGAAAATCTCGAGACCACATTTTTTCACAAAAAAAATTTATACTTAGCAAGTTGTACAGATATCTGAGCAAATCGTACGAACCACTGTGCTATCGAGCTCCGACTTATGTATGTCTGGGGATAAATAGTATGACGTGATGGACCCGGTGATAAATAAAACTCCAACTCACGTCACGTCACTTATTATTTATGAACTAAGGCACAAATAGTGCCTTTAGTAAACTTATAAACTTGATAAATATAGCTTAGCTTGTAACTATGTAACTTGCTAATATTGTAACAGTTTTCAATAAAGATTTATAATTTTGTTAACAAAACTTTGTAGTTATAGTACTAGAATATTTATAATAATTGACAACGAGCCAACCGCTCCAGAGGCTTACTCTGATAGCAATAAAGTTCGAGAACAAAACAATGAAAAATAAAATGAGACAGACAGTAAATTTAAAAACAGAAACAAAGAGACAATGACCAGAGAAGAGCGCAATTACAGCAAATAGTCGCTAATATTGCTATAGCGCCTCGTTACAATAGTATAATATTATAAACATTAATTAATCCCCATTCAATGATTAAGCGAAAAGCTTTTTTCGTCAACATTATTTATCCTAATGTTATCTCGACTACAAAATTGTTTTCACATATTGAAATCTGAAATTGTAGGTTCTCTTTGTTTAGGACTCTTTAATATGGAAACGCTACTAAAATTGTAATTGAAGATTTATCAGTCTGAATTAGGTTCTGTCAGAAGAGAATTTATGAACATAGATTTTTTTATTTCGTTTATTGTGTGAAGTATCTAATCATGTTACAATCAAACCAAATTTCCATATAACTTGCTAGAAAGAAATAAATGATATAAAACGTTAATATTGCGTAACTTCAAAATCTTTCGCAATTATTAATTGATATTTGATACATTTGCGGCTGCGTATATCACAATTTTGAAACATAGCTAACGTAATTACGGCTTAGTCTGACTTGGAATAATATAATGAAGGGAAAGTTTTGCAGTTAACCTCTCATCTAACCAGTCCAAATCTGTCTTTTAAATGATAATATAATTTCTCGAGTAGACTCTTGTATCGTCCTCAGCTTATGTACCTACGTCCTACTGCGGACCACTGGCCTTCCTTATGAAAAAACATTCATGAGAAGTATGGGTCGCAACACCACCACGCTGGTCTACTGCGGGTTGGTGGGTAGACACGATTAAATACCGGGCCAATTGTTTAACGTGTCTCTGAAGCACGGAAGAGTTCGAGATCACATTGTTTTGGACACCCATGCATCCTTAGCCTGATCATGGCGAAGGTAGCTTTGTTTTCGATATCGAAAGTGTACTTATCACTACGCGCCTCCTCGGTCTCTCATGTAAAGAGAGGCGAAAAGTTAGTAGGCATCTCTCGAAATGGATTGATAATGCGAGACGGTCGTGGGAAGCCACTGCATGTGAGCAGCACAGGACCTAATTTTAGTGTGATGTCTTTTGAATAATGATGATTTTATAGATTTAAACATTACGTAGATTCTAATTCATGTGACCAGCAATCTATTTAAAGCTAATTTCCCAATATGCGAAATAAATTTTGCGCTATTTCCATTGATAATATAATAAACAGCGGTTCGGCGGAATAGTGATTACAAACTTTCGAAATTTTTATTTTTTTGAAAAATAAAAATTTCTGAGGGTTTCATGTTTTATTGCTTAAGCCTATGATTTCTACTATAGAGAAATGACTAAAAGTTAATAGAGCCTCCGAACGTAAGCGACGACAATCGGAAAGTAATATTAAATCAATTGTTTATTGTCACAGTTACACTGTGGCCCTGGGCGTGACGGTGGGCGCTGGCTGCTTCCTGCTGGCGCTCAATGTGCTGGTGTTCGCGGGCATCTACCTGCAGCGCGGCCGGCGCCGCACCACGCACAGGAGGCCGCGCAGGGATGGTAAGCTTGATGTCCAGCTTGATCATTATGAGTCTGGTGGCTGTGAAGGTGCTGGACAACGGGGGGAATCACCTGTAGCGCGGGAGGCGGCGCACCATCCACAGGAGACTGCGCAGGGATGGTGAGGCGAGCTCGATCATCATCTCTGATGTTTCTGAAGTTGATGGTCTTGCCCTGATGGCGACCAGCACCATGTAACCTTACCTCCAAATTCCCAGTTTTTCATACTTATTTGTTGCAGGTTGCCTAATAACTGAACACAAAAGTGATTTTTGCTTGACTTCCATGTCAGATCCAATTGTCTGGTCAGTTCAAGTTCTTAAATTATTGTGCTGTTTTGGTTCTGCTAATATATTTTTACTATAAAATTTCTAAATTATAAAATTATTCACATTTAGAATGTTAGGCTTTTTGTACCTTTTTACCGTCATTGGTCTAGACATTATACGTGTTACATCAGCGTGTGGTCTCATTTGCTCTCATTTTCCGTCCTTTTCATCCCCACAGAGATATTACGGAGTATTTGGATCTATGAGTATGGCAAACCATTATTTAAAATAATAATATTTCTAATCATATTTTACCTGCGTGTTACTTGGTTAATGAAAGTAATATCAATCAACAGGCAGCTGCAGCAGCCGCGCCGGCACGGGGTCGTTAGCCAGTGATCCCACGTTAGCTTTGTCTCCAAGAAAAAGCACATTAAAGGTAATAATATCCTTCAAATCGAAAAAGTATTTTAAGATTTTCTGTTCAAGTTTCCAAAGTATCTTTTCTATCACATAAAGGTTCATTATTTTATTGTAATCAAAAATCATATCAATGCCAGCATTCAGGCATTAATCACCGGAACCTAACATTGTTTGAAGCACAATGCCGTTCATTAGTTAACGTAACAAATTAATGGTAAATGCAAACTAGGCTGTTACCGTTTCAGCTTTAGGCGAAAATTGAGTAAAATGATTCGGACTTAATGACGTTTCATTAATATCATTGATTGCGACATTAATGATTTATTGTTCCGGTGATCGCGAGGTGGTGATTAACATATATATCGGTTTTCACAGCGCAGCAGCGAGTCAGAACTCAAGGAGAGGCCGGGCAACGTTCCGCCGCCAAAAAAACGCGTCCAAATCCAGGAGATCTCAGTTTAGAGGAGTTTTGATCCCTGAACGATGAACTTGGACAAACTTCAGAGCACGAAGCTCTCCCAACTTGTTATCAAATTTCAGACGGGATCAAAGTAATAATCGTAAAACCTTCGGGAGTGAAGTGCAAAGTGTGTATACGTAAATTGTGAATTGATAAGTGTCGCAAACAATGGAATAAACATTTGTCATTTCCTTGTCAAATGCAGTTAGATGAACAATTTGAGAAGGGTCACTACGATTTTTGGTACTTCTTTTATAATAAGAAATGTAATGTTATCTTTAGGGGACTTTCCCTTGAACTATAGACCTCTGTCGGTAACATGACAAATGGGAAAACTTGCGCATCAATTTATCTGATATTCTTACCTATTTCTGCATAGGGAACAAAGGGTTCGTATATATCTACCTCCTGACCAACTACGTCAATATTTCGAGTTATTTCACGTTACGTTTGAATCAACTGTTGAATCTGTTATTCTGTGTTTATCTTGCTATTCAAATTTATAAGATATATATTTCTGTTCATGTACAACATATACATAAGATAGCGGAATTGTTAGTTGAATATTAAAAATATTACGTTTACTATTCAGATTTTTGAGATTAGTTCTCGTGAAATAAATATTGTTATTAATTTACTGAGATCTTACCAATATTGTAAATTATACAGGTTTGCAAATAATGAGATACATTGTATAATATCGTACACGACTTTGTATATAGTACAGCGATTGTTTTAGACTTATACAGGCTACTGTACATATTAGTGTTGTCGTCAATATCTGTCAACTCCGACGATTATATCGTCAAACGAGGTTTTTAATAAAAACCATTTTCTCTGGACATGCACTTTTATTTATACTTTTACATACCCAAACGTCCTAGATTTCAGGTTCTGCTGATATTTATTTTATTTTCCTAGCCCCTGATATAAGAGTATATTTTCGCCTGTTTTAAAAAGAAGAAACCATGTTTTGTGGTGAGACAGTAAGTATACCATTTTTAATGAAAAGAAATCCTCAACCTCCTTTAAGTAACTGAAGAAGAACTCTGTTTCTAGCAATCCTTTGACCCTAGGGATATCAGAGCTAGTAAAACGATACTACTCGCGCAAGAAGGTAAGCGTTGGTATTTCCGCGGTAGACAGAAAACTGCAGGATTACCGTAATATTTAGTTAAGTAATATTAAGTAATATTTTTGCAGTTTTATGAAATTATAGTAATATACTACTTAAAAAACAATCTTTTATGAAACGTTTTATGAAAGATCGATTAATAAATCGATCTTTCATAAAAAGTTTAACTTGTTAAGTAAAACATGCCCTGTAAATACTTATATAAAACTGCAATAATATTACTTACGTCGGTAATATATTACCTGCAGACTTTTGACTACCGCGGTAATGCCTGCGTTTACCTTAGATCGCCTGTCAAATCAATCAAAACTATCTGTATTTCATAGACTACGCTTAGCACTGAAAATCGTCAAATTCATTATAAAATACATAATAAAAATGAGTGAAAAACCTGTTAAATTCACTGCCGCGAGCCTTGTGACTGTGATGGTAATCGATAGAAGCGGCCGGATTCTGAGAGGACGGCATAGCACAACAACACTTCCGCATAATAATAATTTTAAAAGCCTATGCTCCTTTAGATGGTTTTAGTTAGTCAGACATAACTCTTGTCTAACCCTCCGTAATATACTGCAATATTTCAGTTTATTTGCCGTCGCTATTTCATCTGAACTTTTTGTGTAAAATAATAATACTTTTTAATGCCATAACTCATCAAATTAGCGGAGTGGCTGTTGCGCGCATCGCACGCGCCGATCGCGCGCGATGTTTTCACAGGGAAAGTTTTAATGCCTCCGCGGAACTTCCGAATTAACTATTCCGCCGAGTCTACCAACAAAATTATACTGATCTTTATGGTTTCATATTTTTTTAAGAAATATTCTCGGCGCGTCGCCCCCGGCCAGTCTCTTTGTTATCTTTACCTCTCCGAGTTCTTTCTTCGGGGACCTCAAGTTTCGGACAAGATAAAGTATCCTTTAGGATTTTGATAAAAGTCCAAGAACTCGGACCTGAAGTGACGGAAGTTCGTAATGACGCGACTGCCTACAATGCCCTGCAGGGGAATAGGAACGCTCCATTCAAGAGAGAAACGTTTGTTTACTAAATTGGAACAGCAATAAAAAATGTAGGCAGAGACTGGGAATCTAAAATGGAGGTCACGAACGAAAACCCTGGCACTGGAGTAGAACAATGACCATTGAATATTCCTCCCAGCCGTTTTATTGTCGACGGCTCAAACGGGAGCAGTTAATTTATGAACGGACGGAGAGCAGTGAGCGGGGGAGGGGCGGGGGCGGGGTCATCAATCAGGCCTGGAGCCGCTGATGTTGCTATTGACCTCAAGGCGGCAGTCTCCATGCTAATGGAAGCGATCCAAGATGCTCGCTGGGAACTTATGAATAATTTCTTAACAGACAAGCAAATCTTAACTATTATATTTTTATTTACGCTAAAATAATTTCACTCAGACAATACTACTAATAAGCAAAATAAAATTTTGATACCCTATTGAAGTGTTCAGTACCTATCTAACGTTTTCTAGTTAAATTTCTTATGACATCCTTAGATTGCCAGAGCAGCATACAATTTGAAGGGAAACATTCCTGCTAAGCGTTCCTTCAACACATTATACAGAACTATACGTGTACAAGTCTGTAGGCGCTCGTCTATCAAGAGGTAAGTGCATCTCTCTCGGAGGCGTCCCATGAAAATGAGAAATGGTCTGTCCGCTGCACAATATGCAAATATCTCAGCGTCTTGTGTACGACGCCGTTGGACGAAATTAAATCTCGGCGTTTTATTACTTTTTATGAAATGCTTTGCAAGATGTAGAAACTCCTACAGTCCGATGAGTGCTGATATTTATTTTGATATTATTTATGAAATGTATTCTTAGACCAGTTTTTAAAATTCAATATTTTTAGGGGTCTTACAATAGTGCAACCATAAAACTTTTTTCTTTAATTTGACTTTTACTTATATAAGGAAATGGAATTTTGCTATTTGACGAAGAGTGCGTAAAATTTTGTCTTTGCGAAGACTTTTATACAAGAATATAGTTTTTCCGATTAACTGTGAGGTTTATTTTGGTGTATATTATTATAATATTTTTCAACGTCACAGTTCAAAAATAATCGGCTTGTACCGTTAGATTATATTATAGTATCCAAACTGATATTATAAATGAGAGAGTAACTCTCTCTGTCAGTCTGTTTCGCTTTCACGTCAAAACTATCGTCCCAATTCAACCGAAATTTGGTACACAGATAGTCTAGAGCCTGAAAAAGGATATAGGCTACCTTTTATCCTGATATTCCCTTGAGAATGGGTGCCATGCGGGTGAATGTTAAAAATTTTAATAATGCCTCCCATACAAACGAAGGACAAATTTACACTACTATGAAATTTCCTTCTACTAATAGAGTAGGAGTAAATTTTCAATGCCACCAATTGAAGCTACTGTTCCAATTTGAAAAATCTTTCAGTGTTGAATAGCCTATTTATTGAGGAAGGCTACATACCATCACACAATATCAAAATAACTATTCTACTCGAGCGAAGTCGCGGGCAATAGCAAGTATTTTTATATATTGAAGTTACTATCCAATTCATTGAAGTATAATCCAAAACAAATTCGTCTTCGAACGCGCTCAGGTGTTCAATTTGTCAAAACTATTGCGCTCCGAACATTGAAATTTCTGAACAGAGTATACAATTCATAGACATAGAAAAATTATTATAAATTTAAAAAATTATAAATTAAATTTCAGACCGTAGCCTTCACAAAAGTTCATAATAGAACACTTATATAGCTTCACACACGTACATGCTAAAAAGATAAAAAAATATTGTCTGTTAAGGCCATACCTATGCCATTCATTCATTGAAATTTAATATTAATTTATTTTTGCGATTGCATTTTTTTTTAACGTTCTTGCATAATTAACTGAGGGAAAATTGCGCTAACTCGAAATAGTTATAAAGCACGTAAAGCACCATCAGAATGCATCAAACTCAAACTCAAATCATTTATCACAACATACATTCTAAGTATTGTCATTGCCTCTTGTGTAGACGACTTAAGTGTAGAGGTCGTATTAACAGTATATTTGTAAAAAACTCTTCAAATATATTGGTTATTTCTATCTCTGAAGTAATCTTTTTATTTTCTTTTGTAAGAGAATAACTATTATCATTAGACTTGGCTGTACCTCTTTCGCGCTTTATTATTTTGCAAGTTGATCTTATTTTATTCTTAGATGATTAAATTTTTTTCCTTATATGTATTGATTTTGACACGAAACTTTGATGTGATTGTATTATTTTAACGCGTAGAGCTCATAAAGTTTATTTCTACTTTAGTATACGAGTATACCTTTTGTAGCCCAGTCATGAAATTAATATTAAGCTTTTATTATAATATTATAAAGGGCGCTTCTTGGTCGGAAAACACACACACACACACACACACACACACACATACAAATTGGTGTTGCTTCTTTTTGAGAATAATATAGTTTTACAATTTTACATATATTTGCATTATTATTATACTATAACAAGTTCAAAGTTGACACAGTGTCACTTACAAATTACATAACAATACAGTGTTTAAACGACTGCATTATTAACTACCACGAGCCAATTATAGCTTTATTGTAAGTCAATATATTAATGAGAGCCGAGTTATTGCAGCGTCATCGTTCATCGGCTGTGTCAATAGCTCCGAGGGAAACATTACACTGTAATCTGGATATTAATGCTTGTAGACGTTAATTCATTAATTATAATTGGAGCCTTACTGCTCGAGACGGCAACACTGTGCCAAGTCATCGGAAAGCTAAATCAAGGATTAGAGAACGCTATCTGATGTCCTGGTTAATTATGAGAGGGATGCTTTCATCGTTGTTTGGGTGTTTTAAATTAGCATAATAATGATAAGGCGTGTAATAACGGTTGGTTTGGGTGAGCGGATGAAGATAAGCTGATCCGATTCGAATCAACGTACCGTTAAAGTCTAATTTTGGTTCGTAGAAATTGATGAGTGTTGAGTCAAAATATATGGACTAAAACAGAACGTACATACGCATGAGTATCTTGTAAGTATTTGTCAGATGAAATTAATTGTTATTATCATTTAAGTTTAATATGCATTCAAATTCTTAAACATTAGTTAAAGTGGATTCTGAACAACATAATAGAAATATAACGACGTAATAGTTAAACAAGTATGTATCACGAGCTCGCCGCACAATGAATGTAGGACAGAAACGAGGAAAGTATGAACGATTTCTTCATCAACATTTTTACATACATACATATAATCACGACTGTTATCCTCTAAGGGTTAGTCAGACTAGGCAAAACCACTGCAAAAGCAGTCCACTGCCAGAGTCCGCGCTTCACCAAGCAGTGACTGCACATGTGCTCTGCGGATGATTGTGCAATTATAAGTCCTTTAGACACCTTTTACGACACCCAAGGGAGGAGATGGGTTGGTAGATTTTTTTTAATAAGCTACTACCATTTTTAGCTGACTTTTAATGTTTATTTATTTATTTAGGACAACGAACAGTCATATACATTTATATTTATTTAATTGTTAAAACAAAATGTAACTATTGTGACTAATGTTATCTCCTTTATTTAAATAAACTCTGAAAACTTGACGAATTTGATATCAAAATGTTTGCGTTAGCGTTTTGAAATGATATAAATATTTATTAAAATAGATTTTAGGGTAGGATGTAGATATAAAAGAATGATGATGATAATGATTTAAGTATTAGGTCAATTTTACCAGGTCAGTCAAAATGACGTTACTCGTAACGGCAAATTGATGGCGGTAATCATTCAGAAGGCGCAATTGATTTAACGCCGACTCCCAATTAGAAGTCTTCCCTTGCATTTGACATATTTTCATTGGACTCGGAATACCAAGGCTTAATGGAACACTCAATTATTGTCGCGTCAATCAATGGGCTTTCTGAAATGTTTGCATGTAGGCACATGCTGCTTCTGTACAGTTACGTGATCTATTCTGTATTAAAAATAAGTAATAAAAGAATATCGTTTAGCAAATTCGATTGACATTTTTATGGTACGATAAATATTTTAGACTAGCTATTGCCCGCGACTTCGTCCGCGGTTACTGTTTTTTTAACAATCCCACGGGTACCATTTAACTTTCCGGAATAAAAAGTATATAATAATATGAAGTTGACCAGGGATAATAAGGAATCGCCATGCAAAATTTTATTAAAATCGGTCCAGCTATTTCGTAGATTAGCCCGTAAAAAACAAATAAATAAAAAAATATTTTTTGGTACTTTAACCGCCTCTGTGGTCTAGTGGTTCGCACCACCGGGTATTGATCGGGAGGTACGGGTTCGATTCCCCATGGGGGCAGAAGTTTATCTGCTTGGTTTGATTGGTAGTAGGGCTTCTAAGCCCGCCTGGCTAGCTACCTACGTCTTACCTAAAATTGTCGCCATAATAACGATGTTTTAAGCATTGTTGTGTTCCAGCAATCAGAGGTAAGATAGTCTGTTCGTCAGTTGTTGAGGATTACAGGTGAAGCTCGCTTCCACCTTCGGCCTTATCGTCACTTACCATCAGGAGATGAAGGTCAAGAGCTGACCTGTCATATGTAAAAAAAACCTTCTCTCTTCTTACATCCCCCTGATTTGTTTTAACCATTTTTTTTTCTATTTACAGAAATGTGACCGCTACAGTTTTATTATATTTATGAATAGATCACAGTATGCTTATTGCAAGGAATTCCATACTTTAACATGATTGATTACTAAGGTCTTCTACCTTAGTAATCAATCATGTTATAGTATGGATTTCAGTATGGAATGCAATTCAACACCAGTTTTTCTAAACAAACACTCACAGTTCGAGGATTTATTTATTATTGCTTGTCACATGGATACAAAGTTGGAAATAAAATTGGGTCTGAACAGTTGGGATTACGAAGAGTGAGAAAGAATTCACTTACAAAACAAAGTTATTAACTCGTGCAAGTGCTTAATTAGTCAATGAGCACTAAACGAGACACAATATAAACATCTTTTGTTTGCGTACACCGGTGTTCGCGGTGCCCACCAAGTGGTTAAAAGTCGTCCTTAGCAAAATTGTTCGTGAAGGTTCTTTGGACACGACGAATTTCAATATCACGAATTGTTTTACAAACAATTCTGCATTAATATCTGACTTATATGAGTTTTTGACAAAAATATAAACATTTTGATATTTTTGGTCTGTCTACTTGTATGAACGGAGATAGACTGGCCATGGGCAATATTAAGTTATAATTTACTTAAAAAATATACAATGTTTCTGTTGGTAATTAAAATTTTATTTTTTAACTGTTGGCTTCACAAAGAGGAGATATTTACTGCGAAATACTCTATCTGTATTTGTTTTTTCTTATTTAAGTAAGTAAAACCAGTTTTAATGTAACATGTCCATTCCATGTAGGAATGCTCTGAGAACACATCAATGCTTGACATTAAAGCAATGAAGCTTGTTCTAGCATAAATGTAATCAATCTGCTGTGAATAATATAAGCCCGATCACTGTCAAACAAACCAATACTTGTAATAAACTAAATAATTATTTCGTTGTAAATCGGTTCATCGTAGCGGTCAGCATTCATCTACTATTCAACCGAGCGAATGCCTATTGGCATTTAGAATTCCATGAAACTATAATAACCCTTCATTGGCATAACGCTCTTGCTATATTGCTATACTGAGTAGATCGGTTTTAGTTGTCACGGATTTATTTTGTACTTAGTAGAAGAACGTATGCTTAGTTCAGCATATTTCTGAAGTTTTTCTTCAAAATACAACGATTTGGTAGTGGTAGTATAACAAGTTATATTTATGCATGTTTGGGATAATATCATTATAATAACCATCGAGTCAAAAGTGTTGAAAGCTCTTGATCTTAGAGAAATTGAGATCTGAGTGAGATTTTGAGAAATTGACACAGCGAATTTTGCATTTCGAGAAACTATCGTTGCAAGGATTTGATTTAATACAGGTTTATAAATATTGTAAATAGGAATAGATGTCAAAGTCTATCAAGAAACTGAATGGACTCGTAATATACAAAATATGACCTTGAAGAGATTGTATAATGGTATACGTTTTACGTTATCAAATATGACATCAGGTGCTTTCAAGCACATAGGAGAGTATTACTCTTCAGTTTTATAGAACTTTAGTGAAATGTCTTAAGGGAACATTAACAAGGGCTGGTCCCTTGTCTGATATCAGACAGGCGGTCGAGACCCCAATAACACAAGCAATGAATACGGCCCTGTAAACACAATTGTATAGATTCATGAATCCTAATAAAGAGAAGAGATATCACCCACTACTGCACTCTATTTGATAACAGCTATAACACTTAGAGTACCGAATAAATTCCATCCCAGATTTCTGTAATAGCTTTAACTACCAGGCATATTCGCTCTCTCGTAAATTATCATAATGTCCTGGGAACAAACAGCTTTGCCCCGAGGGAGGGAGATAGCTGTCAGATGACGGCGAACATTATTTTTTGTTAGCTTTAGATAATGTTACGTGATTTTGAACGATTTTGATGTAGCTTTATTAGATGGAACTGATATGACGTTGGAAGTTCTAATTCCAAATTAAATTTCGTGGTTCAAGATTCAGTAAGATAAGACAATGAGACAGTAGAACAGTTTTTATCACTTATAATGGAAGGGATTAAAAAGGACTTATTAAAGTCCTGTTTTGACTTTGTATATTTGTGAGTACAAGAAGCCTAAGTGCGCAATCAAAGTTGGTAAAAAAATATAAAAAAAATATCGCTTCCCAGATTAGGAAAATAATCAATCCCGAATCTTTCCTTACCCTCGAATCATCCATAATTCTAAACAAAGTTGTGAAACAATAACAATATCTAGTAATAATTTTGTATTCTTGTGAAGTAATCTCAACAAAATCAAGCCATCACAATTTCGGCATAAATTACGGGGAGGCTACAAAAATATCTCCTTTGCTTCCAACACAATTTAATAAGCGCCCTCGATTAAAACTTTCAACTTCAAAATACGATTAGCCGCCGAACTTAGCGATTGACGGACAGACGCGAAGTTTTGGACCCATATTAATTTATAATAAGTCATCGAGAGTTTGAGAGCTCTAACAATTTAGGATCTGAAATGACGAATTTGTGAATGCACGAATTAACTGGTGTAAGCGGCAACGGTAATTTATTGGCCAGTTGTTGCTGAATAATTTATTGAAATGACAGTAGCTTAAGGCAAGGCTCCTCGAAAGGGGGGTGGAAATGACAGATCTCGAAGGCTATAATTCAGATTCAAATACTTTAAATTTTATTTAAAATACAGTATTGCGAACTCTGAGAACCAGCAAGAAACTTTGTAATGTATAAAATTTTTAAGAATCTCGACATTTAGAGTATAAGTGTGTGAACTGTTTTCTTTTGTCTTAGTATCGCTCTTTGCCGCTCTGCCAAAGACAACTCAGAAGCAGCAGAGACATATCAACCACGCGGATCTATACCAATGAAGATCTTCACGAAAGGCAATAGAGTATAGTTCCGCTTATACCAAACCTTCAACTACCCAGGTCGTACGACTTTTGAAGGCTGCATTCCGAAATTCTTATCTAGTTACTTCCCCATTTCCAGACTTAGGAA
Source organism: Parapoynx stratiotata (assembly GCA_910589355.1). Taxonomy (NCBI): domain Eukaryota; kingdom Metazoa; phylum Arthropoda; class Insecta; order Lepidoptera; family Crambidae; genus Parapoynx; species Parapoynx stratiotata. The sequence continues at coordinate 18,490,775 of OU342461.1, forward strand.
GAAAGTATTGAGTTTCAAGTATTCATATCTGTGTTCACAGTTTGCGAAACGAGTTACAACGATATAAACTCATGGTTTATTCATAATGGCGGCTTTCAAACTTGGGTCCGGCTGAATCACTTCGCAACACATTTGCAACTCGTGCTGCGGCTCGGATTGAGTTAAAACTGTCATATATTTTAGTTTATTCTCATAAACTGACTTCGGGAAATAGTTGGGGACGTAAGGCAGCCGTGGAATTTACATATTTGTAGCCTGCTGCGGCGTGTTATGACGTCTGCAGAGTTTATTATTTGATGCTGCTCGCCAATTTTATTTGCTTCTGGATGTTGCCAACATTGAATATTGGATCAGTAAAAGCCGACCAATGAAGATTTATGGTACATTTCTGTCAGTACTTCTAAGCAAGATATATATTTTCACTTTTAAATACTTTAGCAGTTTCAACGAGTATTTCTGAAATCTAGAATTGTAGCTGTGTGTTATATAAAGAAAATGTCTATAGTACCAAATTTTTTCGCGGCCACGATCTGCTATGACTCGATTAGTCACAAGTTAACAAAAGAAACAATAATAATGTTTCTCGGTTTCGTTTTGAGATACCTAAAAACAAACTATTTGAGAATGAATTTCGCTTAATTCAAATAAAAGTAATTATTAAAATAAATACGTATAGGAATCGAAGCCTCTGGATATTTACACCGGCGCGCGATGCCCAACTTGAGCAATTCCCCGATAAAACGACAACGTAAATTCGACTTTAAAGTCCTAACTTTTAAAAGTTAAATGGACTTTTAACTGGCTAATGAAAATGTATTCAATTTTAATTTGAAGAGATGCACAGGCTCTCTCATCAGACGTTACTAAGCAGGACAAATAACTCCTTCGGGTAACAAAGGACCGTAATTAATTAACACAGGATATAATGGTTCGAGGAAAATATGAAAATATTAGGTCATGATCTACAGCACGGATGCCTCTGTCTGAAATATGGAGGGGAATTTCTCAAAGGAGATGTTAGCATTGCATGCAAAGTTGTTTATTCGAAAATACGATGTCACGGTCCATTAGCTTTGGGAATTTCGATCACCACCCATTGCTTTTTGAACAATTTATTTGATGTGTCATGACGTAAACAAGTCTGGAATTCGACGACAAACTGTTAGTCTGTCGAGGACTCTATCGCGATAGCTTGAAATGACATATTCGCTATATAAAGCTAGAAGTAAAATGACATGATAAGTTTATTGGCACTAAAACATAGATATTGTGAACAACAGAGATAGTTCCAAACATTCGATTTAAAATTTAACTGTTTGGTACTAAAAAATGTGGTGGTAAATGAAAATGATTTATTTGACCTCACTGGGTGACAAACAAGCTTGGTCTCAAGGGAAAATGTTCTTTTGCTATTCCATCATTGTTGGCCTTCAAGGTGCTTTAACCTATATACGTCCCACTTCTGGGCACATGCCTTCAACGAACACATGAAAAGTATGGGCCGATACAACACCACGCTGGCCTAATACTGGTGGGTAGAAATAAAGGACTTCGAGATCACATAGTTTTGGTCACTTATCTACGGCCTGACTATGGCAAAGGTAGCTTTGTTTTCGATATCGAAAACCAAAGAGTGCTAATCACTACGTGCTAATCACACTACACAATCTAAAAAATCAATTATTTCAACTCAAGACAATCAAGAACCTGCAAATTTTATATCTAATCCAATCGTATAAAGTAAGCGGAATTTCGAGTTAAATTCGTGATTCCAGCGCGGAAAAACACCCTCCTCAGGTGAACAAGAAACGTCAATCTACCCCCTTCCGCCAAATCCAGGCTTTGTAATGGCTTCAGAATTGGGAGCTCGCTGGATTTAATATGAATTAAACGCATGTGGCGAATACCGAGCGCCACTTGATTTCTGTTACGGCGAGGACGTTGATGTTGCGAGAAATAAGATTCCGCAATACGGATTACCGGAATTTTTGAATGCGCTGCCAGGGAGGGAGGGAAATAACTTTATAAAGTACTTTATCGTGGTTCTGTTGATGAGAATAATGTTCTATTTTTTTGTTTCTCAAGTTCAGTTAGGAGGTTGTTATCGGGATTATTGAGTTTGTGTCAATTCTGGGTAAGAGCTGTGAATGTGACGAACACAAATTAATATTAATTTTGCTGTCATGGACATCAACCCTCAAATTACTTGGGCTTATGGATAAATGATCATTTAATTTTTTATTAAATTTATGGACGTGTTAATGTTAATTAAGCCGCCACCAGATCTCTGCTTTGCCTGATAGTTGACTGTTAGAGAGCGACATTAGTCGTTAAGTCCGCCATGTGTACATTTTCTGTAATGTACAAAAGCTTAAATAAATAATAAAAATAAATTTATAAATAAATATTCTCAGACATTCACACCTATCAAATAGGCCCATTTTTAAGCAACTAAATGCTGATTGTGTTACGGATGCTAGATGACGGACAAATATATATTAAAAGATAAATACACAAAATTATTCAGAATATACATAATATTATACATTTATTATGAACATCCAAGACTGGAGAACAAATGTCTGAAAACCGTCTCTTTTAACCGTCTCCCTGGTCTAGTGGTACACACCACCGGGTGTTGATCGGGAGGTCCGGGTTCAATTCCCCATGGGGGCAGAACTTTTCTGCTGGGTTTGGTTGGTGATAGGTCTTCTTAGCCCGCCTGGCTAGCTACCACCGTCTTACGTTAATTTGTCGCCAAAATAACATTTTTTTAAGAATTGTTGTGTTCTGGCAATCAGAGGTAAGATAGCCAGTTCTTCACTTGTTGAGAATTACAGGTGAAGCTCGCATCCACCTTCGGCCTTATCGCCACTTACCATCAGGAGTTGGTGTGGCTTGGTGGATAGAAACGGTTTCAATAGCAACCCGAACCACCGGCTTAAGGTGTCTTCCGAAGCACGGAGGAACTCTATATCACAAAGTTTAGGTCACCCATCCATGGACTGACCATGGCGAAAGTAGCTTGATTTTAAATATCGAAAGCATAAGCGTACTAACCACTACGCCACCGAGCTCGTCTTTTAATTTGATGGAAGATAATTATTATTTTTTTAGCAAAGCAGCAATAGTTGATGTGCAAAAAAAGCTCTCCCTCATGGAGTCCGTGGTTATTCAAACTTCGCCTTTTGGACTGAATCATATTTGCTTTACACTGTACACATGCCAACAGATTTTCCTACCATTACTTAGAGACTAAAACACATCACAGGTGGAATAGAGGGTTTAATAAAAAATAAACGTTCGTAAAAATAAAATTCTACTACGTGATGACAACAATTTATATTGCTATGCTTACAAATAGTTATATATACATAAAATGCAAGGCGTGCATAGTTTGAGGCGGATTATTAGCATAGAAATAATTATTACGCGTAATCCGGCGCAGCGCGACAGTAATTACATCATTAGCCACGCGCCGACAATTCGCAATAGAATTTAATCACCAAACATATTGTTATTAGTTCTCTGATGTCTAGCTATGCGTGGAATTTTAGTAATTGCGGCCTGGCGTTAGCGGTATCATCATTGGCTTCGGCTAAGGGATACACCGAAATGTGGTCACATAGTAAAAATATACAAAACAAAACCTAAACAAAAATACACAGCATGATATTTTACACGAAAAACATAAGGAATGCAACGTGGGGACCCGGGAGTAGTTATAAAAGAGACGTTAATCACTTGATGTCTAGTTTATTACTGGTCACTAATCGTTGTTACGTTATAATATTATATGGGAGGTGCGCTGCACACTACAAGAAGACTAATGCTGTAGAAATTGCCTCGTCAATGATATTGCTTCGGAACTGTATGGCACGGCAAATAGTGAAGATAGTTATTTATCGTTATGTAGATACAACTTTTTTAGATTATACTTTTATTTAGACTGTATGTACATGTTTGTAATGGAAAATGTGGTAAACTGCAGAATATTACTTAAAATAAGTACCTATCTTTTCCTGTTCTTTTTAAACTTCAATGACGTTGTAGTTTATGTCATTTTTTAACCTATGCTAATGCTGGAACCTTTTCCCCTTCGGTAGCGGAGTTTTAGTGGACTGTATTTTCTGCGGTTTAAAAAAGCTACAGCAGGCGCTTGCAATAACGCGACCTATGTGTAGGAGATTATAAGAGCTGCAAAGGGCAGAAAAGAAGAAGTCACAGCTCTCTAAGGATAGGAAGCAAAATGCACACTTACTTGCTTTTCTGGCGGCAGCTCCTGCGGACGCACTAGCGGCCCAGGCTCGCTTGGCTGATGATGAGGCGGTGTAAAACGGCGGTAACTTAGAAACCACGACGGTAACCGACGGGCAACGGGCAGCGGAACTAGCAATTAGCAGCGGGTAACGTCAGCGGGTGACGCACAGCGGATGACGAACAGCGGAAGACTGGCGGGGCGCGCCTCTTGCGCGCCTTGTTAAACTCTTCAGTGTGCATTGCGGGTAGGGAAAGAAACATTGGGAAGGATGGCCTACGTTATTTTGCAAGTACCTGCCTTCAACTAATTAACCGGCAAATACAATCCACCATCCCCCCGGCTTTGAAGGAATCTATTCCTTCGAAATAAAGAATTGCGGTAACACACTGGCTTGCGGGGTAGCTAAATATTAGCCAGCGATCGGTGTGAACCCATCGATGCTGCATGCGGTATACATATAATAAATATAAACAAATTTTGTTGCGGTGAGATAAAAAAAGGATAAACAAATACATAAAACAGCGTAATGTATGAGAATACTATACAATAAATATACATACAAGGACATGTAAACAAAAGTAATATGTAGTGCGGATATGTAAATAAGAAAAAATAATGTTATGCGTGTATAGGCAATGGGCATAATCGCACCACTGGCCGGTTATAAACACCGGACTTAGTTTTGACTTGCGCCACTCTAGTCACACCATCCTTTCCAGGATATACCTGGGTTATAATGCCTAGCGGCCATTGAAGTGGTGGAACATTATCAGTGTCGACTAACACTATGGAGCCGGTGGTTAACGGGTTAGACATCGTATTCCATTTTTCACGAGCCTGTAAGTTTTGAAGGTATTCCAACCTAAATCGCTTCCAAAATGACTGCACTAATGAGTCCATTAAAGAAAACCTAGACAATAAGTTCGGTCGTTCTTTACTAAGGTCCGCGGCAGGAAGGAATTTTAATGGTGTGGCGGCAATAAAGTGCGCAGGAGTCAACGCGGTAGGCTCCGAAGGATCGGGGCTTAAAACATACAAAGGACGACTGTTCAATACAGCCTCTATTTGATTCAAGACCGTAAGCATTTCCTCGTATGTAAGGATTTGTTTACCTATTACGCGGAAAAGTAAAGACTTAAGAGACTTAATGTTAGCCTCCCAAATACCACCAAAATGACTTGCTGTCGGTGGGTTAGTGCGCCATGCGATGCGGTGTTTACTAAGCTCATCTTGGAACGTTTTGTAATATTCGCTATCTTGTAGAAAAGTGTGAAGCTCATTCAAATATGCTTTCGAAGCAATAAAGTTCGTTCCATTATCACTATAAATAAACTGACATGGACCGCGTCTTGAAATAAATCGTTTAAACGCATCTAAAAACGTGGCGGAACTAAGATCGGAGGCAAGTTCTATATGAACTGCCTTAGTAACTAGGCATATAAACAGGCATAGGTACGCCTTTTGGCTTCTTGTACCACGCCTTCTAGCTAATGTGATATACAAAGGTCCTGCGTAATCTACACCAGTGTGCGTGAACGCGTTACACTGCTCCAACCGACACTCAGGTAAATCTGACATTAGTGGAAACGTAGGTTTAGGTTTTAAGCGAAAACAATTTATACATTTATGGACGCGCTGCTTAACAACGCGCCGGGCGGACAAAATCCAAAATTTACTTCTTAAAATAGAAAGTAACAGCTGCGGACCTGCATGGCAGTGTTTACGGTGATAAAAATCGATAAGTATATTAGTAACATGACTCTTTTTTGGTAAGAGTGCGGGGTGTTTACTTTCGTATTGTAAAGATGAGTTACTCAGTCGACCCCCAACTCTCAATACGTTGTCGTTAGATAAGAACGGCGATAGCTTGCGCAGAGGAATTGAACATATTTTATTATTTGTAATGTTTTTTATATCTGAAAAAAACTCGTTGTTTTGAACAACTCGTACTAAATCCAACTCAGCGTAATCCATGTCTTCCGCGGTAATATTACCCCTAGACTTGAGTTTTTTAATAAACCTCAAAACGTATACAACTGAACGGAGTAATTTATTGTAACACGAGAATTTGCTAGCGAGCGCGAGTAGAGGGTGTTCATCAGAACAGTGAGTGACATGAGCGACAGTCTTTTTCTCTGGTAATTGAGATTGACCGGGTTTGAAACTTGTAACTGGCCAGCGGTCACGTGGTAGTGATAACCATGCGGGCCCACGAAACCAGAGGTCATGAGATATAAGCTGCGATGGTAAAAGAGAACGCGATATGCAATCAGCTGGGTTTTGAACGCCTGCAATATGATAAAAATTGCTAGGAGACATAAGAGTTTGAATTTGCGAGATTCTATTTGCTATGTATGTTTGAAATCTATGCGGTGAACTATGAACCCAACAGAGCGCGACCTCTGAATCGGAGAATGCGTAAATATGCTCAATGCGTTGTCTTGCAGAAAGCTGATCATAAACAGTTTTTACTAACTTTGTCAGCAGAACTAACGCATTCAATTCCAATCTAGCTAAAGTAACAGTGGCCTTCGGTGACGCCACGCGGGACTTTGAGCAAACCAGAGAAGCCTGGGGCGGTTTGTTATCATCTTCTACATGTAAATATATGACGCAGCCAAATGCTTTCTCACTGGCATCGGCGAATGCGACTAAAGATATGCGTGAAGACTTTTCTACATTCAAGTGACGAGAAAAACGTAATTGCGATATAAGCGGTAGCTCGGACACGAATCTTTGCCATAATTTAATAACATGATGGGGTGGTGATTCGTCCCAATCAATGCGGAGTAGCCATAACTCTTTAACTAGAAGTTTAGCAAATAATATAACCGGTCCGACTAGTCCTAAGACATCGTACAGACGCGCGATCGCGGATAATATAGCGCGTTTACTACAAGTAGGCGGCGGTTGAACAACAATAAAAATAAACTCATCTGTAGCGGGAAGCCAGCGGAGACCTAATATCTTAAACCCATTTCCGTCATCAAACGTGACAGAACTCGACTGGCGATGCGATTCTGGTATATGCGTAAGCAGCTCGGAGGAGTTGCTGGACCATTTCACTAAGTCAAAGCCTCCGGACTCAAAAAGCTGAATCAGCTCCTTAGCTGTCGCGGCTGCTTCTCCTAAGGACGAAGCGGAGCTAGCTAAGTCGTCCATGTAAAAGTCCCTCTCCACCACCTTAGCAGCGAGAGGATACTTGTCTCTTTCGTCAGCAGCCAACTGACGAAGAGTGCGGAGCGCGAGAAATGGGGACGAGCGAAGACCGAACGCGACTCGGGTAAACTCGTACACACCCAGAGGTTCTTCCGACGAAAATCTATACAAAATTCGTTGATATTTGCGATGAGAAGAATTAACATGAATACGTAAATACATCTGCCTAACATCTGCGAAAAAAGCTATGCGGTAAAAACGAACGTTTAATAAATCATCAAAAATATTCGACTGAAGATTGTAACCCGTGTGTAAGATATCATTAAGCGAAAGGCCTGAGCTGGTAGCGGCACTACCATCTAGTACCACGCGTACTTTTGTAGTTAATCTGTCGTTACGTATGACGGGATGATGCGGTAGGTAAAAACCTGTCGACGCGACCTGATCGTCAGGCACCTTTGAAAGAATACCTTCCTTTAAATAATCAGAAATAATTTCGTTGTACTTGTCGCGTAGCCCTAACGACCTATCAAACTTCCTCTCGAGTGAGAAAAACCTCTTTTGCGCAGTAACAAAAGAATCACCAAGTTTATCAGGGCAATCTCTAAACGGCAGGTCAACAGAGTAACTCCCATCCACGTTACGAACAGTCGTTGAACTAAAAATATTTTCACAACTTTTATCTTCAGGGCTTAAATAGTTCTGTGCGGGTGGCTCCTCGACTAACCAAAATTTCTCCAAAAGAGAATGGAGAGGATCCTGTGTAACGGAGCAGAAAGAGTGTAAATTATTTTTAAGCGCACACGAAACAATAGGAGCATTTCCCATAATCAAATAGCCTAATGTTGTCTCTAAAGCGGTCGGCGTATTAATATTTTTACCTACAATTTTAGTAAACAACAAAATCTCACAATACAAATTGACTCCTAATAGCATGTCAATAGGGCCCGGTTTGCAATAATCGTTATCTGCCAAAGGCAAGCCTGCGATATGTTCAATTGCGGCGGTGTCGACGAATGAGTCAGGTAGCTGTGATGTAATACGCTCCACGACCATTGGGTTGACAAAGTATGTTTTGTTTCTATCAAACCGTGAAGTAAATGCCAAAGAGGTGATACCGTTAATTTTTTGTGACGTTTCACCGATGCCCTGTACTTCCGTATACCGAGTTTGTTTACATATCGGAAGCGATAGCCTTTCACAACAATCTCTCGTGATATAATCACTTTGAGACCCCGGATCAACAAGACATCTCAACAAATGCGTGCGGCCATAACCGTCGACATAAACAATTTTTGCCGTACCCAAAAGAGCGGTAACAGCAGTGCGGGAGCTAGGCTTACAAGAATATGTACAAACTGATTTGTTAGAACTTGACGCGGCCGACGCGTCGACGCCTGGATCGGTGATGCAATTAGGCTGCGACTGAGTGCGAGAAGCGGAAGCGGCAGCAGGCAAATTATTCCTATTAAAATTATTTGCGTGCGGCGACGTGCGTTTATTGTACTCACTTTGATACGAAGATTTATTAGGCGGATTAAAATGCAACAGCGAATGATGCCTCGCTGCGCAGTACGAGCAAGTGCGGTGCGAACTACAATTGTTACATTTATGTTTAGTACTCAAACAGTTAGTACAGAAAGGTTTTTCCTTAATAAAATTATATCTATCTAGCGGTGCGAGATTCATAAAAGCTGAACATTGGTAAAGGTGGGTATGTGTGTAATTCCTGCATAAACTACAATTACCGGTAGGGCTGGCCTTTTCAGCAGCACCCAAGTCAGCGACGAAAGCCCTTGTAGGCGAAAATTTATTTGTAATTGTATTTTTAGCGCGCGGTTTATTATAATCAAAATTCTTTTGACTGCGATTTGAATGACTCAACACCTTACTTTGTTCTTTTACGAACTCAATTAAGCTTACGTATGAAGGTATTTTATCTTTACGGCGAGTTAATTCGAATAATTTAACGGTTTCCGAATCTAACTTCTGTAATGCGATATGTAAAAATATGAAATCAGTAAGGTCGCTAATATTGATTTGTTTTAGCGCCTCAACCGAAGAATTAAAATTATAAATAAAAGACTCGAGGGCGGATGCACTACTACTTAACAATGGCTTAAATTCAAGTATTTGATTAACATATGAGCAAGCGAGCGAACGAGGATCATCGTATTTTTGCACGAGAGAATCCCATATAATACTATAATTTTTAGCGGTAGGTGGAAGCCCTGCGCAAACCGAGGCGGCTTTGCCGGTTAACTTTCCGATCAAATAAAACATTTTCTCACTATTTGTTAAAGATGGGTTATCATGCACAACACTTTTAAACTGTTGGTAAAATAACGGCCATTCACGGGTATCCCCAGAAAAAGATAATAAGTCGATTGGAGGTAGACGCGGTTTAATTGGCTTAACGGTCGCGGAATGCTGAGGCGAATCCGAAAACATTTTAAGTTGCGACTCATGTACAGTTATAATTCGCTTTACGTAACAATACATTTCCTCAAACGATGTCCATGGCTGATAATTAATTTCTCCAGTGGGATTACCTTGAACATATGTAGAAATATATAAGTCTAATGCAGTCCCGAAGTCACTACGCAAGATATCTAGGTTGCAGGCAGTGGCAAATAATAAACTAATTTCTGCCTGACCGGCCTCAACTTGCTTCGCGATCTCAAAGATGCTTTGCATTCGGGCGAAAAGTATGTCCCGTTTAGACTTTAAAACTAATAACTGCGGATCAACACCTTCAACGTCTTTATTTTGTTGCCTTTTAGTAGCCATGTTCATAAGATAATATTATCAAAATAAAATATTTAAGCGCCGTGTATGCGAGTCTCAAAACTAAAATTTGTTATGCGATATAAATAGAAGTAATAAATCGTAAACACAATAACAGTGATTCGTTGCTGAGCGACCAAACTATTGAAGGTAGAAAAAAATATAATGTTGTACCCTAGATACTAAAAATGATAACGGCTAAACAATTAAATATTAAAATAGTTACAGTATCTTGGATGCGATATGATAAAATAAAATACGTTTAATGCGAATGGAATGGAATTACGGCATAAACTAAAAAAACCAAGGAATAGTTTGTGGGTGCGAGCTATAACAGCTAAATAATTATTTTCCAGTTAAGCAAACCAAAAAAAACCACAAATATCCTTATTCTACCCCTGGAGCACTGGATACCTTACTCACCAACAGGAACACAACACCACCTTAAATAGTGCTATTTAGCTGCGGTATTCTGTAAGGCGGAGGTACTACCCCAGTCGGGCGCTCCCCCAATTGAGCGGCTAGTCCACTATGCCCTGCCTCCTTTAATCCCTAAGCTTAAGAATTAAAGTGTGATAAGGTATACATGAAATACAAATATAAAAGTAACGGCGGTGCGGTGCGGTATATAAAAATAAAATAATTTAAAAAATAACAGCGGTGCGGGGCGATATGTAATATATATTAACAATATAAAATATATAATTAAAAGTATATAAATATAAAATGCGATACGGCTCGACAGGGACCAACAAATGCTGGAACCTTTTCCCCTTCGGTAGCGGAGTTTTAGTGGACTGTATTTTCTGCGGTTTAAAAAAGCTACAGCAGGCGCTTGCAATAACGCGACCTATGTGTAGGAGATTATAAGAGCTGCAAAGGGCAGAAAAGAAGAAGTCACAGCTCTCTAAGGATAGGAAGCAAAATGCACACTTACTTGCTTTTCTGGCGGCAGCTCCTGCGGACGCACTAGCGGCCCAGGCTCGCTTGGCTGATGATGAGGCGGTGTAAAACGGCGGTAACTTAGAAACCACGACGGTAACCGACGGGCAACGGGCAGCGGAACTAGCAATTAGCAGCGGGTAACGTCAGCGGGTGACGCACAGCGGATGACGAACAGCGGAAGACTGGCGGGGCGCGCCTCTTGCGCGCCTTGTTAAACTCTTCAGTGTGCATTGCGGGTAGGGAAAGAAACATTGGGAAGGATGGCCTACGTTATTTTGCAAGTACCTGCCTTCAACTAATTAACCGGCAAATACAATCCACCATGCTAATGTAAAGGGTGGGAAGGAACTAGCTGAGTTTCTTGCCCGTTCTTCTCAGAACAAGGCCTCCTGGTAGATTTTGAGAACGGATGGCGTAGTTTTTCTCTTTCACGAAATATTGTAAAATGTTTATGACATTAATAAGCATGCGCTAAGACGCATCTTAACCGAATAAACGCTTTTGAATTTTAAATTTAAATTTTGCTCTATGTACATAGGAGTAGAAAAGTCCGAATAACAATGTTATATCCATTTTCTAAGATAGTGTTTAGGTAAGGGACAGTGGAAGCTTGCAGAGTTTATTACCAGTTCTTCTCAGAACGAGGCCCAGTATGCCAATTGCAGTCAGCATCAAAAGTAGACCATGACCATTTAAGTACCTTGTTAATTAAATATTCGAAGCAAATGGAGCAAGTGTCTAGGAAAATGGCACACATGGAAAATGTGACACAGTTCTAATGAGCTCCTTGTGATGCCTAAGGCTGGCATGGTCTCTGACATTCATAAGAGTATTATTGGCTAGATAGAATAAATAATTATTTTGATCTATTTATAACGCTACCCTACCCTTAGTGTTGTTTGTCCTCATCAGATTCTAGCTATAGCTTTTTACTGCTATTAATAACAAGAATGTTACTAATGAATTTCTGCGATATTAAAATTAGTACTCTAAACGAAGATCTTTTGTTATTCCATAACATAACAAAAGATGTTTCAAATTTTCCGTCACAAAGCATTGCTTCTCCGTAATCAACAACATCAAAGACTTGAATAATAAGTCTGTAAGGCTTTAAAAATTAACTTCGGCGGTACCTTAAGCCGCTTTAAATGAAAAACTGATTTCATTCAGCGCTGAATCATTTATCAATGTTAATAAAGCAGGGCCTCCTTTAAAATCTTCGTAAATATTGTTTAGTGTCTGTAATTTTTGTGTGAGTCGCTTTTAAAAGGTTTCAGAGAATCGGAAACGTGGCTGTGGCAAAGATTTATAATGGATTTTTTAAAGCAATGTCATTTTTGACTGACTTTGGTGCTGTGTATCGAGGTAGGTTATCCTTACCCCTATATGACTAAGATTAGCATCGCGTGGACGTCCCGCCTGCTTTGCAATCGCCTATAGGATACAGGGACTGACTAATAATAAATAAATGAAAATCTTAAAAATATATTAAAATGTAATCCAGCAGTAGACCTTGGTTGGTGATGAAAGCTGAAATTGAAAAAATATCTTTACACAGACCGACAGCACAGACCTCCATACATGACCATTGATGAACAAGCATAAGGATTCTGTGTCGTAGCATCAGGCTTTCAGAAGCAGGGAGAAGCTTGAGATCACAAAGTATTGGTCACCCATCCAATGTCCAACAATAACCAAACTTGTATTCTTCCCAATATCAAAAACAAGTTGTTTGAACCACCACGCCACTGAGAATCAAAGCATAGTCTTTTTAAAATAGATTTTCCCTTATAAGTGAGTCTTGTAATCTTATTTTTGGCACGCTATTTGAAATTATATTTAATACCTTATTCAGGCTCAAGATCAAAGAAGTGTTATTTTTTATTTATTCTTAGAAATTAAGAATATAATAATAGATGAAAGTAAGAACATCAATTATAATATAATCTTGGTAGCGCAGCGGCAGAGGGCGCGATGGAAATACATTTTAATTTAAGCTGGCATTAGAAGTCTGTACCTACAATTTATCGTAAATATCGCTTGCCCTAAACTGTGCCCGGTGCATGGCAACAGGCTCAAACTTACATGAGGACTTAAACATCAGGGCATATACCTGCCTACCCCTTCTGAACCCCTAGTGTAAGTTTTCACTGGAAAACAACTTCTCACGTTTTATTGCGTTAAGAAAGTCAAAGAAAAGGAAACGTGAAAAGCGCCCCCAGCGGAAGCGAGTTGAAAAGCGCCCCTAGCCGTAGCAAGTTGAAAAGCGCTTCCAGGTGGAAGCTAGTTGAAAAGCACCCCTAGCCGTAGCGAGTTGAAAAGCGCCCCTAGCCGTAGCGAGTTGAAAAGCGCCCCTAGCCGTAGCAAATTGAAAAGCGCCCCTAGCGGAAGCGAGTTGAAATCGAAGTTAGATATTGACATTTCTTAACGCAACTTAAAGTTTTTTACAATGAAAACTTACCCATAGTGTTAGTTTTACTGAACGAATTAGTGGTTGTGTGCAGTTATAAACCAAACAAACCACTACAGAATTTTACACAGAAATGTCTTATTTTATTATTTCACAAAGACAATACGATTCGCGATACCTAGTCATAATAAGCTTCAACACATCTCTGTCATCACGTTTAAACTTTTAACAACAGATCCAACACACTCAGTCTTTTCTTTAACGGGAACAAATAACGAGGAAAGGTGCGCAAATGAGATATGTCACACCGTTAATTTCAACGGATTGATCCTTATTTTTGCATTGTAAAGCTAACAATTGAATGCAAGAATAAAGCTGAGTTCATTACGAGTAATTAAAAAGGGCACGAACTTGTCCACGGCCGTGCTCAATAAGCCGTAACTCAGCCCGACAAAGGCAGACCTTCTTTTGTTTCGAAGATCGGATCTCGAATTGTTCTACATAATTAACATTTCAACGAATCGAGAACACTTCCCGATTCCGTATCGAATGCGAGCAATCGATTTTGGAGCACTCATTCGTACCTATGTGTAAAGTTAATAAGTTTAGACGCTCTGGGCTACGAGGGTGGAATTCCTCAAAAACACCAATTTTATCTGCTGGACTCGGTTAAGCAGTTTTCGACCTTGTGTTGTGGGAATACCGCGAGAATGAGTGGTGTATGTGGCTCCCGTAATGGATGTGCACTTCGGCGAAGGCGACGTGACCTGTCGGGTTGCGGACTTCTGCCCCGGGGCGTGGACGTATAATTTTAGGTACCACTTAACAATTCGGACGGCATTCATTTATGTTTTAAAATTATAAAATTCAGGTTCCTCCAACAATTTATTAGAGCAGATTTGGTTGCACGCGATGCCATTAAAATGGAGAGTAGAGGCAAATAATGATAGCATTTTGAGCACATAAACAAAGAAAATAGCTGTTCATAACAGTGGAATTTCCATAGACATTACATCGATGTCATTATCCACACGATTGAAGAGTTGAAGGGTGGTTGTATTATCCAACACCTATCACATACTGTGTCTGGTGTTATTGGCAGTAGGTTTTATAGGGGCTAATCTATAACCGTGCATCTAGCAAATTCACAATAAACAAAAAAAATCACAACATCAAGTATTTTCCCCTAAGAGGTAGGCAGAGGTGATAACACCCACATTTCGCCAGATATGTTTAGTCCTCATGTAACAGAAGACGCTTCTGATGCCATTCACCGGGCACAATGAGAGGCAAGCGATATTCACAATCAACGCGATTCCCGCGGCCTCTCGAACGAGTAGTGCTCCGCCCCAACTCGGCTACCGCTGTCTTTCGAAAAAATAATTCGTTCGAAATAATTACAGAAATGAGTGTGAACGTCTGCCTACCCATGGGGGAATAAGTTATGTTCTTGGTTAATATTGCAAAATTTGTTTAAAACAAAGATTACGCTATCATTCTGTTTTTGGTGGCCACTTTGACGTGGGTCGAAGCTCTGTTTTTGCGGGGTCCGGGGGGGGTTAATTTGGTGTTACGGAATGATTCGGAATCAGATATGCATCAGGAGCCATGACTCACCGCTATCTATGCATTGCCTAATTTATTCTATCTCGAGCGGAAAATCTAGAAATTTTACGAAAGTTAAATTATTGTATCTAGTGGCGTACAGCAATATTTTAAATTAAGATGTGTATTACAATTTACGAATGTAGAGAATTGGCCTTTATATTTCCGCAAAAATTCCAGTTCAATGAAAGCATATTAGAACAAAACTAGGATAAATAAGCTAATGAATTATAATAAAGAGTCCGCTCAGTAAATAAAAAACGGCATATTCTTGGTCTCAAAACCCCATAAAAAATTCAGGACTCCAAATATCCCCGCCCAGTGAGCCAGCGAACTTACCGAGCTTTTTAGTAGCAAACCTACAAGAAAAACACGAGAACTAGATAACTAGTTACGTAACTTCGTAATGGTTCTAGAACGTCGATTCGGAAAACAGAAAATTAGTTTATGTTTATGTCATTAATTTTTAGTCTAAACTAGACCGGGGTCCATTGGTTGCAGACATTCGACCTCTACAGTTTTATTATATGTATTGATAAGGCTACCTATTCGCGTATTTTCATTTCTTTTTAGTTTTTTGTAGGTGTTCTGAGCATTAATAGTACTTATTCATAAATATATTGCCGACTTCAGTATAATCTTGTGAGTGATACCTACTTATAAAAAAAATATGATAATTAAATAATTGCCCTGATAGCTTCTGTTGTAAGCGGGTATATTGTTATGGAAGTACCTACAAATTTATACGCGTCACCATTAAAAAAAATATTAATCTCTTGGCGGGCACCGCGAACACCGGTGCTCGCAAACAATAGATGTTTCTATTGTGTCTCGTTTTGTGAACGTTGCCTAGTTAAATTAAATTTCTACCAATTTTTTCTGTAATCTAAATCCCAAAATTTATACCGTAAAAGTAAAAGTGAAAAGCAACTAGGTATACTTCAGTTTTACATACATACATACATACATAAAACACGCCTGTAATCCCCGTAGGGGTAGACAGAGTTCAAGGAGTGTTCCTTAAGACCACATTTAGCCATACGAAAATTGGGTTTGGTCAAATGAAAAATCGTGAAAGAGTAGTAGCAAGTGGCTAGCTCATCGCCTACACAATCACAGACCCAGTACCCAATACGCCCTTAGTCGCCTTTTACGACATGCTAGGCAAAAATAGCAGTTGGTACATTATTTTTGTGTCCCGGACCAACACGGGATCGTTCCGTTTATTGACTGTAAACCTTTAAAAGACCAAAAATGACATCTTCCGCTAAAACCCGGCCTCAGCTAATCGCCACAATTTCCGATTTCAGCATTTTCCACCTCTTTTATATCGGACAAATTATACCTTAACACGTTAAGATAAGGTTTATCTTTTGATGTTGGCTGGCTTCAGGCCAATTGTGTCAGATGATACAGACTCGCTCAGACTATGCAATTAAGCAAGCACTGAACTGTACTGAGGTTTAGTTACGTCATGTGTTTATTAAGAGCTGCGTCTAGTGTTACTGTCAAATCAAAAGTCATTTTGAAAAAGTTTTGTAAAGAGATACTAAGTAGGGAGTGACGAGAGAGAAGGGAGCAAGGAAGAGAAGCTAACAAAAACTAAACTAAACCAACACTAAAAACTAAACTAAACCAAACTGTACTAAACTCCAACTATATCAATAGTTTGGTCAGGTGGAAAGAATGGGTGGAAAGAGTGAGTTAAACCGAATCAGCTAAGAATGGGAGCTCGGTGGCGTAGTGGTTAGTACGCATTGGCTTTCGATCGAAGACAAAGCTACCTTCGCCATTGTCAGGCCGTGGATGGGTGACCAAAACTTTGTGATCTCGAGCTCATCCGTGCTTCGGAAGGCACGTTAAGTCGTGGGTCCCGGTCGCTATTGCAACCATTTCTACCCACCAACCCGCATTGGGCCAGCGTGGCGGTGTTACGGTCTATTCTTCTCGTGTGTTTCTTCATTAGGAAGGCCTGTATGGGACGTATATAAGCTGAGGACGACGAGTACAATTTCATAACACTCGTATCCTATTCACATGATTTTGAATCTGTGGTTTACGGTGTTGGTTTCACAATTAAAATTACATTTAATCTACTATTTACGAAACGAATTGTGGAATTGTTTGTTTACCCAAATAAATGAAAAAAAAAAAAATCGAAAATCGGCGGGGTCCCGTCAAGCTTGACGTTCACCAGGTCTTCGGTTGTTACTTGTTACGAGGGGAGCTCAAACGTTTCTATTTCGAGGACAATGGGACAAAGGGCGGCAGGATCCGCGTCATACATTAAACGATTCAGCGACACAATGAACGCTTTCCGACACAGGTGAATGCTATTTTTCGTGTTTTTGTGATGGTGTCGGTGCAGTCGGTGGTGTAAACACGGAGCGATCACGAATTCACGATATATTTTTGTTTAATTTGAATGTTTCACTAGAGAAAATATTATATCTCAAGCGAATTATATTCAAATGTAACTGAATGGGTTCAAATATAAAATGCCTAACCATTAGCTGTTTTAAAATCCTACCCGAAGCGGTAGTCAGAGCTGTTGAGCACCCACAAATTTAGCCACATATATCTAAGTTCTCAACAACAAGCAAGCTTAATAATAATTAAAATAATAAATATCGTCAGACATTCACATCTATAATTAACCCCATTTTAAGCAACTAAACTAATGCTGCTTGTGTTACGGATAGTAGATGACGGATAAATATATTCGTATTTAATAGATATATAATATATATTCATCACACCTGAATTCATCACACAAACATTTGCCCCCACCGGGGATCGAACCCAGAACCTCTCAAGATGGCGACGCCTTGAGAATGGGCATACAGACCGGTACCTGTTTCCTCCCATATTTTTTGAAATATTCTAAAGTGTGCAATTGACAAAAAGCTACGAAAACACACTGTAACATCTTCCATTACAAAATCGAGAGTGATAAAAAACATGTACGTTAGTTAGAGTCTAGATAGTTTCGTCATCTAAATAATCCTTCACGCAAGAATATGCTTTTGAGATTAATGTAATCTGGATTCGCTTTTTGAGCATATTTATAAGTAGTTCCAATATAGTCTTTGGAACCTTGTTGTAATACAGTATGCCTTCACACATAAAAGTCTTAAACACCTTGCTTAATCTAAAGTTTGGTAATAACAGTGAATAACACCTATATACTAGCAATTTAATCTCTCAGTAGACGAGTGAGATATGATTTATAGTAGCTCGCGCTCGCTCGTGACTTGCGCCGCCCGCGCCACACAATAGTGACATTGTTCTAAGCGCCTCCATGAGTCCTGCAGATATAGGAAGGACTCCCACATTAATAACTTGAGGTTGCTTATTGTCGACGTTGAATGAGTCTCCATCGGTAATATTAGTTTCACGGCATCGGTGTCTTACCCATTGAAAAGCGGTATATGTTTTAGTTATACAGCCACGAGCAAATAATGAGCTCGGAGGCTAGTACATTTTGGCTTTCGATATCGAAAACTAAGACACCTTCGCCATGGTCAGGCCGTGATGGGTGACCAAAACTTTGTGATCTCGAACACCTCCGTGCTTTGCTATTGCAACTGTTTCTACACACCAACCCGCATTGGGCCAACGTGGTGGTGTTACGGCCCATACTTTTCATGTGTTACGTATAGTTTGATGTAGATAGGCTGATGACGACGAGCAAAAGATGTAATTGTAGTACTTTGTCACTACGGTCCGTACGTTGTACGGTTTTAGTAAAATATTTACTTTTGCTAGATACTTTTGATGTTAAAATGATATCAATATTAGGTCCTTACCTATGAAATTGGTGTTTTGTATGGAGATTTTGGGGATGTCTGCATTTTACATACTAACATTTTATCAGTTTTCTTCACAACGACAAATCCAGAGATAATAATATTTGGCATGTATCATTAGACAAGCTTTAGCAATATGTGTGTGAACACGCTTGATAACAATTATTCATCGTTTTTATGTTAATGCAAATCAAATGATGTATTCGGGAGGCAGTTAAAAATAATTGTCTTTGTGTCTAATTTTAACACAATTGAACATACAAAAAATTATCAAATTAAATAATACGAGCTCAAATATATGGTCTATTTTTAGAAGAGGCAATTATTTTATAAGAATGTTCTGAAACTTAATAGTTACGGACAAATTGCTAAGACAGAATAAAAACACCAATTTCATAGGTAAGGACCCAATAGTAAAATTAAATGTTAGTATTAATATTGAAAGTTACTATGTTGTTAGCAATGTATTTGCGTACACCCTAATTGGGGTAACCCCATTGCAGAGGTGTGATTATCATAAGGTTGTAGTTCTATTGTCGTTATTGTTTTTATATTTATATTTTATTTTCCTCTATTTCAATTGTGAGTAAAGGTACCTATATAAAACACTTAAGTTTCAGTATTAGGACAAATTAATATTATGAGAGTATATAATACTTTTGACGACGCCTCCCGATAATAAACTGACAAAATTGTAGTGGTATTCAAACAATTTAAATTTTAAAGTAATTTTAAAGTTATTGTTTGAGATTCCATAAAACCATTTTATAAAAACACAATATTGTCAAAAGTTAAAACCAGAAGTAATATTATTAGTTAAGGACTTGTTGCCTTAAGAGACCTAATCTAGGTGTTCGACGGTCGGCAGGACGGCAAGCCTCGAAATGTTCGGAATCTACAAAGGGTTGAAGAAAACTGTAGTCACGTTTTTCAAAATAATTTAAGTTGGTTCCTTCAAAAAGACCAGGAGCACCGCTCGAGGTTCGCTCAAACGGCTCATTATAATTTAGCTTAATATTAATGTTCGTCTAAAACAGTGTAATAACTCGTGTCAAAGAGCTGTCTACTGTTATATTCACCTGAAGCTCCACTTAGAAGCTTTCCTATGAAGAAATAAACTTGTATTTTATTTAGAGAAAAGTCATGATTTTAACTGACATAAAAATGTAGGAGTATATTTGAAAACCTAATAAATGTGCAAAAGAATATTTAGAATTATATGGAAATAGAGAATAAATTTTTTGTATTTTGCTTGGTATTACATAATTACATTTACTTCGCAATAAACCAAATCTTGTATTTGTGCTGTCGATCGCATAGAATAAGTTGTACATAATATAGTTCAGCACCAAACGAAAGAAAGATATAAAACATACAAGCAGAAACAGTGCTTTTACAACATCAAAGTATATCATTACTGCAGATAAAAAAACATACGTACGAGTATATATAATCAAGACTATTATCTCCTAAGGATTATTCAGAGACTAATGGACATGTGATGAGGAGGAATGAGTGTCACATTACAAGATGGATGCTGAGTATGGATGTGGACGGACCTAGAGCGAGAGGAGGACTAAAGAAGCGATGGATTGAATGCGTGAAGAATGATATGAAAACTATGGAAGTGGATGCTGAGCTGACGAGTGACAGAAGCGAGAATGGAAGAAGGAGACATGTTGTGCCGACCCCATCTAGAGTGGGAAAAGAGCAAGAAGGGAACAGGACAAGAAGAAGATTAGTCAGAGACTAGCAAAGGCACCTCAAAAGCAGTCCATTGCCATAGTCCGCGTGCAATCAGTGACTGCACTCAGCGTGACAGGTAGCCCGTCGCCACTTTAAGCTATTGGATGTTGTGCAGTTCTAAGTCCATTATTTAGTTATTACATAAAATAAGAAGTCCGGAAATGTCGAAACACCATAGTGTGTCATCACAAATAGAATTATCAATCGAGTCTCGTTCCGCTCCAATATTTAACAAAAAACTAATATCGTCGCTCTCAGTCTCAGTAAACTGTGTTTAGAAAACAAGTTAGCAATAACCAACAGTTCTTGTAGGAATACCCGACCGCCGGGGAACAAGGAACATCCACAAAAACACCAATAAATCGGTCGGACGCTGCTCGTGTCAGCGCGAAATATGGCAGCTGTGTAATGTATTATTTGTGGCGCCGCCATCGTGCTGCTTTTGCGGAAGTTATTTAACTTACAGACATGCAAATATATACTTCAACCTTTCGATATTTCATCCTTAAGTTTTAAATGGAGGCAGATATTCATTCGTTTTTTTAATTTATGCTTTAGGTTCGGGAGTAGCTGGGTGGAGTGGTTTGGATTTTATATTTGGTAGTAATAGTGTAATTAATAAATAATTAGTAATGTAATAAATATTTAATAATGCATATAATAATAAATAATAACGTGACATCATTTATCAATTTGCTAAATGTGTGATTTTATTTTATTTTTAACTTTGCCTGCCATCAGGCTAAATATGGAATTGTATTGGATTTAATACCATAGTGTAACACCTCTGTATCACCTGTATTTGCAAATAAATGTGAATTTATTTGATTTGGCTTTCGATCGAAAACAAAGCTACCTTCGCTATGGTCAGGCCGTGGATGGGTGACCAAAACTTTGTGATCTCGAGCTCCTCCGTGCTTCGGAAGGCACCTTAAGCTGTTGGTCCCGGTTGCTATTGCGACCGTTTCTACCCACCAACCCGCATTGGGCCAGCGTGGTGGTATAACGGCCTATACTCATGTGTATCTCCCTGAGGAACGTCTGTGCCCAGCAGTGGGACGTATATAGGCTGAGGACTATAGGTTAGGACACAATGGTAAAGGTGATGTTTATTTCCTCGTAGTGCAACCGAAGATCGTAGTCCGAGTTCGACACAAAGCCGTTTGCATCGGCATCCCTAGTGCTTTCAACGCTGTGTTTACACGCGTGTCAAAGGATCTTGCTTCAGGGATGATCTGCTTCTTGATGTAGCTCCAGTTGGAGCTTGCCGGCTCTAGGGAATAAAACGACATTTATACACCTACTTACCACATCTGCTTGCTTTCAACAAGCTAACTAGTGTTGAGAAAACCAGAAAGTAAATGAAAGTGAAGAAAACACTGAAAACTGTAGTTTCACTAGTTTGTCTGGCAATATTTTAGCATAAAAAGAAATTGAAAGAGAGAAAGTCATTTCTTAGTGACACAGAATCAACCTTAGACAAAGTAGAAAGAACAAATCTACATAAAGAAATCACTCGCTAGGGCTTAGTAAAATGTAAGAGCCGATCAAATGCATTAAAATACGCGTTGTAGTATAAAAAATGATGTATTGCGGTGATTGATCCGCGCCGAGAGCACGAGCCGGTCTGTAGAGACCCTATTCCCGAATACCTCGGAGTATTTGATTGATAACGGTGCCGCGGCGGAACAAAAGCTGCTTGTTTTGACGGTATTAGCCGTGATTTGTTATTTTATGTTTCTTTATTAATGAATTGCAGGCTAGTATTTGTTCCGTCGGTGTACTAAGGGTAAAGGATTCTATCACGTAATCGTCGAGATCGAGATCGAATCTAGAGGGTCTGAGAGATGGCGACACTTTGACATCGGTATTATCATTCATCCATCTATCAGCCTGTAGATGTCCACTGGTCATAGGCCTCCCCCAATGATATCTACAACGACTGGTCTGCGCCGCCCGCATCCAGCGTCTTCCTGCGACCTTTACTGGATCGTCGGTCCACGTCGTTGGGGGCGCCGTTGCGCCTTCCAGTACGCGGTCGCTACTCGAGAACCTTTCTGCCCCATCGGCTGTTAATTCCACAAACAACTTGCCCCGCCCACTGCCACATAAGGTTCGTTATTCTATGGACTATGTCGGTGACCTTAGTTCTCTTTCGTATCTCCTCATTTCTGCTTTGATCACGCAGAGAAACTCCAAGCATTGACCTTTCCATTGGTCTTTGACCGACTTGAAGCAACCACGACTCAAGCACACATAAGTAAACATATAACACACGTAGAATAGAACAGGCATTGGTACACATATAAGAACTAAACAAACAGTAACTTAGTTTAGTCTGGTTACTTAATAAGAAACGTTACAATAACATTTTGTCCCTAACCTATATTGATATAAAAATTTGAATATCCTAAACTATCGAAATATTTGAGTATCGAAAAGAACACGGAAAAAAGAGTGAGATAAAATGAGGGTACACGCGCTCGGGCCATTACACCCGGGCGTCACGCCGGTCGTGCGGAAATCGGACCGAACGATACCCGGTTACCCGGTTATAGAGGCGTGTCCGTAAGAAGGATTTAAAAAACTTATTTAAGAATAACTATTTTTGAGTTCGAGTTAAATTTCATCGTCTTCAGCCTATATACGTCCCACTGCTGGGCACAGGCCCTCCTCATAAGGAAACACGCATGACACATGATGAGTATGGACCGTAACACCACCACGCTGGCCCATTGCGGGTTGGTGGGTAATCGCAATAGCGACCGGCACTAACGGCTCAACGTGCGATCCGAAGCACAGAGGGCACAAATATTTGGTTACCCATCCACAGCCTGAGCATGGCGAAGCTTTGTTTTCGATCGAAAGCCAAAGCGTACTAACCACTACGCCATCGAGCTCCTCTTGAAAACTTGTCTAGCAGTGGAAGAGATTGCGGCCCCGACCGTCCCAAGTAGTGCCCCACCCGTCTCACTACCGCTGACCTTGACTGGACTGACTAGGTATTGCGAAAGCTACTTTTTTTGAATACCAAAAGCAAATCACACACGAACCACTGCCACCAAGCTCCTTCATGCATTACGAGCCATTAATGTCATTAAACTGAACCCGCATTATATTCCCGCGTGTAAATATGGCAGCCTACTTAATTTGGGCTCTCCCGCCGAGCCCATTTCAAATAAAAATAAACACGTCCACCGCGACCACATCAAGGGAGCTTACCTTGCGACGGAGAACATACATCGAGAAGGTTTATAAAAAACATGATCCGCACAATTCTCGAAATCGCCCTAATTAAGTCCGATCCCGCATAATCCGGCTAATCTGATATAACGCCGGGAAACCCGTCTATCCCGCCTGAACTTTTTTTTATTAATCAATTTATTTTTTTATGAGAATTTAATTAATTAGTGAAACGCTCGGAAGGGTTGGACGAATTACGTGTTTCGTTTTTTCGGGCCGTAAACAAACCGTTACTAATTATATGCAAATAATATCTTGCTATTTTCTGCTTCGTTGGGGCGGAATGTAAATTAGATTTTTTGATGATAAAATTCAGTGCTGTGGCGAAATAAGAGCAGTGGTGAGTTAGGAGCAACACTTTTCATGTAATAAGTGTTTATGTGTTTATGTCTTTATCAAACGCCTCCCAGAAAAATTAAGGACAAATTTACGCCATTATGAATTTTTCTTCTACTAATAGAGCAGAAGTAAATTTTCAATTCCACCAATTGAGGCTACTGTTCCAATTTGAAAAAAATCTTCCAATGAATAGCCAATTTATTGAAAAAGGCTACATACCAAGCCTACATACCATCACACTATCTCAATGTTACTATCCTACACGGACAAAGTCGCGGGCAAAAGCTAGTAATTTATACATGTATGCCTATAGACAGATCTTATCACGATAAAACTATCATAAACTTCAACAAACTAATGTTAAATCTTAGTAAACGTATTATTTAGCCATAAAATACATTCTCGAGTCCGCGTCGCGTACAGAACAAGATCAAATATATTTTCGGGTTCAGCGCACCGTGAAGATGCAGTTAAATTTTTATAGCCGCCTCAACTGACGGCGGACCCCGTTTGACTTGAGGCGGTCGTAGAGCGAGCGCGTTGTTAGCGAGATTCCGTAGCCAGTTTCATTTCTTGTTACATAAACAATAAAATGACATTGTTTTCACTGTGTTTAATTGTATAGTTTGTGTCCCAATTTGTTTTTTCGTGAACTCCTAACTTCGTCATGGTGTTGTGTTATGATTTTTATGACTTTATTGTTACTCTTTATTGCAATTTGCAAATTACATAAAACAGGTTGTTAACATATGTTTGCAAGGGCGGACATATCCCTAACAGAGATCTCTGCCTGTCAACCCATGAAAGTAATTTAAGAAAATAGATTATAGGGGATACAAATGCATAAAGAACACAATATTGAAAAACTTTAATATTAAACATACCTACATAATAATAATCCTACTTAAATACACATATAAAAACAAATAATTAAATAATTACACAAATATATACATATTAATAATATATACCTTTAAATATATACAAGATACCTAGATGACAAAATTCTGATTAAGCGGTAGTTTGAGTATTTTAAGATATATAATAATGCTTCAGCCTGGTTTTGAAGGAGTGTATAGAAGGACTGTGCTGAATAGAGGCTGGAAGACAGTTCCACATTTGAGCAGCGCGGAACGTGAAAGAGTGTAGAAGAAAAGTGGAGTTACATTTAGTTACTTACTTAGTGAGTTACTTTTTATCATTATAGAAATGGTCGGTCGGAATTCCGTTGGTTATTTTCATATTATTTCGATGATATGCGAGTGTTAGATTATAAGAGATTTATTGCAAGAAAAATAATTTTATTATTATTTTAGTTCAATTATATCTAAATTCCTAAAATGTTTTGTAAATAATAAAAACTGAAGTGTTTAAACTTGATGAAATGAAATGAAGTTCATTGTGAACTTGGTCGGAATCATAACAGTAACTGAATAAATGAATACTTGGATATTTTTAATAAAAGCAATAACATCAGTTTGTTAATTGAAAATGATGTAAAATATAAATATATGTGATAATTAATTTTCTATGATGCTTTAGATTCTGATAAATGTTTGCCAATTGAATAATGTTTTCAATGTTTCTGTACTATAACGTCAGTCATAAAAGTTACTTAATTATAAATAATCAATAATGAAATAAGATGAATATTGGAATAAATCATTAATAAATGACTTTATTAATTTGTTATAAAATTAAAGAAGTGATTTAACTATTTTCTAAACTGCTTACAGTTGTTATTAAAAATAATTCAATATGTGCTGATTTGTGATTGGTCATTGTAACCTTACTCACTAGGCAGTATTGGGACTATTTTGTAAATGTTAGAATAGACTATAGGCCTTTGAATTGTTAAATTTATGCAATACAATTATTGGATTTATTAAATTTTATATTTAAATTAAATTAACTGTATTTAAAATAAAGTAGCACATGTTGCTCTGTGATTGGTCAATCTACCCGCCGCCAGGGTGGTTGGCGCCGTGATACGATTTATAAGGCCTAGCACTGAGTCGAGGAGATTATTATTATTGTATCATCCTTTCTAGACGAAACGCTGCTTAGTATTCAAGTTAAAAAGTACCTTAGTACATGGCTACATGGTGAAAGTTATAACGTATTATATGGCGATACATCATATTTGAGATAAGTATAATTCTGTTTAACTTTAAACTGTTTATATTGCAGTGGTTGTAACAAAGCTATGATTTTATGTTTTAATTGTTTCTCGGATGTGTTAATACTGATAATTATGATGTGAAGTTAGACTTTGTGATAGTTGCTATGGCAAGGAACTTCCTGTTGGTTGGAAGGAGAGAGTGTAAAAATGGTTGTCACCCATCATGAGGGGCGGGTTAGGGGCTCCCCATTTCCTTGCTTTATTTTTTATATTTTATAGTTTCACCAATTCTGTAATGTTTATCAAAGCAGTACATACCTAATGTTGTGATTATTAGAGCAATCATTTGTTCTGTAATATTATATCGTACTGTCACTCAGTTGCACAAAGATTTTTTAAAGACGACATTTAGTAATGAGACATTAAAACTTTAAAGTTCATTAAATTTAAAATTGGAACACAAAATAGTTCTAGCTAATGTCTCTTTAGTGCTAATGTCGTTTTGTGCAACGTAAAAACTACGCTAAGGTGTTCTTTTGACACTTCAATAAATAAATTTAATGGAGCATTAGGGATAATGCCGACATTAAATTTTAAAGTTCGTTTCTGCAACTGGGTGTAAGTCTGTTTACTACGAATATTGTGGTTAAAAATAATGTAGGTTCTGGTTCTATTGTAAGCAAATAGATGCTTTATGTATAAGCTATTGAAATAAATGAATCTTTGTGTGTACATTTTGTGGTATGAAATAAATGCATTGGTAAATATTTGTCCAGTATTTATTCAAATACCCCCTCTTGATTGATATTATTTTTTCTAACACGAGCATACGGCTTGCGTGGTGTAACCACCTAGTCCTTATAAACTTTGTACTTCTAACTCCTTGAGTTTGAAGAAAATAAGGAATTATCCCAATCTATACATATATCTGTACATGTAATAAAACTGTAGAGGTTGATAGTCTGTACATAGAAAATATGCTCAAAATCAAGTCAGAGGGATGTAGAACGCAAATAAAAAAATATTTTTTTCTTTTATTTGCTTTCTCTGTCAGTTCGTCCGTTTGTACGGCAAATCTCCGAAAAGGCTGGACCGATTTCAATGAATGAAATTTTGCATGGTGATTCATTATATCCCTGTTCAGCATCTAAGATACTTTTTATTCCGGAAAATTGAAAGGTTCCCGTGGGATAGTTAAAAACTCAGTAGCCGTGGACTAAGTCGCGGGCAACAACTCATAAATAGATTTCTCAGATTAACATAATTATTATCCAAATCCAAATATTATTGTCAGAATTCTATTAAATTAATAACGGAGCACTCAAAAAGGAAGTATGATTTTCTCCTTGGAAGCTAGTATAATCTATTCAGAGAAGATTGCAGCTCAATAACACTGAAATTAAATAAAAGAAGCTTTATTCTAATAGACTTAAAGTTAGTAGTTGGAAATTGACATATTTTTCTCTTTGAAGTTTAGCTTCTGGGAATGTGCAAAAATTCCCGCTGTAGGTAGGAGGAATAATTCATAGCTATCTCGGGTGCCTCGGTTTATGGCATTCTTATCAGTACCTCGGCATTCTTATGATTCTACTTATTAATGTTTTCCGCGGTGTTTGGAATTTTTAATTTCAATAAAAACAAAGGTACCTATGTACAAATGTGCATATGTAGGCACATTTGTGGGTTTGTTTGGAAGATCTTTATAATAATATAATCGTTCCTCATTCATCCTCAGGCTATATACGTCCCACTGCTGGGCACAGGGCTTCCTCATGAGGAAACATATGAGGAGTACCTATGGGCTGTAACACCACCACGCTGGCCCAATGCAGGTTGGTGGGTAGAAACAGTCGCAACAGCTCATACTCATTCATACGGTACAAACATCTCTTTTATACTGCGCTGCGCCTGAGAAAAAAACATTGATTTTCTCCCAAGCGCAGTATGAAACTGTAGAAGAATAAAAGATCAAATACGTGACAGATGTCATTTCCAAATGAAATTGACGGCTTAAATTACTGTTGCCATTTAAAAGAATGAATACAATCCCCGGGGTGGTGGGCAAATGTTTGGGTGATGAATTTTCAGACATTATTCTCCAGTCTTGGATGTTTATACATATATATTTATATATATTCAGGATATTTATATGTATTCTAGTAAATATATATTAAATATATATTTATCCGTCATCTAGTGTCCGTAACACAAGCAGCATTAGTTGCTTAAAATAGGGCTAGCTGATAGGTGTTTAAAAATGTTTAAAAAAATAAACAATTTTTAATTTTAATGGTCGGACTTATGCATTTATTGTTATTATTGTTACTACTACTACTGTTATTATTATATTACTATTATGATTATAATAATAATGTATACTTATTCCATTATTTTATTATAATGGCTTGTGCTATAATGATTCTACTCTCAACCGGCGATGAATTCGGACGTGTGATTTATTTAATTTAGTAAAATAAAATTGGTTGGACCTAGCTCTACTCAATATGGAAGCAACAAATCTGTGTTTCGACATTGTATAAGGTGAATATTTAGTTATAATGTTTTAATTGTAAAAAGATTTTTCTCTGAAATACAAAATGGAAAGTAGTCAACGCAGTCCACGCTTTTTGCGTTCTTCCCACTCTAGCACAACATGTCTTTTTCTTTCATTCTCCTCTGTCGCTTTATATATTTATCAGCTATTTATATTCAGCTCAGCATCCACTCTTTTTATTCTCATATCGCATCTTTTGGTAATTATTCTACAGTACCAGCAAGCAAAACAAAATAGAAACTTAAGTTTTGATAACGCATCAGCGAAATAAATGGAATAGGACACGGTCCGTCCAATATGAAAATATGCAGTCAAGTGCGGAGGCGCCGCAGCCGCGCCAGGGCTGCAGCCAACGCAGGGAAAAGGGGCTATAGCCAAGACTATGATTTGAGTTTGTCCAGCAGCAGACATACAGACCTTTCCTGGTACTTCTTCTAGCAAGATCGAAACACCTTATGCGAAGGAGTAAGCTTATTATTGGAAATAATTTTAGTTACTTCGAACTCAATACATATTTTTCTTCTCAAGTCCGATTCGGTATTCACTTTTATGAATGTCAAATTAAGCCAACCACTCAGCAGAAACCAAAGTGCCTTTTTCTGAGAAGAGCAAGCAAGAAACTCAGAAAGTTGTTTCCTCCTTTTACAATGAAATATTTGTTTTTTGAGAGATTTAACATCGTGCAATTGCAAAGAAAGCAAAGAAATTGCTATTGTCAACATTATACATAAAAAGCATAACGCAATAAATTCTAAATGCTGCAAACATACAGCGGTTAGATGTGACCTGCTTACTATTCAAATTTTTTTTTTACCTGCATGTAAAATTTTTCAAATTCAACAAGCTGAATGTCTCCAACGACATCTAAAATTATTGGTCTGCTGGCCTACTCGGTAACGTAATATTGATAAATCAATATTGATTTGATGTCACGTCATATGTCATGTACTTTGATAATTTCACAAAGTGTTCGAAATGACAGAAATCCAATTCTTATTCAATGAAAGTTTGTTAGAGTGTAGGGCAGCTGACATCTTACAAATAAAGAAAATTAAATTATGACCACATAAATTTAATAATTATTCTTTATCGGAGAAAAGAAATTTGTTGATTAAAATATGATGAACAATGGGCCAACGGCCGTCAATATTTTAAGTTTCAATTGATTATGACTTCTATGGTCATTTGCAGGAAAAGGAATGTTAAAAATAACGAGATAGTGGCACCCCTGCCCAGTATCTACAGGTCACTCATCCTTTATTCAGGGCGGAGCAAACACGTGGAGCGGGCTCAGCTCTCAGTGTTTCCATTTTTGCACAAAGCCCGGCCGAGGCTCAGCAAATCGAATCTTCATCGGACGAGTTACAGTTCAAATTCATTAGGTTCTCCATTAAAGTTGGCTTATTTTTCGAATTAATATTTTTCGGTACATTTTTGTGTCTATATTTGAGTTAGCGCGTTTTATACTATTTGTGTAAATCCATTTGATGTGCGACGACTCATACTGACTATCTTAGTGAAACGATATGAGATGTCGAACTGACACAGGTGTATCTACTGGTCCTACTTGTAAATATCACTGATTTAGCAGATGCATTGCATAGTTCATCGAAAAATTATAAAGTAACTGAATAACCAACAGGTATTTGTTAGTAGTTAGTTCTTAAAAATTTGATGTTGGTTGATTTTAAATTAAATAGAAAAATATAAGCCGCTTTAGTTTGAACATACCAAACCACGAAATTCAACTCGACTAAATTATTTATTTTGGGGACAAAATGCCTCAGTGACTAAATCTCGGCAGCAATTGCCACAATGTAGATAGGACGCAGTATATAAAATAAACAACTTACATTGATTTCATAGATGAAGTTGGGTGGCTATGGAGGTATAGAATTTTCCCGTATTTTTTACGTGTAAAAATAGGCTAGGTAGTCAACTAATTAAAAAGCAACAATTTTCTGCTTTCTACATAAAAACAATGAAATGTACAAAACACTATGCCATAACGCCATCGAGCTCCACTAATAACAAACAAGCAAACTTTACGAAAGAAAATAAAACAGAAGATAATATACGTCCGTATAAAAATGCACGCCCGTGGGGCGACAGGCACGCTGCCAGCAAAGACGCAGTGCTGACAGCCCGCCACCACCTCCAGCCTCCACTAGGGCACTGCAGCCCCTTAGTATCTCTGAAGCAATTCCACAGCTTAAACTACTATGTGTTTACCAAGCAGGAAAGCCTGTGTCTAGTAGTGGGATGAATATAGGCCGGTGACTGTCGGATTAAAATTAAAAAAAAAAACAGAATCATGTTTTTGAGACTGTTTTCAACCCTTCAAATGTCATCGAGTCCTCCAGTAATCAAAAATGCGAGTGAAAATATTTACGAAAAAGACACTATCGAGGCTCCAGTAACACTAACACGTGAATGTAACAAATAGAAATAGGAAATAGATATTAAACAAGCATTGCTTGCTTCTAATGCAGCAATACTGAGTGTGCGTGAACTGTGCGCGGGCGGCGGCCGGCGCCGGCACGCTGCCAACAAAGACGCAGTGCTAACAGCCTGCCGCCACCTCCAGCCTCTGCCAGAGCACTACAGCCGTGTTCATTGCATTTACAATTGCTATCTCTGAATCAATTTCACATTATTCTGAGAATTAAGGTTATTTTGTGTCTTTTCAATGTTATTATTTTGAACTTTGGATAAAGATTGTTAAAATTATTTTGTTCGTATCTGCAACCAGATGTTCCATTCCTTTTCGATAGCCAAGACTATGATTTTTATTCCTTGTTTTCACAGCTCTATTCTTCTAACTTGATGTTCGATCGGCACAATATGTCTTTTCTCGGCTCAGCGTTTATAGAAGTCTTATTTCTTCAGTCAAGTGTTTTCCTCTCATTCTAAGTCATCCACACCAAGCATTCTCGCTATGTGACATTCATCTTAAGTTAAATAGTTCTATGAATTTATTTTTAAAATTTATTTCTCCTGAGATTTCACAATTGGCTCTTTCATTTCGATTAAAAAGATAGTTATTACCGCTGGGACTGGATTCAGCGAAAACTCTTAATTAATTTGTAAAGGGACTTTCAATACGAAATTCTGATTATTGTATAAAAAAATATGCTCTAAGGACTAATTCGACCAAATTTCGATTAGCTACACTGGTGTAGTAAGCGAAGCGGCTCTCAGTGATCTGTGGTGTAGTCATACTAAAATGCTTTAGCTGTCAGATGCGTACACTCCGTCATTAGAGCGGATTCGACCAATGTTAATTAGTCGTTAAGGACCATTTATTGGTGTCCGATTGGTCGAATCCACCCTAAAAATAATGAAAGCGAGTGCATCAACCAAAGAATTCCAATCACCGTAATTCGAATTCGAATCAGACTAAAATAGTAACAGAGTAAATATGATAATAATTTCATAGGTAATGGATTAAAAATCCCACTGAATTTAGCGAGGAGTAATGCGAGATGGTGTGCCGGCACGCTGCCAAATGTGAGCACGTTAAGCGCTGCGACCCAGTAAGCCGGTCGCTGTCAGGGCACGGACTGACACATTGAATATTAAATAGCAGGACCCGAGGTTTACGGTAAGGGGAATCAAGATAGTTACGGCAAAGACAAGAGACTGGTTAACTGATGCGTCCATTACGTCGACTATGAACGTCTCATTGCAAAGCTTTGCAACCACCCTAAAGAAATAAATAATTTCTACACGCAATATTGAACTGTCAGGTCACATATACGTAAATACGCCAGAATATATTACTAAGGGCGAATTCGGCCAAATTCCATTTTACTACACGGAGGTTTGGACACCAATTAATGCTTAAATTTCATTGGTTGAATCCGCTGTAATAATCGAAGTGTAGCTAACCGAAATTTGGTTGAATTCACCCTACCTAAGTCCTTGACCCAAGCCACAAAATAAATATTTTTCGATGCTTCTTAAATAGAGCAGACAGCTCGGCGGCGCGGCGTAGTGGTTAGCACAGTTTGGTTTTCAATATCGAGAACAAAGCTACTGTCAGCCTGGTCAGGCCTGGGATGGGTGACCAGAATTTTGTGATCTCGAACTCCTCCGTACTTCAGCAGGTACGTTAAGCCACTAAACCTGTTCGCTACTGCCACCGTTTCTACCCGCCAAACCAACAGTTGGCCAGCGTGGTGGTGTTACGGCCCAATCACCCCATGTTTTCGCCATGAGGAAGGCCTGTGCCCAGCAGTGAGATGTATATAGGTTACAAATTACTAAACAATAAAATAGATTGCCACGCTTTATTGAGTAAAATAATTCTAGGAGTGCCACGTCGCTTTCCACGAAAACCCATAACACATCTCTGCCCGCCACTTTGCCGTATCGCTTATGGTAGAAACTCAGCTATACCTAGATTCTGTGGACAGGTTAATGAATATTGTAGTAAGATAGATATGCAACGACTCCTTTTGGAGAATCAAACGCGCTTTTTATCCGGCCTAATAGATACTAACCAACACCTTAAGTATTTTTTGTATACTTTTTTTATCGTTTTTATCATGTGGTGTCAACCAGTAATTGGTTTTTATATTTATTCATATAGATATTTGTAGAATGTTATATTTAAATTAAGTAACATTATGAAAACTGTTGGTTGACCATTAGTTGTACATTTGCGGATAGGCTCCGGCCGAGGTCCTGATTGGTTGGCGACCTGCCAAGATTACTGTGACTTGTGACTAACAATGTTGAATAGGTAAGCACAATGTTGATCTTGCATCCCGGTATGTCGTATATTGTCTCTAAATAAAAACAAACAAACTTTTGTCTTTTATTAATATGGAAATTTTATGTACTTGCCATATGATAGAATAATATGGATATGAAACAATTAATTAAATTTATACAAGAATCATTTAATATTGGGTCCTTACCTATGAAATTGGTGTTTTTTTTCTCTCTTAGTATTTTGTCTGTAACTATTAAGATTCAGAGTATTCCTAAAAAATAATTACCTCGTCTAAAAATAGACTATATTTTTGAGCTCTTTTGATTTGTTTTGATAATTTGTTGTAAGTTTAATTGTGTTAAAATTGGACACGGAGACAACTCTTTTTAAGTGCCTCCCGAATACATCATTTTACTTGCATTCACTTAAAAACGATAAATAATTTTTATGAAGTGTGATATTACACATATTACTAAAGCTTGTCTAATGATAGATACCAAATATTATTATCTTTGGATTTGTCGTTGTGAAGAAAACTAAAAAAAGTATGGAAAATGCAGAATTCCCCAAAATCTCCATACAAAACACCAATTTTATAGGTAAGGACCTAATATTTTTATTCTATAATTAAACAAGAACTTATCATACAAATTATTATTTGCTCCTCAAAAATCGAAACATGATTGAAAGGAATAAACTATTTGTATTTAACCACAATAAAACGATTTATATAAGTATATTCATCTATGTATATAAATATATATTTGGTATGTATATTTGTATTTTAAGTATTATATTTTATATTTATCTAATTTACTACATAATTAATTATATTTAAGTTTTATATTTATTCATAGTGTACACACGACATTTTCGTTTCTTGCGGGCTGGTAGAATAGGCCACACCCTTTGTACTGTTTTTGTAATTTGTCGTTTCGTTTTTATGTTTTTCTATGTTCAATAAATTGTTAAAGAAATAAAGAAAATTTTAAACAAAATTACCAACACGTTTAAATATATTTACTTATTGAAACAAAAAAAATACACATACACATACATTTTTTATACTTGTTGATAAAAATAATTATAATAATCTAATCCCGGAGTTTTAGTCGCAATCCCGAGGAATATCCTTATTAACATCAATGTTTGCGGCCAATGAACGTAAGTAGCTTTACCCTACTGCGATCAGTGTATTAATCACAATCCAAACACTAAGCTTGCAGCTATGTAGTGAACTTAAATACAATTTGTTATGACTATCGCTTGCCTTACGCTGTGCCTGGTGCAAGGCAATAGGCTAGCCCCTGTCATCTGGGAACATACGATTATAAGCGAAATGTGTGAATCTGCACTGGGTGTGGTGGTGACGGCCCATTCTTCCAGTGTCTTCTGCGTGAAGACGACTGAAAAGTTTCATAAAGTGGGGTATATTTTGCAGTTTACAATGATTGAATAAATGTAATTCACGCCAAGCTATAACTGGCCCATGAAGCAAATCCCATATCGTTATTTATGTTACCGACAATGGTATATCTATAGCCACTGACAAACAAATAACGATAACAATCGCACAAACAAGAGCGCCGGGTTCCCGTACAAAGTTGTTGGTTCCAATTTCATAAACATCTATTTCACCCCCCCATGATTTACCTCATGCCTCCAAACGGAAAAACAAAACGTATTTGAGAACGGAAATATTTTTTTAATTAAATTTTTCCTGAAAGCCAGCGACTGTATCTCAGTGTAAGGTAGGGTTGGCCCGGCGCCAGGACGGTGACCCGGTGAAAGATTTACTCACGGCTCACACGTCGGTTGGCACAGGAACCCGAGAGAACGGAGGCAGAATTCTTTGGCGGTATTGAATATTTCCTTTAGATTCACACCTATCTATCTATTTATCGATTAATCTATTTAGTAGATAAATATCCAAAATATATTCAATACATGTCATATATTAATAAATTTCAAGGCAGTAACAGGTTGACAACCTGTCGGTAGAACAATGCGGCATCAAATGTTACTGAACCCTTACAAATTATAGAAAAACTTAACAATAACCAAGTAAGGCAAAAATGTTACATACATATACGTATACATATAATCACGACTATTATCTCCTCAGAGTTAGTCAGAGACTAGGCAAAAGCACCACAAAAGCAGTCCACTGCCATAGTCTGCCATAGGTGTTGATGTTGAGCCCGATGCGCAATTCTAAGTGCATT
The DNA here is from genome assembly GCA_910589355.1 of Parapoynx stratiotata. Lineage (NCBI taxonomy): Eukaryota > Metazoa > Arthropoda > Insecta > Lepidoptera > Crambidae > Parapoynx > Parapoynx stratiotata. The sequence continues at coordinate 18,526,700 of OU342461.1, forward strand.
AGTCATCTTTTACGACACCCAGGAAAAGAGATGGGTTGGTAGTATTCTTTTAATAAGCAGCTACGACCTCCAAAATATTTAAACTCCATCTCATCTATCTTAAAGAATTATTATATTACATCAGACTACTATAACTGCGTATACTAAATGCAGAGAAAACTAAAACTAGGTACACAGCGTTAAATGTTAGATATTTTTCAAGATCTCAAGAGACTATTAATTACAGGAGTTACCTTTCTAAAACCTCTGTCACTTCGTATATTATTTTAGTACGTGTTGGTAGATATCCTTAGGGGTATACTTATTTAGTATTATACATAGTAAAGACCTAGAATTTTATTGAACCTCTTTTACTAACAGCCACATGTTCATCAATAGGTACGTCTCGAATGATGGATTGTTTGGCGCCGTAGTTTATACTCATAAGTAGTATTATTACACAGTACTAAATATGAGTTAAAAGTTTATTCGAGTACTTTACTCGAAAGAAAAAATTAAGTGGTTTGCGGCTTAAGCGGCAGCTGCAGTGATGCGGCCATGCCTTCCGAATGTCTGAGAACAAAATAGCTAAGCGCATCTTCTACTCTGAGCTGCAGGATGGCAAGGGAAAACATGGCGGCCAATGCCTGCGGTACAAAATGTGGTTAAGCGACACATGAAGAGATGTGACATAGATCCGTCACAGTGGGAGACAATGGATGCGGACCGGCCACAGTGGAGGCATACCATACACACCAAGGTGCCCGAGTTTGAGAAGAAACGCAGAGAACAGCTCGATGCTAAGCGAGACGAGCTCAAGGCCCGACCACCCGCGGCCATACATTATCATTATTTATTTATTTTATTTTATTTGGGGGGCTTACAGCTTACATAAGGAAATTTATATATGTACAAACATCAAACAGCCAATAATAAGCCTCCGCAGGTAACACTAATGTACTTAATATTGAAATTCTTACATTACAAGTCCTCTGACATGATTTTATTTACAGAATTTATGCTACTGCAAAATAAATCAATGCTAATAACACAACCAGGCCTACAAACTTCATTAAACATATAACAGACTCGAATTAAGTAGGAATTTCTGTGATACACTGTCCGCGAAAATGGAACGTGTAGTAGACACCTAGGACGGCAGTGACGCAGTGGGACATTTATCAACCTTATTTTGCGCTATTTTCAAGAGAAAACGCAGGTCCACTATCGATCTACGATCTTATGTCGGAAGGGTACCGACATGTAGCATATGTGGTCGTACATGCGCTACAAAAATCGGATTAGACAGTCACCTGAGAGCACACCAACGAAGCACAATCGCAGTAGTCAGTCGCTGTGGCCGAACACGGTCAGGGTGGGATGATGATTAACCGGCGGATAATATGATCAAACGACGTGTCCTCAGCCTTTATATGTCCCAATGCTGAGCACAGGCGTTCCTCATGGAAACATACAAATGAGAAATATGGGCCGTAACACCACCACGCTGGCCCAATGCGGGATGGTGGGTAGAAACGGCAATAGCAACCGGGACCAACGGCTTAACGTGCCTTTCAAAGCACGGAGGAGTTCGAGATCACAAAGTTTTGGTCACCCATCCACGGCCTGACCATGGCGAAGGTAGCTTTGTTTCGATATCGAAAGCCAAAAATATCGTATTAACCACTACGCCACCGAGCTCCTCAACAAACTCACTCCTGAACAAAAGACTTGGTTTAACTTTTTCAGTTGGTCTCGGCGCTGTGAACGTGAACTTGCCCTTTGAAGCAACTCTCCAACTCGCACAATAAGAGCCGAGATCAAGATAGGTTGTGTTTTAGGGTCCATGACATTGGCTTCCATCAAATTAATTTTCTTAAGACATCTTCTAATTCATTCCATTTCGACTTGCCATAATGTATATACAAATTCCAGGCAATGTCTTAAGAAAGAACGTAGGACTATTTTAAGTAAATGGAGGATGGGACTCTTGCATTTCTTGCCTGTATCTTGTCTTGAAAAGGCCTCCCGGTAATGAACAGGAAGAAAAAATGTGGAGATGAACAAGTAGAATTGTTTAATTTGTTTGTTAAATTTCTAATGTTTTGCCGCGTCATAAGTGTTTAACCGCCTCTCTGGTCTAGTGGTTCGCACCACCGGGTGTTGATCGGGAGGTCCGGGTTCGATTCCCCACGGGGGCAGAAGTTTTTCTGCTCGGTTTTGTTTGTGGTGGGGCTTCTAAGCCCGCCTAGCTAGCTACCACCGTCTTATCTAAAATTGTCGCCATAATAACAATGTTTTAAGCATTGTTGTGTTAGCCAGTTCCTCAGTTATTGAGGATTGCAGGTGAAGCTCGCTTCCATGTTCGGCCTTATCGTCACTTACCATCAGATGAGATGAAGTTCAAGAGCTTACCTGTCATATGTAAAAAAAAAAGTGTAACTACTTGTTTCCTGATTGATAAAGCGTTTCATTCCATTTCCTTGTTCATGCTTCAATCTAAAGTCTTGTACAGTTGTATGATCTTTAAGTAGAAACTATCCGTTTCGGCTGCACACGAGGGTAATCCAAAGTTTTTTTCAAATGACTCCACACTTCGTGATGATAAGCAGCAAAGGAGTCCATATGTGAAGATAGCTAGTGGAGCATACTGACATACTGCCCTAGCCACCCTCACCTTGCCGGCCCAAAAAACGCCTTTTCACGCCACTTTTGAAGGAACCCGGAATTGGAATTGTAAGATTGTAAGAAGGAGGAATTGTAAGAAGGAGGGAACACGTGTGCCGGTGAGGAATTCCATGCTCTAGCTGCGCGACAGAGAAAGAAGTCACGAAATCGCAAGTAAAAGTATTTGTTTATGCTGATATATTTAAAAAGAAAAGCAACGATACCTTTATCCCACCGCCTGTACTACTGAGTTAAAACTAAAGTTAGCTGTGAATATTGCTTGCTTGGGTGGTATGGCAGCAGGCTTGACTCTTATTACATGGAAACTTAACATATTAGGCGAAATGTGTGTGGTTTACTTCTCTGCCTGAAGTTAAGAGTGTTTTCATAGCTACGCTGACCGTCAGCGTCAGCCAGTTACATTGTATAACAGCCACACGCGCGCACTTATTAGTCAAAGTACGTAAAAACGTCATACCGCAACTAATAAAGTAAAGGTTTTCACAATTATAACTTACAGGGTGAACTCTGTACTAATGTACCGGTGATTACCACGAACATGCAAGCTGACAAAACTTTATCTCTTTATATTAGTATACACAGTAGTTCTATTTACAAACACAGTTATACCCGTAGTAATAATAGTAAACAGAACAGCGTTGTCATCTATGAGCCGTAAACCGATTACCAGGTACGCGCTCAATCTCTGGCGCTGTTTTTGTTAAAGCGGTTTACTGCCGCAATACAGCGGTATTTTAAAGCTTTTATGAACTCTGGAACTGTTATTAGTTTCAGACTACCATAAATTGTGAAATTTGGTCACATTCGCAACCTTTTTAACCCCTGTCGCAAAAAGAGGGGAGTTAAGTAAGGGGGTAAGTTTGAAGTGAGTGTCTGTCAGTCTGTCAGTCTGTCTGTGGCATCGTACCTCCCAAACGGATGAACCGATTTCAATTCTGTTTCTTTTATTTGCAAGATGGGTTAGTCGAGAGTGTTCTTAGCTATATATTGGGTCCTTACCTATGAAATTGGTGTTCTTTTTCTCTCTTAGAATGTTGTCTGTAACTATTAAGATTCAGAGTATTCCTAAAAAATAATTACCTCGTCTAAAAATAGACTATATTTTTGAGCTCTTTTGATTTGTTTTGATAATTTGTTGTAAGTTTAATTGTGTTAAAATTGGACACGGAGACAACTCTTTTTAAGTGCCTCCCGAATACATCATTTTACTTGCATTCACTTAAAAACGATAAATAATTTTTATGAAGTGTGATATTACACATATTACAAAAGCTTGTCTAATGATAGATGCCAAATATTATTATCTTTGGATTTGTAGTTGTGAAGAAAACTGCAAAAATTTTAGTATGGAAAATGCAGAATTCCCCAAAATCTCCATACAAAACACCAATTTCATAGGTAAGGACCTAATATACAAACCGGTTTAGCCATTTGAAAGATATGAGGAATGAAAACAGGAATAAATGATCGAATGTTTACAAATCTGCCGCTGTTGGGTATCAAATGAGAGGTCATAACTTGTACGTAACTTAAAAAATAAATTAAAATATTAAACGCCCGACCATAAAAAAATTGTTGTCTTGTCGGGGGACCGTTCTACAAGGGCATACCAAGGTACTTAGCGGTTCCCGACTAGACATAAGACGATTTTTTATTTTTTTATTTTTATGGTCAAGGGTTTTTAACTTTTTAGTTTATTTGTGTTTTATGTTTAAAGTGTACTGTACAGCCTGTACAGTATATACAAAATTGAGGTTACCCGGGATGTTCCTTTTTAAGGTACTTAAAAGGAAACATTCCGGATAACATCAATTTTGTAAGTAAGGAAGTTTTAAGTATTTACAAATTAATAGAATGGGACCTGGTGACCTCTTGTACTTATGTTTACAATAATTTAGGAGGCAATATTTTCGAAAACAAACAAGTTATTCACATAACATTTCAACACGATGCCGTTGGTTCATAGATTTTATCTCTATCATTTGGATCCAGTCTGATGGGAACGACAAAAAATGCTTAGAATAAATAAAGCCCAGTGAAAATACTAGTGATTCGGATGCAACATTGAGCCTGCTCGTCGAGCTCGTCCGCAAACACGGGTCCAGTCCGTAAATATTGTATCGGAGCGACATCGACGAATTGTTTGAACGAACGAATTGTTTTCTTTACACAACCACTGCTGGATAACAAAGCATAACTACATACATAGGGCTTCAGATCAAAGGGGCGTAATAAGCAAAGATGTCATTTTTTTAAGTGAGAGTAGGGTGATGATATGTTGTTGTTAAATTCCATAATAATAATAAATATCCTCAGACATTCACACCTATCAACTAGTTTCATTTTAAGCAACTAAATGCTGCTTGTGTTACGGATACTAGATGACGGACAAATATATAGATAAATACACATAATTATTCAGAATATACATAATATTATACATATACAATGAACATCCAAGACTGGAGAACAAATGTCTGAAAATTCATCACCCAAACACTTGCCTCCACTGGGGATCGAACCCAGGACCTCTCGAGATGGCGGCGCCTTGAGACCGGCGTACAGACCACTCGACCACGGAGGTCGTCATAACATATTAGGTATGTGATTGACGCTTTCTTTTTCGATTCTGTTTACTTTATTCTTCAGAACGAGTATATCATCAATTGCACCATCTCCATCTCCTTTCTTGTCATAATGCTAGTAGTTGACTTAATACTTGATTTATTATTAATTATTATTAACTGTAGATATAGATTATCAAATAACCAGGATCCACCTTTCTGGCTGACCCTTGAACTGCACAATGACTTCATCGCTCATTGTGAAGTAAGTGTTTGTATGTTTATTATGGTATTATATGAGTACTATTGCTGACTACGATTGTTATTTTTACTATATGCAGTGAAAAATAATAACCTTTAATTAAAAACCAAAAATTCAGGTTTTTTGGTTGACATTATATGCATCTACTTACAAATTTCAAAAACGGTTTTAGAAAATGTATTAAAAAGGAAGATGCGTTCACAAAAATCTATCTACATCCAATATAGTCCAAGCGCTCCTTGATCTCTGAAACAGACTTATTTTTTTAGAGTGGAATACCCTTTATGGATATCAAGTTAAATAGTGACCCCTTAAAGTTTATGAAAAAATCTTCGGGACTCCGGCATACTTACTAATCGAAGCGTGTGTGCACTCATGTCCAAAACAACCCCGCAGTAGCCTTCGCAAATAATGGATCAGAAATTCCATTTCCTCGAGAGCATTTATAAGAACGACACATCATTATTTTCCTTTTAGTGTTGCTTTAAAAATCTAAACGGTTCTAAACTTGATTGAGTATAGACTGAAAGAATAGTAACGTTTCAAAGGCTGGAAAAGGCAAATTCCACCAGTATTCACAACTCACAGTGTGCTAAATGAAATATTAGTATGTTTTGACGTTCGGTTATGGCCACCGCTATCCGCTTGCCGTTTCCTTGTTGTTAGTTTGTCATCTCGTTATCGACGTAATAATTTCAAGAGATAATGTAGCAATTACCGTCAGTACAGTAATTTATTACGTACACAATTGTCCTGAGCGTCGTTGTAAGTTTGAAAGTCGTAAATACACTTTTACCACTTTTTCTCGGCAAGTAGTTTTTCATTTTTATGTTGCACAGAAATTTTTTTTCTGTCCGTACCCGGCGATTGTAACCAAGTCATCATTGGGCTCTACTTGTTTGATATACTTGATTATTTTGTTGATCATAAAATTATAATACCGTTATTCATATATGCCCATGCTTACGAATGTGAAGAAAATTTCACAAAATTTTTGAAAAAGTACGCCATGCGTTGACAAATTTACCGTAGGCGTACGTCTGAGAAGACCGAACAAGAAACTCAGCAAGTTTCTTCCCTCTTCTCCACTTTTGAAAAACTATATTATTTTCACTCGCAATGCATCGTTCAATTGACCCTATAGCGTGTACCAGTGTACCTTATGGAGAGTAATGCGGTTCATTGTCGCGTTTTATTTTTCTAGTTCCTGTCAGCCCCCAATAAATACTGTGCGGTGTCGTGCGCGCCGCTGGCGGAACGGCACGGCGGAGCTTCGATTTGTTACCGAGCATCGAATCGATTGGTCCCGATGTGTCCTGCGGGACCTGAGACGAGACCACGGAACGTGTATCGATAGAAACTGCTAAGGAGTTGAGAACTATGAACGAGATAATATAAAACGAGATAATATAATAAAAATCAAATATACAATGCTATTTTCCTAAATTTTATGCACTATATTTCTGATGTATTGAAGTTGAAAATCATTTCAGGATTTGGACAATTTTGTTCAGTCAGACGTGCTGTTTCCTATACGCAAGCATTAAATAATGCTCAAATAATTTTCGATAAAAATTCCAAGACGTGTTCGAAACATTATTTTCACATTAACAAGCTACGAGTATTCAGGTTACATCGTTTCTGTGAAAGCATAACAAATCTGAAATAATTGAATATTAAACGTAATATTCCCCATATCACAAAAAGATCACGACAAATAATAATTAGGTAGGTTCTTCATACAGTAAAATTTGTAGGTAAACATGTTACTACCAAAAGCTTGACAGATGTTCAGAATGACAGATTGTGGCCTATTTTGGAATAGCCAACGCAATTATTTATGTAATTAGAAGCCAGTGGTGTTCATATCTTTACCTAGCTATTCCTGTTAAGACGACCTTCGTAAGGGTTCTCCCTAGAAATCATAGTAGGCGTTTCTAAAAATATTTTTTTTTTACTTTGCCACTTGATGAGCTCGGTAGCATAGTGATTCATTCAGGCTTTCGATATCGAAACAAAGATACTTTCATCATAAACACTACAGGGGTGGGTGAGCAAATCTTTGTAATCTCGAGTTCCTCCGTGCTTCGGAAGCACGGTCGCTATTGCAACTGTTTCTACCACCCAATCCGCATTGGGCCAGCGTAGTGATGCTTAAGCACATACTCTTCATGTGCGATTACGTCCGACTGCTGGGCACAGGGCAACCTAGTTGGACAAACCATCTAGGTTGCCCTGTGCCCAGCAGTCGGACGTAATAGTCTGGTAACGTAACGTTATTAAGTATATTTATGAATGTTGTGGTCCCGTGTTGGTCCGGGACACCAAAAGAATGTACCAACTGCTTTTCTTGCCTAGCATGTTGTAAGAGGCGACTAAGGGCGTATTGGGTACTGGGTCTGTGATTGTGTAGGCGATGAGCTAGCCACTTGTTACTACTCTTTCACGATTTTTTATCTGACCAAACCCAATTTTTGTATGGCTAAATGTGGTCTTAAGGAACACAGTGCTCCTTGAACTCTGCCTACCCTTCCGTGATTACAGACGTGATTGTACGTATGTATGTGTAACAATAACTATCCTCATTAATCAATTAAGTATACCATTGAATCCAAATCATACATCTAAGCGATAAAACAAAAGATTCAGTAAAAACAAATAATAAAGAAAGTTCAAATGTTTATTTTAAAATGACGTCCCTGACTCTTGAACTGACGCGACGATGATGGATAGTCTTCCGCGCGAGTACAATTCAGCGCAATTTACTGACTTTCCTCAAAATTGATTGAATGATATTGCCCGAGCTTATTTTACCTTCGGGCAGCCATTATGTATTGTCGAAACATTATCGATGACATTCATTTTGTAGTCCCCACCACAGTCATCCGTTATAATCTCGATTGATATGCTTACAAGCCACGCTTTACGATAGTCAATATTATCCTTGACTTCTCAGATAACCGCTCACATACACATAAAATATTTATCATACGCCAAATTTTACTGGCAGTGTTTAGTTATCTCAGAGATATAGTTGAGGAGACATGTCAACGAAAGTCGCTGTAGTTACCGGTTCTAATAAGGGCATTGGTTTTGCGATCGTCAAAGGATTATTACAAAAATTTAATGGTGTTGTATTTTTGACTTCAAGAGACGAAGCGAGAGGGAGAGCTGCAGTGGAAGAGCTGAACAAACTTGGCTTGCACCCAGAGTACCATCAACTTGATGTAGCTAATAAAGACAGTGTAATTAAGTTTAGAGATTACGTGAGAGACAAGTACAAGGGAATTGATATATTAGTTAACAACGCGGCTGTGGCGAACAGTGTTCAACTTTACAATTCACACGAAGATAACCAGCACATAATAGACGTAAACTACAATAGTATATTAACTATACAAGAATTCTTATTCCCCTTAGTAAGAAACAATGGCCGGATACTTAATATTTCTAGTGATTGTGGACATCTTTCGAATATTAGAAATAAATACTGGATCGAACGTTTATCGAACAAAAACTTGATGATTAAAGATATTCGAGAGTTTGTTGATTGGTTTTTGGAATCATCAAAGAATGGAACATTCAAGAAAGAGGATATAGCTGATGACGCAACAATAGCAGCTTACAGAGTAGCGAAAGTAGCGTTGAGTGCACTAACGATTATCCAGCAGAAAGAATTGTCTTGCAGAGACATAGCAGTGAACTCCATGCACCCTGGACTGGTCCGGACTGATATGACAAACAATGTAGGCTTTTACAATACTGATCAGGCTGCTGAAACACCGCTTTACTTGATTCTTGAGGCACCCCAAGACCTCAAAGGCGCTTATGTGTGGTACGACAGACGAATTCTGGACTGGTACGATTACAACGCTGACTATTACTTTAAATCTAAGACCTTGCAGCCATAGTAATGACAAGTAAGAAACAAAATTTAATTTTTTACATTAGTTTGCCCTTGGAATTACCGATAAGTGATACGTATTTTATATTACATTTAATGACTAATAAAATTTGAAAACATAAATTGTTATAAAATTGATAAACAGATAAACATATTAATTGTATTATGATTATGGGACTAATGAGGATGTGAGTGTCAGAAGAGTGTTTTTACTTTTATAACAAGGCTAAGAAAAATGAGCGCCGGGTTGAAAACTATTTATACTCGTACAGCGAATATACAATGTTCACACCGTTGCTTATCAATTACCGCCGGCGGTAATTAATGATCAACGTCCACAAGATAACCGGTATCTCACCAAACAAAAATATATATTAAGTCATTCATTATGTTCTGATTACTAGTAGTCTATTCATTATGTTCGGGGATGTCTGCGTTCCGAGCGAGTGGTAGATTCACTAATTTATAAATTGACGTTTTTAAGTGTTTGTATATCAAGCCTATAAAATAAAGATATTTTTGATTTGATTTGATTTGAGTGTGAAGGCATTTGAAGCGTTAAGTAATGTCGGATAAAGTTGCGATTGTTACCGGTTCCAACAAGGGAATCGGGCTTGCTATAGTGCAAACATTGTGCCAAAAATTCGATGGTGTGGTATTTTTAACTTCGCGAGATGAAGTGCTTGGAAGAAGCGCAGTTAAAGAATTAGAAAAAAATGGATTTCACCCTCAATATCACCAATTAGACATAGCCAGTAAGTCTTCTGTGGAAACATTTCGGGATTACATCAAGAAGAACTATACAGGCATCGATATCTTGATAAATAATGCGGGAATCGCTAAAATAAATAATTCTTATGAAGATAGCAAAAGTGTAATTGATGTAAACTATAGAGGTTTGTTGACAGTCGAAGAATTACTCTTCCCGCTGCTAAAAGATAAAGCTCGAGTGCTGAATATTTCCAGTGATTGTGGTCATCTCTCCAACATACGAAATAAAGAATGGATCGAAAAATTAAGCAAGAAGGATTTATCAAGATCAGATATAGATGATTTCGTGACATGGTTTCTGGAGTCAGTAAAGAATGGTACTTATAATCGACGTGATTTTGCTGATAACGGTTCTATCGTTTCTTACAGAGTGTCTAAGGTGGCTATGAGTGCGTTAACAATGATTCAGCAAAAAGAACACGAGTCACGGGGGATTTGTGTGAATTCTATGCACCCAGGATTGGTCAGTACTGATATGTCAATGAATGTTGGGTTTTACAGTCCGGCAGATGCGGCCAAAACACCAACGTACCTGGTGCTAGACGCTCCAGAATCTATAAAAGGAGCTTACGTCTGGTATGACGGCAAAGTTTTGGACTGGTTCGACTACAAAGCTGATTATTATTTCAAATCATCATCTGTCCCTTTGCAGTTTATAAAGAATCTATTTGGTTTTAATAGCGAAGTTTCTGTGCTATCGTATCTACTAGTTGCTGCTTTATCAATAGGTTTCGTTGTTGTTTGTACTAAAATATTTTAAACAATACGTGTTGCACAATTTTGTATTAAATATAGTTCGTAAAACGTTTTTTTGTTTATTTCTTAACGTTGGCAACTCGCGCGTTTTGAAAAGGTGTTTACTTACCAGTCCATCATTAGTAATTTGTTAGCAAAATATGAGCGTTTTTACATTATGGTCAATTGCAATTAATTTAAAACAAGTCCACATACACAGAACTTTTATGATATTACCTACGATAATATTCCTAACACTACACCAATTTAGTCTAGTCTTTGTCATGTGTCATGGGATCTAAAGTACCGATTACACTTATCTATGCTTAGAGATTTAAGTAATAGGAATATAAGAATATTTTTAAGAAACAGAAGTATATCAACAACCACAGCTGGGTTGGTACAAATTGAACGCTCACATTCACATACATTTGCCGTACATCTTGAAAGTTACAAACCGAGGGCGTCGAAGTCAGGCGATTCCAATAATAGAAGATGCCATTGAGTGATGGATTGATTTTAGGAGGAAAGTAAATTATCGGAAAATCAGGATGGCTCCTACCATGTGTTCCAATGAATAATTCAAGGGTCTATTAATGCAGGGCCATGCGTGCCTGTTTGCGCTTGTGTTTAGAAAGATTTCCCAAGGAGTTATTGTGCAAACAGCGAACTCCGCCTTAGTCGTAGGTTCATGTTATGACATGTCTTGTTTAGTAACCAAGTTATGAGGGTACAATGGTTGTATTACCTGTTTCTGAATGACTTTACTTTGGTTATGTTTCGACATAAAACATAGCGATATACTTTACGACTTAGCACCATCTGAGGGTCAGACTGGAATTTTTATTTTCAACACCACAAAGGTATATAGGTCAAAATATTATTAACGCTACTAAATAAGCCATTATTGTTTGTTTAGCTAAAGCAAAACCTGTTTTATTTTTTTTACGATAGTTGCTTGGTAGTTAACGATGTTAGTGGTTAGTTTCTTCATATTACGAGTATACAAAGTCGAGGAATTCGCGGTAGGCTATAGTAGGAGGCGTTATTTTAAGATGTTATAAAATTTAAGCAATCGAATAAAATTTTTTGAATATTTAAAAAAAAAACTTATTAGTATTAATTTATGAAAATTAAAGCAATCTATTTTGTAGACCAATTTTGTGGGGTTAGTTATTGATCTATGTTTTGTGAAATTAAATATTTGTAACTTGTTATATTCATCGACAGTGGACATTGAAATTTAATTTTTAAAATAACAACTGAACTATCGGACAAATTATGAAATCGCAACAGGAAAATACTTAGCGCTGGAAGCTGCTTGAGAAAAAGGAGAGACTAGTCAGGGGCCAAGGGAAGGGGAAGAGGGGAGGGGAGGGGGAGGGTATCAAGTGGAAAATCGGATCAGCCGGTAATCAGACCCTCTGCCTTGTCACGTTCTTTTTATGGCGTCTAGTTCCGGCGTCGAAGCGGTTTCAATGCGTAATTAAGATTTATGGGGTTTGAATGTGGCTTGGCCCATATTATGACTTTGAATGTGACATGATATGGATCTGGGCAGAACTAGTCGAGTTGGAAAAGAAGGCAATTGTGCAAGTTGCCGTAGCGATCCTCGCTCCGAGGTTACGATGGTACAGTCACGATTTCTAACATGTATACAATCTCATTCACAGTTTTATAGCTACGCTGGCCACCAGCACCGACATCGCACGCGCGCTTACACGAAGCTACTAACATCGTTCCACAGCTACACGCTCGCGCTTATACGTTAAAATGTATGAAATCTCGCCCGCGCTGTTGGCACTCCCTTCAAATAACTTTATTGCATGACTGTAAGAATACATGTGTATCCAAGTGTGCAGTGACTGTACATGCGAGTTAAGTTTAATGTGAATATCGCTTGCACCTTGAACGGAGAATGACAACAAGGTTGCCACCTCTTATAATGGGACTTAAACATTCTGGTGAGATGTGGGTGTTCACTACATTACTCTGCTTTCCCCTATGGGATCTCACCGTGATATTAATATAACATCATGTCAAATACAAAGTTTAGGCTGCCCGTCCACTAGAGAGGAGAAACGGTGCTTAAGCTGTGTCAATTAACCAATAGCATTGCTTCAAATATCCTTTATGCTGTTCTGATATATCAATAAACCAATGGCCATGCTTCAAATCTCCGCCCGCTCCCTCGCTCCGCATTAGTGGACAGGCAGCATTAATGTTCAACTCGAAGAGAAGCTGTCGTTGGTTGGTTGAAGTGTGCTGGATGAGAACAGCCATAACTCGAGAGCGGTGTCGTGCACTGGGCCGACTTCTAACAAAGTGTCCTGGTTATATATGCGGAGCATTTAACCTTTATGCCTGGTTACTAATAAACGGTCAGCATAACGTTGACATTCACAAAGGCTTAGGTTTTCTGAGCTAATTTTATTTTACTGATACTGAGACAATAGGAGCCCATTCTCTTCATTTAGCGGAAACCAAAAGCTTTATGACAAATCGTCAAATGAATTTAAATAAAATGTCAATCATCTAAATTGCTCTGAATATTCATGCCTTCAGGTAATGGATTGATGGAGATATTAATATTTACTTCTGAAGCCATCAAGTGCGATACATTATGAATATTAGAGTGAGACAAGAACGCTAAGTGTATGAAAGAGATGTTAGATATTAATGCGTGACCAAATCATTACCATAATTAGTTTGCCATCTCTATACAATTGTTATTTTATGTCCCACTGTCAAGGCCTTCATAACAAGGAGTATGGGCCGAAACACCATCGCAACTGCTTATGGACTGGTCGGTTAGAACATTTGCTATAGCAACCCGGACCTTGGATTTGACGTTCCTTCCGAAGGATGCAGGAACTCGATTTTAAAAAGATAGAACCTACAACCTTACGACCTTCGTGGACATGTAGTTAGTAGGCCTTGTGGCGTGTTAGCTCTCCGAGCTTCTGGGATTGCGTCCTATAGACTGTAAGCGCATGTGACATCTTGGCTATTACTTCCACTTTGCAAGTAAAAATCAAGACTAGGCATTATTTTCTTATTGATCAATTTAAGGAAATAGCTTTATTGAGTTCACCCACCGCAGGAGCACAACACTATTATTTTGTAGTGTTATTTGTAAACCACATTAGGTCACTCAATATATGAGTCGAAATATCACTCTTACTTGCCTCTATAAGATATTATATTTCTGACATTTTCATGAAGTCTTTTTTTCTCCATTCCATAACCTATCCCAAAGGTTGGTTTAGAATACAAATCGTTATAGCTTGGATTACAAATCCTTTTTTGTAACTTCAGTGCTCCCATGACCGCATTCAAGACTGTACGTAATAGTTAAATGTAACGATAAGCACCCAGTTTTAGTGGCACACAGTTCCATCTAATCTCGTCGACTCTCTGATATAACCACATCTTTCCCTCACTTTACATTTACAATAGTTGACATACGATCTGAAATTGCGCCTTCTGTAGCAGAAATACTGCATATACAACACCGGTTACACAAAGGAAGTCACTGATGAGGAAACTGCCAGAATAGTTTACTTTAGTTATTTTCACACCGTTATGTCATATGGAATTCTTTTGTGGGGTAGAGCAGCAGATATTCAAACTATTTTCATTAAGCAAAAAAAAGCAATTTACTGTCTGAAAGCAGGCACTTCACTTCGAAATATATTTAAGTAAATTTATATTCTGACTGTACCTTCGCAGTATATACAACTGCATCCTTTTTGTACATTCACAATGGAAATTCGAGAAATAAGGGTAAGCTTTTTCTGCCGTCCTACAGGCTGCAGAAAATCAATAGTTCATTTGTGGGGACTTAGTATACGCTACTTTAACAAGATCCCTAGCGAAATTATAGAACTGCCTTTGCATAGATTCAAATCTTATATGAAAACAAAATTAACGTCTAAAGGTTACTATACTATCACCTAGAAGACAAAAATGCGTGGTAATAATTTTCATTGTGTTTTCCTATCTTGGAAATGCTGCGCCCTACAGTCACTTCGAACTACGAGTAGATTATCATTAACTCATGGTTGTCTGATTGGTAGAAATTGTCTAATCAATCAATTTTGCTTCGGGACTGTTTGGCGCGGCAAGTAGTGAAGATAGTTATTTATCGTAATGTAGATACTACTTTTTAGATCATACTTTTGAGACTATCTGTACATGTTTGTAACGGAAAATGTGGTAAACTGCAGAATATTACAAGAAATAATTAAATTTTTTTTTAAAACTTCAATGACGATATTTTATGACATTTTTAAATAATGTTAATGTAAAGGGAGGGTAGAAACTTGCTGAGTTTCTTGCCCGTTCTTCTCAGAACAAGGCTTCCTGGTAGTTTTGTGAACGGATGGCGTAGTTTTTCCCTTGCATGAATTTTTGTAAAATGTTTATGATATTCATAAGCATGCGCTAAGACGCATCTTAACTGAATAAACGCTTTTGAATTTAGATTTTTTAAAATAGCCACGCGAATGATTTCGCGGGCACAGCTCGTATAACAGAGAAGCTTTTTAGAACCTGGTATCTTCAGATACGAAAATGTAAAAATAGCTTGGGATGTATTGGGACGTGATATAGCTACATTAATGTATATATATAGCTGCCGTCTGTGAACACCTTGTTTCTCTTGTCGTAATATCGTTTATTATTTACTTTTTTTTTATTTATGGCTGGGTAAGAAAACATCTTATTTTAATTTTATTTTTGTAAATATATTAATTTGTTTTCCATTGAATAACAAAGAATTGCGCTGCAATACAAGCCCATGTATTTCCACGTTCCGCGAAAATTGTCGTTTCAGAATTCAATACTTCGCACTCCACAGCCGACAAACTTGGTAATTTAATTTAGCTCGGGATAAAGTTGCTTGCTTTTAATTCTATAACATCTGAATAATTTATTCTTTCAACAAGTAAGCCATCTCTCTCTTTATTCGATATTTGTATTGTATGCTTAACTTATTCCGCTCGAGGAGATTTCATTCATACGATATCCTTGTAATAAATGCAATAACTTTAAGGTGCCGTTAAAGGTATGCCAGGGACTCGCGTGTGTCGCTTATAACAAACTCTCCCTAAACAGATACCAAAACATTTATTTATTTAACAATTTAACACCCACATTTCTTCTGATTTAACATTATTCTGCCTCGAGGCGTTCAAACCCACAATTCGCCAAATACATTAAGTCCTCATGTAACAGGTGGTGAGCCTACCATTCACCGGACACATGGAGTAGCTCACACATACGTACGGTCACGCCTTTTTCCCACGGGGGTAGGCAGAGATTACCTATTCCCGCTTACGATCCTCACATACCCTAGTGGACCGAAAACATGTCAGGCGAAATAATATGAGTATTATCATAAATTATCTATTTATCTTTCATGGTTTTCGAATTCTTAATATTACGTTCTTTATAATTCACGTTCAGTTGAAACTACGGAGAACCATATCCATGCCACAACTCTATAATACTAGTAGTCGTCTCTGGCTTAAACTCATTTACGACATCACTTTTGATGCATTCTCAAATCAAACATCTGATTTGGTCCTTCAAGCCGGATTGATTCAAACCCCTAGATATATGTATGACGCTATTTAATAATAAACCATGTTGTCCCAATTTGATCTCGTAATTGAAATTCCAGATCGCCGCAGGGCCCAAAGACCTTTTATCAAGCATCTGGACGCTCTCTTGCGTTTTAATGTGTTGAGATCGAATTCTCCTGTACCTAGGCTTTATAAATTAATAAAAGACTTTTATGGCAAACCCTATTCCTTTTGCAATAGTACTGGTATTTGACATCGCTATGATAATATTTCTGTTTTGCTTCTCTTGGACTTGTCTACCCTTTTTTGAAAATAGCTGTTGTTCTACTGTGCTGTTGGTTGCTGGCTTATTGTATATGCTGCATTGGTGGTCAATTGATGAAGAACGTTACGTATAAAAATTTTACACTTGTAAATATTGGTGTAAATAGCCAAATCTATTTAAGGTATATCTATTGAATAGATTAATTAGTGTTCATAATACGCTACTTATTTCAATTATTGGTGAAGTATTAAAAATAAAAATACCCAATTTTTTTAAATATTAGGAAGTAAAGCTGCGGGAATGTTGGCGACTGGTCGCTTCTCTCTATATCCTTTTGTCGTTTATCTATTCTTTAAAATATACTGACATGTTTTCTCTCATTGTGACTCTGTCACTTGGTATTATGCTGTAGAGCTACAAGTCGTGTTATTTTTACAGCTATTTACTATTTTCGTGTTTTCATCAGTAATTAATACAGTCCACCTCATTCCACTCGCTATCATTTGGATCTAGATAATGTCATAAAATTTTATTTTAAACCGACTACCAAAGATTAAAATTTGTAGAAAGCGTTCACGGTAATAACTCATACACCAGTCCAACAGATAATCTATAACCGAAAAGAGCTGTTACCACAAATACAAATAAAATAAGATTTTACGGCAATAAATTTTGGTTTAAGCATCAGTGTGTAGATAAACGCATATGGGTAAGCTTACGCGCGTCTGATAAGAATGCGCGTGTCACGGCAGATAATACGATGGCACGACCCATAACCGCTCCAGAAGGCTGCGGTTAGTATACATCGTGAGGTGTACACGTGAGCTATATACGTGTATACATGTCTTGGTTACATGAAGAAGGAACACAAATATATTATTATCAGATTGTTCTCGAACGGCAGAGATTATTTCAGTGTTATGTACCATCTGTCCTGGCTGTGGGAATTTTGTGGGAATTACAAACAGATAAAGCGACAAACAGACAGAGAAACAGAAAAAAAATTTTTTTTTTTAATTTCCCTCTTTCTTACATCACTTGGTTTTAAGCATTTTTTTTCTATGTACAGACATTCGACCTCTACAGTTTTATTATATGTATAGGACAGTAGGATAGTTATCATTAAAGGAAGGACAGATTTTCTGTAATTCTCACAATATAATATGAATGACTCTCATTAAAGTTTGTCCCGTATACTGAGAGACGGCTCCTCGCAAATCAAGCAGAAACTCTTTGATATGATAATAGTGTAAGATTTACATTCAGCAACGTTTCCAAACTTTAACCCTGTTTAAATGAATACAGAATTAGATTTTATCCAGATTTCTCTGAAATCGACTGATGGTTCGCTATTTTAGACTAATATACTAAGAATCAGATACCTGATATAATCCTTAAATAAGGTTGGGCGATTTCAAGCCCTAATTTTTCACGAGAAATTACCTCTACGATAAAGTGATCTTCTGGGAAAATTTATATTTTTTACAGATAATCGCAAATAATGAGCTCAGTATGTCCGGGCAATCTTTTCCCAGATGTTTATTTAAGCTGATTATGCCGGCCGATGTCTGTTTGTTGTTATTTGTAAGTTAAGTTGTTTTTCTGTTATTTTTTCTACCACTTCCCGGATTTTTATTTTGCAACTTTCAACGTAGTTCAGAATGTGATAATAAAGACTTCCGAAGATCACACCAATCTTTTATCGATTCATTTGTATACTTAACATGTAAGTAGACAGCTAATTGCCCATCAGATGATAACTGGATACAATCTCGTACATTCACACCTGTATGAATTGTTTTAATAATTCTCTACAGAACATGGAGTTTGTAAGCAATGTATTTAATTAACATTAGGTTGGATTCTGAGTAGGTCACTTTTGAAAACATTAAGCGAAAGTACGTGCTTTTAGCACAATTTTTTTGGAGCGGATATCATACTAGCTTGGCGTCACGAGGGGCTGCAAGTGACCATACCACAGAGCTTACCGCCCACTTTCCGTGACTCATTGTTTTCAGAGCATGTTCAGCAAAGTTCCAAGTTAATGCAAAGTTTCAATAAAGGCCGCAAGCGCAGGTGTTCCAAAGGGCTTCCTCGTTCCGACTTGTTAGTTCGGAACAGGCTCAAAGTACGTTGTGGTATTTTGCTGTTAGCTTATTGTTGTGAAGCCTAATTTTCAACACGCGTTGCAGTTTTCTCTAAAGTAAACTGTCGATAGTTTAATATTGTGGGAAATATTTGGGATAAGCAAGAATGTTCTGAGGATAATGTATTTGAGTACCTACACATTCAGACAATGTGATTTTCTACCGATGGATAAGTGGGAATACTTATCCAAGTACTTCAAAATCAGATCCTAATAAAAGCCGTGGAAAAGCATCTTGGAGGTCAGCAAACTTGCTGAGTTCTGGAAAAAAAATCTTAAACCAGATTTGCAGATAATATAAATATTGTCATAATAATAATTGGGAAGTGAAATGCGCCTTAAAACTGAACAATCTGGCTATGGGAAGACAACCTTTACTTAAAAATCACAAAAAAAAACAAAAACCATGAAAGCAAGACTTAAAAAGACATTACTCTGAAAAACCTATGAAAACTCATCAGCTGTTCCACCCAGGCCTGTTAAACAGACAAAGATCCGCATCTTTTAGTGACACGTCGAGCATAAACACCCAAACGCAAATACTGAAACGGACTCGTCCACCTGACGAATAAAAACACAGTGAAGAACCAAGCGAAACGAGTACAAAAGCGACATCAGTTAACAATACACTTAGAGGATTAGATAACATCGTGAATTTGAGTACATGACCGATTATTGGGACGCGTAATAGTTTGCACTTCTAGAAAAAAAAGGATAAGACAAAATGTCTATGAAGCGACCACCGAACCCACCAGCAATTATACTATACGGTATTATTGACCTCAGTAAGCTCACCCAACTTATGGAAGAAGTTGTAAACAAGAGCAATTTTACGTACAGAATAGTATCTAGGAGCAAAATTGTTATATCAACAACTAGTTTTGAAACATATAAGCAATGCTTGAACAAATTAGAAATAAAAAGCTGATTAAAGCTACTGAGAAAACTGGAAATACTATGCAGGGTGAAATTGTAACAGCCCGTAAACCTGGAACTAAGAAACCTCTAAATACGTTATTTGTAAATATAGCCACTCATCAAAATAACAAGAATATTAAAGATATTAAAGTGATATATCACCATAAAGTATGTATAGAAAATCCAAATAGAAATAATTCTGTTGTACAGAGCAAAAGATGTCAACAATATGAACACAGTTAAAACAACTGCTCGAGATCTTATAGATGCGTAAAATGTGTAGGATCGCATGAAACTACCATGTGTTCATTTGACAGAAACACCCCTGCTGTATGTACACTTTGCTCAGGAAGAGACCCAGCGAGCTATAAAGGCTACCAAGCAAGAAAAAATACAGCAAATAAACTTATACTACGCCAAAACATGAATGTCAAAAATGATCTCCAAAAAATAACCTGCACATTCCCACGACGGCAACAACTACCACAGACATTACTTTTAAAAACACAGAAATTAAAAGGAGACCCGAAGTACCCTACATAATTAACCGCCACCAACTCTACAGCGAATCACTGAAAAACGGACACACGACTACGCAACTATCAACTATCAAAAACACTGAACCTGAAATATTCAGTAGATAACAAGAGAACCCGATCTAGAATATCGAACAGCGAAAAAAATACACCACAAGTGAAAACCAATTAATTGTAATACATGAACACATCTGATTAAGGCTGTAAAGCCGATCGCAGATATAAAGGGGAACAAATAAAACTAATAAAGATGTTTTGATTTTTTATATAAAAGGCTGCATTAATTATTCCCCGATGCTAAATAAAAGCAGAGTTTGGATGTTGCAAATATCTGACAT
The DNA here is from genome assembly GCA_910589355.1 of Parapoynx stratiotata. Taxonomy (NCBI): domain Eukaryota; kingdom Metazoa; phylum Arthropoda; class Insecta; order Lepidoptera; family Crambidae; genus Parapoynx; species Parapoynx stratiotata. The sequence goes on from OU342461.1 coordinate 18,547,394, forward strand.
TACACAACCACCCTCACCCTCCAGCATTTATAACATTTAGCGGTGGGTTGCATACTGAAGTACTCGTAGAAGTAGTGGGTCTTGCTGGTGTTCTGGTGAGTACACCGCTTCGCTACCGGCAGGTAAGATCCGTTAATAGATTCCCACTCGTCAACAAAAAATACATATTGAAGTAATCCTCTCCTAAGCGCATGATAAGTACAGTTTCCTGTGCACAGGCCGATTGGGCGTCAAAAAAACAGGAAAAACAATTCTGGGGAGTATTAGCATAAAACTCGGCAGAGAAGTGAATGGTTTACGAGCTGTTTGATATAAATCTCACTTTACGATTTTTGCGGTCGGCAATATCAATTTCTCGACAGGTTGTAAAGGGGTTTACGACGTGAGATTCCAGTCTTTCTTCTGTTTAGGGGGCTTGTGCACGAACATACTCTTAACTTTTGTAATTGGCTTTCGTTAAATCATGTCACACTTACACATTATTTCTTAATTTTATTCTTTATAACCTTATGCTCTTGTACCCTGCTGCGGTGTTTGGGCAAAAAGCAACAATTTCCGCTTAATCATTATGTTTTGTGTATTCTCCTCTTCATTTAATGATCCTCCTCAAATGATTAATTCGAAATCAACAATAACATTAAACCTTAGAAGGGGTAGGCAGAGGTATTAAAACTTATATTTCGCCGGTCACAATGTAAGGCAAGCTATATACAATAAATTACGAGTATACCTACTTGTTTTACTCAAACTTAGTGATTTATGCGGCAGCAATCGGTTGGGCGACCCGTTGCACGACTGCCTTTTCAAACAGAAAAAAAATTGTTTTTATATAAAAAAAAAATCGCAAAATAACTGGTTGTGACACTACCTGAAATTGACTGTGATAAAAATTATCTAGTTTGTCACTACCCTATATTATTAGTTGCCTAGAGAACACGGTCTCAGCAATGAGACAATGTTAAGTGCTAGTTCCCGCGGCAATGGCGCCGCCCTGGCGGACGAATCGCGGTACTAACTCGCCATCTCACGTGATGCTTTTACTTTATTGGCTCTAAATTCGTTCGCTATTTTATTGGCACCAAAATAAGTATAAAAGATAACAATTGTTATATAAAGACCATGAATATTAATAATTATGATTTGTTGATGCGACAGTAGAAAGAGTTTTGGTTCTGAGTCAACTGCTGTATATCGACGGGACCTATTTCTGCCGCTAAGCATGCAAGATTTGCTGTGTTCTGGCTTGACGGACAGTGAAGTGTTTAACCCCCAAATACGGAAACGCCACTCAAATTTTGAGCACTGCTTATAAAGTTAAGTGGGCAATACATACCTATCAGAATTTGTATGGAAAAACGTCAATTTTGACAATACTTAAATGTTAAGAAGGACTCAAACTTCTGTAATCAGCCCAACAGTGCTTGTTGTAGATAAAAAAAGTTTATGTTGTTGGTTTGAAAATGGCTGCTATAAGTTAATTATAACCAGTATTAGTACGATACAGAGAAATAGTATAAAAAGTAGTAGGCTCACTAATTAAAAGTAATTATTGCACAAAAACAACAGTTAAGCCTGGAAAATGTAATTCATGTGAAATTTTATTGCAGTAACACAAATTAATACAATAACAGCCATTTGCAAGCGATATTAAAATTTATAAATTTTGCGTCGGGCGATGGCACAAGTTGTAAGCTCTGGCATGTAGCGGTTTCACTGGTCCATGAGGCTTACCAAAGATAAAGATCTTACTTTGTTTTACAGACGGATTTCATCATAATAATAATAAATATGTTATTGGGCATTTCTTTGGATTATTTTCGGTTTTTTTGACGTTTTTTGTTTTGTTGTTTGACACACAGTGTAGCAAGAGTTCTATATAACAGCACATACAAATTATTGTTCAAGTAGCCCAAATTGAGAAGTGTTAGATTTGTTTTTATCGTGGACCAGATAAATCACACCATCTCGCCTGATGTTAGGTTAGAGTGGAGCCCAGATGCAAGGGTACCTGATACGGCACGAAGAAACACAGCAACAGCCACCTTCACCTTGTCGGCCTGCAGTGCCCTTTCACCTCTTTTAAAGGACCCAGGATCGTTCTTCAAATCGAATGTTTAGATTTTACAATCAGGGTCACTGCAGAATCCACCAAGTACATCTTTGCTTTATTTAGTAACAAAATTATAAAACATTATATTTCTTTATTGATTCTTTTTTTTATTGATCTTTTCTCTTATCTCTTTTTTTATTGATTATAATGTTTTTCATATCATCGCCGCTGTTGCTTATGGCTTGCGCCAAAAACCCGGCGAGTGTATTTCGCAGCACAAAAATGCATCTCGGCCTCGAATGTAAATTTGGCCGTAATTATGCTCGCTCGTGCTGTTTACATTATCTTCGCAGTCAGTACTGGCTTTGTGCAGTGAGGCTGACCAAAAAAATATCGCTGTAATGTCTCTTCTGTATAGCAAGTTAGTTTCCATCGCTAATTATGCGCTTGCATAAGTAATAAAAAAAATGAAAATAATCCTTAATGTTCACCAATTTAGTTACATGTAGAAAATTTATTCGTCATCAGCCTATATACGTAGTATGGGCCGTAACACCACCACGCTGACCCAATGCGGGTTGGTGGGTAGAAACGGTCACTAATGCGACCGGGACCAACGGCTTAACGTGCCTTCCAAAGCACGGAGGAGCTCGAGGTCACAAAGTCTTGGTCACCCATCCACAGCCTGACCATGGCGAAGGTAGCTTTGTTTTCGATCAAAGCCAAAGCGTACTAACCACTACGCCATCGAGCTCCTCAAAAAAACAAAAAAAATATTAATATATTTTAAGTCCCCATGGATTTGATTTCTGATTAAAATCTAATGTATTTCATGCGTCCACTACTGGACGTCAGCCTCGACCTTAGCCTCCCCAACAGTCGGTCCTGCGCTACCCGCATTCAACGATTTCCTGCAATCTTCGCTAGATCGTCGATCAAGCTCGTTTCGCCCCCCAGTATGCGACGGCCACTCGAAAACCGTTCCAGCGAGCAGCGACTTCGTGCGACCATGGACCATGGAATTAATAATTATAGTGTCTTTAAAAGTTATACTTTATTAAACTGAAATATGATATTTACCGAAGTTCACTCTTTCATCAAACTGATTAGGTTCAACATGTCAAAATGTCTGTAATTCTCTACATAGATAAAAAAGCTTCAAAACCATGTCAGGAGATGTAAAAAGAGGGAAAATATAAAAAAAAAATATTTTGTTTCTCTGTCTGTTCGTCTGTCTATTTGTATGGGTTAATCTCCGAAATAGCTGCACTGATTTCAATGAAATTCAAATTTTTCAATGAAAATTTTGCACGGTGATACCTTATGTCCTATATCCCCTGGTCAAACATCTTATATAGGTACTTTTTGTTCCAGAAAATTGAAGGGTTCCAGCGGAACAGTTATAAAACCATAATAACCGCGAACGAAGTCGCGGGCAACTGTTGTTCTTAATAAATCCTTCGTTTCTTCATTCGTTTACAACGTGGCTATTTTACGTCAATAAATCAAATTGATCTTAGTTTTTAAGAATGCGGTGAAAAATACAAAATGTAATGTTTTGCACCGAAATTATGCTCGTAATCTAGCTAAAGAAATTTAGAAAGTAACCAAAAATGGATGCGTTACCTAATACAAAAACCAAAGCAAATTACGAAATTTAATTCAAGCAATTTAACAAATAGACACCTCTAATAACCTGTTAATGACAAGAAACATCAAACCGACTTCTGCAAAACCGGCATCGGTGAGATTAGGTTAAACATTGATTGAGATCCAAGGGCAATACTTAATAATATTGCACAGCATGTCGATCAATCAAACTTAAAACCGTAAGGCAGAAGCGGCGGCGAGTAAATGAGAAATGACAGTTCTTTCTTCAGATAAAAGGTAATTGAAATAACAATATGTTAATAATAATATCACTAAAATGTTAGTTGAAAAGCTAGGCGGTCTTATCGCTACGTAGCGATCTCTTCCATACAATATCAAGACCTTAGGAGTGCACAAAAACAATATGAATGTAAAATTATAACTATATACGCTTTATTTCCTATACTCCTCCAAACTGGTACCTGTCAAGACAGCAGGCTCTGTAATTTTAAGCATAACGTTTATTGTCATAATATGAAGATCCATAATATTGAAAGGCATAATCATCAAAACGCATAAAATTGCGACGCATAATTTTGAGAGTCCTAATATTGTATAGGCTAAAATTGTTTGTCATAAGTATTAAAAGGCATATAAATTTGAAACGCACAACTAATGAAAAGCATAATGATCACAACGCATAATATTTTTCTCTGCCCCAAATTGTTTACTAAATATATTTCGATGACACAAATATAGTTTTTAGGGGTCATAAAAAAAAATAACCTTAACCTAATATTTATCAGAACATATTTACTTGGGATTGGTTCTTTCGAATCTGGGTGATTATTCGATAGGAATTTCTATAGTTTTGTTTTATAATAATATGCCTTTAGAGAGTTATGCCACTTAAATGTTATGAGTAAGAAGGAATATGTGACATGATTGTTATGCTATTTGATGATTATGCCATTCGATGTATGACAAACGATGTTATGACAATCGACGTTATGCGAAAACATGCGCTCCCAAGACAGCACTCGCACCCCTAGCATGTTGCAAATAAACTTAAGAGCAAGGAAAGTGATATTAATATTCCCCAGGGCTTCAGGGAACTTGTACTACTTGTGGTAACAGCAATTCAAATGTACTAAATACTTGTTTATGAGAGCGTATGTCCGAACTGAGTGTAAATGTTGATGAAATCTACTTTGAGTTGAGTGTTACGGGATAAATTAAAAGTATCATGTGTTATGTTGTTTTATGTTGGTATTTTTAATAAACGCTATAAAATTAATTTTTCATTTAATTATTTTGTAAATATGGACTTTACGTCTTTAGTGCATCATGTCCACCCTTTTGGAATTCCTCGTGAAAGCAAAATCATTTTTAATAAACTTAACTGTGTGGTCTATTCGAATCCCAATTATGGTATTTTTTTGTGCTTGGTGATTGCGCTCTTCCTTCAATCGATATTATAACATCACATAATCTATCCATCTACTCTTAGATTTTCGTTGGTTCACATATTCATATACTTTCATCTATAGTACAAGTTTCCTGGTCAAAATGATCACTCCCGTCTGATCTCCTCATCATATTTCCGCAGGAATATCGTTTACTCAAAATTTCACAGAAATCTGGGCCAGAAAATATAAAACTTTATATTACCTTGATTAATTTTCACCTCAAAATTATAATCCTTATCGAGCAGGTTTCGAACTTTATGCCTAATAGTGACAGAGGCTTATATCAGCTGATTGATTCGACCTTTACTTCAAAGTTGAAAATAATTAGAGGAATGACGGGTAAGATTGACGTAGTCAAATGACTACAGGGGGACTACAGGGGGCCCTTAATTAGGTGATAAAATCAGCCCTTAATTAGGCGATCTAGAAGGCAATTTAGGGCGCTCCCCTCCACTGCCCCGATGTTGGCCCTATCTTGTCCGTGGCCGTGAGTATACCTCTTAGTGGCCTGGCCACAACCTTAGGCTGCGTCTGTCTGGTAAAGGCCTAAAAGAGGTTGTAACATTTTTGTAATTAACCTTACCGTAGTCGCAAAAAGAGGAAACATACCAAATCATTTTTTAATTTTTTGTTTTTCTGTCCGTTTGCACGGGCTAATCTCCTAAATGGCTGGACCGATTTCAATGAATTTTTGCATGGTGAGTCCTTATATCCCTGGTCAACATCTTAGATACTTTTTATTTCAGAAAATTGTAGGGTTCTTGTGGGCTAGTTGAAAAAACCATAGTAACCGCGGACGAAGTCACAGGCAACAGCTAGTTTATAAATAAAAGTGATACAACTCATGTTTATGGCGTTGAGTGAGCGGGCGAGGCTTTTAGCTCAGTTCTGTATATTACGTTTACGATGTTTTTATGCAAAACAAACTCTAACACTATTAATTTCGGAGCATTTTTCCTGAAAATCTTGCCTTTTTTGAACTTTGTATTTTTATAATAACGGGTCGTGGTTCGCCTACTATTTGCGGTTCAAACATAATTTAGCTGAGTTTTCCTAAAAATTACCTGGACTCAATTTATTCAACAAAGTTGGCAAGTAAGCAGACTGCGTGAGATGGTAGTGGCTATGGGTGACCTAAGTAAAGTGGCAACTTAACAATTGTATCTTGCAACAACAGGGACCACAGTGTACAATTCTAACCCATGTTGGTACCTAGTATGATATATTAATAAAAACATATATCAGTGACAGTATCCAGCAATTTACCAAAACCGGACACAACAATTCAAACTGCTACAGCAGAAGGTACCGAAGACAAGAGTAACTCAGTACTGAGTTTTTAATAAAACCTCTTCCTCCTCAGTCTATTAATTAACATCCCACTGCTGGGCACAGGCCTTCCTCATAAAATATCTATTTTCCCACACAATATTGTTGTCGCCACGGTGTGAAAATCGGCATTTGAATCATTTATATTTATTTTGGTTTACTATAATTATGTAATTAAATAGTTTAAAATTGTTGTAAATATAATATCACGATAGCATTTATTAATTCTTTTTTTTAAGTTGGCAATACTGTTGTTTCTAGCCAATAGGACCGTTGCCGTCACGCCATTGGTTCCCGCCAAAAAGTTGTCGGAGGTAGTGGCGGGGCGGCATCGGAGCAGCTCTTGATTAAAAATTATTCAGTCAGTCGAAGTTTGAACGTCTTGCGGGTAGTTTTAAAAAGTGTAATTTTCACAGTGGAATTGTTAAATAATTATTTAAATAAGTGGTGAAATCATTATAATAAAATAGTGTGACTTATCGTGATTAAACTTTACAGTTTTAGTGTCAGTTTGCGTGTATCATTTAGGTACCTTTTGTAATATGGAGAAGAAACGTAAGAAATAAAAACTTTGTAAGCCCGGGATCGCCACCTGTTAACGGGGCGCTATGTATCACCCGAATCAGCGTAACGGACGGCCAGTCACACGTGTTTTATTGGCGCCTCTCGAGACCACTCCGCCACTAGATCATGCTCCGTACTGTAATTACGTGTCGGAAATATCTTCGGCCCTTAAAGTCTGGAGTTTTTGTGTGCCAGGCTTGTAGCTAATGCCGTGAAAAGCTCACGGTGCATAGGATAGGCTTCACAGACACGAGCAAACATATGCCTTATTGACTTCGAAACAAGTGCCACAAATTGTCAGGAATATATTGGGTCCTTACCTATGAAATTTGTGTTTTTCTTCTCTCTTAGTATTTTGTTCGTAACTATTAAGTTTCAGAGTATTCTTAAAAAATAATTACCTTTTCTAAAAAAAAACTATATGTTGAACTCTTTTGATTTGTTTTGATAATTCGTTGTAGGTTTTATTGTGTTAAAATTGGACACGGAGACAACTCCTTTTCAGTGCCTTCCGAATACATAATTTGATTTGCATTCACATAAAAAAGATAAATATTTTTTTAGAAGTGTGATATCACACATATAGCTGAAGCTTATCTAATGATACATGCCAAATATTGCAATTTGTCGTTGTGAAGAAAACTAAAAAAATGTTAGTATGGAAAATGCAGAGTTCCCCAAAATCTCCACACAAAACGCCAATTTCATATGTAAGGACCTAATATATTATTTCTCATGGCTATACATGCGATCAGGTAAGGTGACTTCGTGAACTGGATATAAGCGTGACGATTAATATTTCGTAATGTTTTTTTTTAATATTTGTTACATTTTATTTTTTTTCATTTATTAACAACGGCTTAATATCAAGTAATTTATGACATTGCGTGTCAATTTGTTATATATTAATTTTCTAAATCTATATCTATTTAGCAAGCCAATTCTATAATAAAATATGTCATTTTTACTGTAACCATGTGCTATTAAAATTTCTATTTACTATTTAAACCTAACGAGCAAATCCTTAACGTGTGTGTAATAAACGCTAAATTTCAAAATCAAAAAGCATCTCAAAGCTTAATGATAACAGGGCTGTATTATGCCTTGCAGCATCTCAGCGGCTGCACACCCGCTCCGCTCCATTAACTCGCTGATTAATCCACACACGATGCAAGGGTAATGTCTACGATGATAAGCGAGGCGACAGACTGAGCGGTTCGAGGGCGGAGCGACTAAACTTCATCCACAGCTAATTAAAATATGAACTGTATGCCATGTAAAGAAAAAATTATTACAGTGTACAAAGAATGAAAGGAAGACTAATCATGTTGACTATTAAACTAAGTAATTTAAACTATGGTTGCAGGGATTCCAAATATATCTAACAGTTATTGCGAATGAAACAAGGAAGATCCTCGCAGTTATCTACGTTCTTAGAACAAGCAGACCTTCTAGCAGCCTATAAACTTCCCACTGCTGGGCACAGGCCTTCCTTGGGCAGTTACTCCACCACACCCATCTACTGCAGTAGAGGCAAATTTCTATACATTAACAACCAGGATCAAAGTCTTAAATATATATTTTTTATGGGATAGGGGGCAAGCGAGCATACGGGTCACCTGATGATAAGCAACTACCGCCGCCTATGGACACTCCGTACACCACTGGGGTCACAAGTGCGTTGCCGGCCTTTTAAGTGGAAATACGCTCTTTTCTTGAAGGTTTTCATGTCATACTGGTCCGGAAATACCGCAGGCGACAATTCATTCCACAGTTTAGTTGTGCAGGGTAGGAAGTTCCTGGAGAAGCGCACAGTGGAATACAACCAAGCATCCAGACGATGGGAGTGGATGTCATGTCGCGCTGAACGATGACGTTAAGTGGCGGCAGGTATCAAACCGAACAATTCCTCGGAACACTCCCCATCATAAATGCGATAGAGGATGGAATGAAATCATTTATTCTTCAATTAGATTTACATGAAATACTTTTGCACGTCAATATTATTTTTCCTACTAGCACTTCGACGTTAATGGCCTGTTGAGAAGAAGTGCCGCAAGAAACTCAACAGTTAGCCCTTTTAAACAGTGTTAATAACAAAAAGAATTTAGAACATTATAAATATGTAAAATAAGTATGTGCAGAGGAGAAAATTATAGTAGCCACGAATTTTTATCTTTAAAATAATCTTATAATAACCCTTTTTCATTAAACAGCTTTTAACAGTTGACTTAAATTTATGCAGGGGCAAGTCAATAAAACTTTGTGGCAGCCTATTATATATTCTTATGCTGATGCATAATGAGGCCACATCTCTATGCAACAACGGGTCAAGCCGACTTGAAATGGCCTGGCTGATACTGGCGAAGAACTGATGAAGAAGCTGGTATTGATAACAAAACTCGGGCCAAAGCCTTATAAAACTCGTGAACACGAAATTTGGGCAGCATCCAGAATTCAGCATTGGCGAAAGTTGCTTTTTTTTTCAATTTCATTTGCCGCGCTCGTTCATAATGTGGCTTAAGCCTAACCAGCTTAGCATGCCGCTTATAATATTTAGCAGACACGTAATAGAACATAGCGCTATCGAATTAGGCATAAACGACCGGTATCAATCAGTCTATACGGACTTGTAATTGAAATCACTATTAAATTTCCATTGATAAATAATGAGAACGGAATCGTCATTGAACCTGAACCCTGTATTAAATGTCCATTGATAAATAATTAGAAATATTTTAAAACAGTAAAATAAAAGACAATTTGATTAAGCTTTGACTGGACTTAATTATAAAAAATAAATTAGTTTTGATAATACATTGTCATCTAAAATAATTTCATATTTAATTTTCTCGAATCGCATAACATAAGAACAGTTGTTTCTGAATTTCAATCAAATTAATAATCAAAGTCGCTCGAACCATAATGGAATGTAATTTACTTAATTTTTTATTGAATTTCTGTTTTCTATCTTCTGTATTTCAATTTCATTAATAATCTGAAACCGTCAACATGCCTTGCTCTCACCATACCGCTCTTTCAGGGAGCTCTGGCACTCACACTACAAAGTTAAGGACATACAATGACATCTCCGGTATATGAAACGTTCACTTTCCATCAGGTGAGCTGTCTGCCCGATGGCCCCCTTTTTACATTTAAAAAACATATTAACAAGTACCAACCACTTAACGTGTGCTTCGAGCACAAAGGAGTGTTGTGAAAGTAGCTAGGGGACACACACAACACTACACAAAATAGAGGTATAACTCCAGTGAGGGGCTGCTAAGCCAACGTTTTGTGGTTAAAACGGGCAACTATTCGCATAATCAAGCATAATATTAATTGGCATAATGATATCTACACAAAATAATTTATTTTGGCATAAAATGCATAATTATTTACGCATAATTACAAACAGCATAACTATCTTAAGGCATAATTTACTATTCACATAAAATTTTAGAAATAATTATTTATAAAAAAATATTGTTACTGGCGCTTCGTCGGCCGCTGCCGACGCTCGGCCGCACGCTCGCTTTTGCACAGCCTACCTAACACTCCTCGCATCGCTCGTCGTCGTACCTAATCGACTTTACATTATGTCGTAAATCATTATGCGAAATAATAATAATTGCATTAGTCTAAAGTATAATTATGCGAAATAAATATTGTGCCGAAAGAAAATTATGCTCAAGTTATATTATGCCAAACAACATTATGCCAAAAAAGGATGGTGGTTAAAAACACTTTGACCTACCTTTCTTGAACACGATATAGAATAAGTTTATTTTATGATTTTATGTTTTTATTTATTTGTTTTCTTTAGCATCTATACTAGTTTCGTGAGGAACAGAAATTAACTCTATGTAACTGTAATCCAGTTCATATATACCTTATAAAAATCCCTACACTAATATACAAGTAAAGTACAGCGAAATAAATAATAATTCCTAAACATTGTTTTTTTTCCGATTTTCTGTAATTATTAGGACACAAACAGACCCACAACACATCTCAATACTCACTTTACTGTGAGATACGTCAATTTACAAACATTTGGGTTCCTGTTAATCTCTCTTTACTTGACAAAATGTGGAAGTGAAGTTGATGGTGACTACATAACCCCAGACAGACACCTACATTCTTACTCCACATTCATTTGTAATTCTCACATCCACTATCAAAAATACATTTATCAGTATTTAAATTATCTGATACTGAATTTTAACATTCCAGATTGTCACAACTGCCAGTGATCCTTGCAAGTGTTTGCCACCTGTAGACTAAATACAAGAATAACTTTGAAACAATTTTTCAATATAGTGAGAAGTGACTGTGTCCCAATATAAACATTTTACCTCACTTATATAAAACCTGAAAATGATGACTCGCAAAGCTTCAGTCACTGACATTGAAAAGAGACTGAAGCAGGCTTTGCTTGACCAGAAAAAATTGCAGGAACTTAATGATAAATTGCTGCAAGAACATGAAGATAGTGAACAGGAGATTCAAAAAATTATTAAAAAAAATACAGAACTTAAATTAGAGCTGTCAGAATTACATACAAAATATTCAGAAATTGCTGAACAATATGTACAAATGCAAGATATAATAATGTCATATAAGCAATGTCATGATACTCATGAGCAGGCATTGAATCGAATTAGTGATTTAGAATTAAGTTTGTATGAGGCACATAAGACAATGCAATTATTAGAAAATAAGGTCTCCACAGAAGGTGATGCTTCTCAGAGCCTGTTCAGTGAGTTGGCCTGTGATCCCAGCATGGTCAATGACCACTACAACTCTATTGACTTCCGGCTCACTGGACAACAATCTACTCAGAATGTGTTTATGTCCGCCAATAAATTTAAAAAGTATGTTCGGATAAACAGATTTATTAAGAAAACAAATAAATTAATTAAAAGGAAAAATCACTATAAAAATCATATATTGCTAAGACAAGAACATGCATTGCTTAAAGAGCAATTGAGTTTATGTAATGAAAAGTTAAATAGTAGCCAATGTTTGTATGATAGCTTAACAAAACCTATGAATAAAAAAATTTGTGAGCTAGAACACTACATAAAAAACATGAGTAATGATCACCTTGACATGTTTAAAAAAATTATAGAATATCAAGTAACTGCCAGGCATGATATGATTGATTTGTGTAATTACAGTACAGAGAGGTATGCATCTCTCACCAGTAAGTATTGTGCATGTACTACTATACAAAGTAATGATTTGTTGAATTGTAACCCAGTTTTAGCACAGCAAAATGAGGGTAAGTCATCACCAAAGCCTACAGTGCCACCCACAACCCAAAACACTAATACCTTTATTTTCTCAGATAAGATGGGTCAAGGGCTGGGGCAGTTCCTTGGGGATGAGCTATGTGAAACTGTGTTAAACATATGTTCACCCGGATTGCCATACCATATTATTATTGATAATTTGATAAATTATCAGCCTGTAAGCAATGGATCAAATGTAATAATTTTTTGTGGAGACAGTGTTGGAGTAAAAAGATACCACATTACTAATTCGATCACTAAGCTATTAGAGTTCTGTAAAGTGAAGAAATGTAAAGTAACACTTTGTTCCTTTCCATATGCTAGCAATATGGATAACTATTACAATAAACAGATTTATATTTTAAATCAACATTTATACAATTTGACATGTCGTCATAGTGACGTATTATTATACTTTGATTGTAACAAGTTTGTTACTAATTATACACTGACCAAAGATACATTGTATCTTTCAAATAAATTTAAGAAACAAATTGCTAAATTGTTAGCATATAATTTAAAAGACACTGTCACAATGACAAAGAAATCGTATAGTCATGGGACTACATACGTATCGCCGACATGTAAAACTGTCGCACAACATGTACAATTTACAACTTTAAACTAGGACATAAGACAAAAGCCAAGCGTTGTTTATTAAATATTGTCTGTCAAAATCTACAAGGCTTGGCTGGCAAGGAGTTAGAATTAGAACTTTTTACAAAAAGTCGTGAAATTGAAGTTATTTGCATTACTGAACATTGGTTAAGAAGTAGTGAAGCTATTGTTTTTGACAACTTCCAATTGTCTAGTGTATTTATGAGAAGTAGTTCTATTCGCGGCGGTTCGTTAATACTACTAAAGAGCGCACTAATATATAAAGAGCGTAAGGATATAGTAAGTCTATCGATTGAAAGTGTTATTGAATTATCTTGTGTAGAACTGGAGAACTATGTTATTGTATGCGTATACCGGCCCCCTTCCGGAGATTATAACAAATTCGAATCCGTAATAGAAGACGTACTTAAAAGAATAACTAAGAAACGGAAATCTGTCATAGTTTGTGGAGACTTCAATGTTAACATACTTGAAGATACCATATTGAGCACTAGATTTATATCAATCTTTAAGTGTTTTAATTTAATTAACCATTTCTCAGAACCTACAAGAATTACTTCCCATTCAGCAACTTGTCTTGATAATATATTTTCAGATAATAAACCAGTCACTAAGTCTGTAATAACTAATCTTACATCAGATCATTGTGGTCTGATAGCTAGCTTCCCTGACATTATAGTTGATGAAATCAAGCGCATTGAATATCGTCCTATCACTCAAAGTCGTAAAGAAAGGTTCAGACAGAATATTGATTCAAAGATTTGTGCATTAGATTATTCTCGTCTGAATGACTCAGATAGTCAATATAAAAAATTGTTTAATGTAATCCAAAAAGAATTTGATAGCGTATACACAGTGAAGACTATAAAGTGTAGCAATAAAATTAAATTTGACGACTGGGCCACCAGTGGCATTTACAAAAGCAGGAATAGATTATATGAATTATATGCATTAAGAAAATATAATCACAGCGCAGTTTTTGCTGAATATGTTAAAAACTATTCCAAAACCTTTAGGAAAGTCTGTAAATACACAAAAGCTTTGCACTTACGCGAAAAAATTAAAAAATCGAATAATAAAATCAAAACTACTTGGAATATCATAAATAGAGAAACAGGTAAACTTAAATCATGTAGTAATTCAATATCTTTAAAAGTAAACAATAAGATTATTGTATCCAGTTCACAAATCGCTGATACATTTGAAAATTTTTTTACTAACATTCCTGTAATAACTACAGCTTCACTTAATTCCTCTCCTAAAGAGGCTATCAGCTACCTTAAAACATACGTGCCGGAGTGCAAAATTAATTTTCTATTTAAACATGTTAACCCTGTTGAAATAATTAAAACTTTTAAATCTTTAAAACTTAAACATTCCGGAGACTTGTGGGATATGTCTGTTCATATTATCAAGGATATTATTGATATAATTGCCCCAGATCTTGCGTACATTTTTAATAATTGTATTGATGAAGGCAGTTTTCCAGATTTAATGAAATATAGTAAAATAATACCTTTATTTAAGTCCGGATGCAAAAATGACCCGACCAATTTTAGACCGATTTCAATTTTGCCGACTCTTAGTAAAGTTTTTGAAAAAATTATACTTGAACAACTGATGGCATTCTTTAATTTAAACAGTCTTCTTCATGATACACAATACGGTTTTACTAAAGGTCGCTCCACTACCGATGCTGGAGTAGCGCTGTTAAGACATATATTTGATGCGTGGGAGAAAGCTCAAAATGTGCTGGGAGTTTTCTGTGATTTATCAAAGGCCTTCGATTGTGTGAATCATGATACTTTAATTTGCAAACTTAACCATTATGGTATAAAAAACAAAGCTCTTGGTTTAATATGCTCTTATTTAAGTTGTAGAACTCATAAAGTTGATATAAATGGGACGAAATCATCAGGATCTCATATGAAAATGGGAGTCCCGCAAGGCTCAATACTAGGACCATTCTTATTTCTAATTTATATAAATGATTTGCCTTCTTTTGCAAAGCTATTTTGTGATATTGTTTTGTTTGCTGATGATACGTCTCTAATCTTTAAAGTAGATAGAAATAAGACAAATTTTGACGATGTGAACAATGCACTTACCAAAATAATGTCCTGGTTTTCTGTGAATAATTTACAATTAAACGCCAAAAAAACAAAATGCATAAATTTTACTTTACCAAATGTAAGAAAAATAATGATAGAATTAAAACTCAACGGGGAAATATTAAGCTTAACTGAGTCTACTGTATTTCTGGGTATTACTGTGGACCATAAGCTTCAATGGAATCATCATATCACAAAACTTTCGGATAAACTTAGTTCTGCGGCCTATGCTGTCAGAAAAATAAGGCAACTTACAGATGAGGAAACTGCCAGATTAGTTTACTTTAGTTATTTTCACAGCGTTATGTCTTATGGTATCCTTTTATGGGGTAAAGCAGCAGAGATACAATCTATTTTCATTCTGCAAAAACGAGCTATAAGGTCAATTTATTGTTTAAAATCAGGTACTTCACTTAGAAACATATTCAAAAAAATTAATATTCTGACTGTTCCTTCCCAGTATATTTACAACTGCATCCTTTTTGTGAGAAGTAATATTAATTCTCTTTTAAAGAACAGTGACATTCACAATAGGAATACACGAAATAAGGGAAAGCTTCTTCTGCCGTCCTACAGGCTGCAGAAAATCAATAGTTCATTTGTGGGCCTTAGTATACGCTACTTTAACAAGATCCCTAGTGAAATTGTCGAATTGCCTTTGCACAGATTCAAGACATATATTAAAACTAAATTAATGTCTAAAGGTTACTATACCGTCAATGATTACCTAGAAGACAAAAATGCGTGGCAATAATTGTAATGTAGATACTATTTTTTAGATTATAATTTAGACTATCACCGTACATGTTTGTAATGAAAAATGTGGTAAACTGCAGAATATTACTCAAATTAGATATCTATCTTTTTATTTTTAAACTTCAATGATGTTGTAGTTTATAACATTTTTTAAATGTTGCTATGTAAAGGGAGGGTAGAAACTTGCTGAGTTTCTTGCCCGTTCTTCTCAGAACAAGGCCTCCTGGTAGTTTTGTGAACGGATGGCGTAATTTTTCTTTTTCACGAAATATTGTAAAATGTTTATGACATTCATAAGCATGCGCTAAGACGCATCTAAATTGAATAAATGCTTTTGATTTTGATTTTGATTTTAAACCTTACATATGTTATCTCCAATAAATGTAACCTTAGTATGGCCGATAAAACTAAATATGAACAGAGAATATTTTTGCAGTACCTACGAAAAGTATGAGAGCCAAATGATGCCTCATCGTCGGTGAAGACAAATCGGCTGGTATCAGCGCCACATGTTTACTGACGGGACGAGGTTTGAATACTGATTAAGGAACTATTTAGTAATGTGATTTGAATAGTATGTCTATTCTAATATAAAACTAGCTGTTGTCAACGACTTCGTCCGCGGTGAATCGTTTTTTAACTATCCTACGGGAACTCTTTAATTTTCAGAAATAAAAAGTATCTATGATGTTGACCAGGGATATAAGGTATGACCATACAAATTTCATCAAAATCGGTACAGACATTCGACCTCTACAGTTTTATCAAATGTATAGATAATATTTTAATGCCAAGGTCTGTATGCTATACATATTGAAAAACGCTTAATGGGTAGTATTTATAATATACTTGTTATTTTACATAAAACACTCAAGACTTTCCCAATGCCAGAGAGAGAAAGAGATTGCAGATCTCTACTTGCTACTATCCCGTCACTATTTCACTTCCTCATTATGATGGCGAGTGGCTTCGCTCTTCATGCCTTAAGACAGAGTCTAAGGTCCAATAATTTAGTCACCTTCGTGAATTGCAATAAAATAATATTTTTTTTGCAATTCACGATATTGCAATAAATATATTGCAATAAATATACAAACTTTATACATGCCCTTCGATTTAAGGGGGATTTATCGTCCTTCTTCTACCTTATAATGTAGATGACAGAATTTTTCATAATTATCAAACACAAATATTAATAAACACCTTACTGGAAATCGGACCAGCACTCCCTCAAGGTGCCGAGGACTCGAAACCAGTGCAAAATTCCACGTCCACGGAAGACATTACAAGGAATTAAATGCCGTATTCAGCGATGTTGTTCTAAAATCAAAGTACGTACAAAATAAGGACTTTTTTAAACCGTAGCAATACCTACATGTATTTTACTTCCAAATGATACTTTTTATGATATATTTGCAAATTGCAATGTCGATGGCAATAAATTTACATATAAATCAACAATTAGCAGAAACACTATTAAATTATTGGGAGATAACCGACCATAAATTTTGTGAACTAGACGCCGGTGTCGTGCGCGCAGGCTCTTTACGAATAATGTGCTGCATGATAACGAACTAAACTAGCTAAATCATTTAAATTGCTGAATTATGTAGCATTTTTAGTGAATTTGTCAAATTACTCCACACTATGCTTTGACTTAGGTAATAAGATAAGACTTTTTTATAGCACAGCAAATAACTCAGGGCCACAGATAAACAGTGAATCTATATGCAGAGGTAGTTAGTAACGGAATACTGCAGACCTCGCTACCCTGTAGATCATACCTCTTTTTAAGGTACATTGTAATATGGAGAGAATTTCAGTCACTAAATTGGTACTCCCAAGTAAGATCGATGCCATAAGATCGAAGGATAGCCAAGATTCACTGACATAACAAATTTACAGTTATAAAACCAAAACAAAATTCATTGACATAGTGACAGACAGAAATCCATAATATTTATTTAACCCGTAAGTCTAATCTCAATAAAATTGTAAAAGAAGAGTACAGAAAATATAATTTTGTTATATAGTGTCTTTTTTATTTATTCAGGAAAACAAACGGTCTTTAACAAATTCTTAAAACTAAAAGATCTACCAGTTCAATTAAGATTAATTAAATACCAATAAGCTTTTGAAGTAATCTGAAAAACGTTCAAATTCAAAATAAGTTGGGGAAATTTAAAAGCTCTGTTTATCCTTGTACGTAGATTTGAATTATCTAGAGCTGCCTCGAATATTTAATTTAATTCTAATTGCAACTGTCTTTACGCCGTGATGTAAATGGGATGGTTCTAAAGTTTCCAGTTTGCGCATTCTCCTATATCTCCTTTAACGGTCTGTTGACTTCCAAAAGCATCATGTTAATTTGCATTTTCAAGAAATCTTGCCTACAGTGTGAAAGACGCGGATTAAAATTAGAATAAAAGTAATGATAAAAGTTTAAGAGTAATTTTTTACAGATTTTTCTTGTATGAAAAAAACCGTTGACTGCATTGGTCCAACGATATTTAAAAATGTTTTTTTATAACCGGGATAAACTCAATATCGCAAGTTTAAGCGACTTTGTCTTGTGTCTTTGGCATTACATTACATATTGATTTTGCTAGTGATATAAAAGTTTTAACATCCAAGGAAGTACATGAAAACATATTATAACAAACTAATATAATCTCGAAGAATGATGATCCACTACAATTTTTATAATAATAATATTAGACATTGCATAGGCTTAAACATAGATAGTTTATAGTTGCTTCAAAGAAATTGTATTAGTTATATGTTATTTGGTATATATGATGATAAATTAAAAAGAAAGTTGACGCACTACTCTGCCGCTCAAGTGAAATGTAGCCTTTAATAGACTAGAAAAATGTCAAAACCATATTTAATCTATAGGAAAGCAAACGCTTGCCTTGTGAGAAAACAGAGACATCGCGAAAGCAAACAGATCCTAGCAATACACGTCTCGAAACAGAATATTACACTGAAGTAGATAGTTACTCAAAGTCAGTCACAGAATTCTGTAGCCTAAATTTCGAAAACTGCAAGCCGTAGTCGATTGTCATCCGCAATATCCCACCACTGGGGAGGCAGCTGGCATACGAATGAGGCTGGATCTAGACGAAGGAGCTGCTGTGATAAATCTAGAGCGATCTCAAATCTGGCTGAACGAGAGCCGTCGTTTTAAATCTTCAGTGATGTATTGAGACGTACCTACGGCGTGATATATTGGATGGGAACGGTGAAAGCTTTTGACGATTAGTTGAGGGTAGTGGATCGCCTTGAACAGCGGAAACGTCGATATCGATGTTCAAACATCAATTTATTGGTACGTTCTGTTTTCGGCTAGTTGCGGTGCTTCAGGGATCCAACGTAAAGGAGCGGGAATTCAATAAGTAATCGATTTAGCCAATGTTCCTTTTGCGCGAGTGTTGGAAAATATCAGGGATTGACTCAATAAAGGCGTGAGCAGTAACAGTCACAATATTAATTTTTCATCGCGATAATCAACGATTTCGGGAACCAATAACCTGAGGTTACAAGGTGTGCCAAACGTCAAAATGCTACGAAAATGGTACTGAAGTGAAAACATTTTCTTTAGTTATTCTTTCTAGAAAAAAAATCAATGCTTCAAATGTTCGTAACTTGGTGACGCAATTACCCGAGCGACAGGTCTTGTTCTATTAATATTTAATTATATATATCCATTTATTTCGGTCAGCGGGTATGTCAGCTGCCTGCACCAAGCGGGGCACGTTATTAATTATTCTTTATTATGAAGAGACGTGAAGCCGCTTGCCACTTAATTTCGGTTTGGTTTCAACGGGCCTTAACGAAAACGGGTTGTTTCTCGAAAACCTGCGGCAGGGGAAATGTTTTACAAAGCCAGAAGATTTTCGTTTATGTTTATTTGCGGAAGAAATCACACTATCGAAAATTTGTAGTAACCTAAAGACAGTTGACAGTTGTAAAACATGCATTGAAACTTTGTTTTTTAAATTTTGTTATTTTAGGTGTAAAAGAGGTAGAAAGAAAAATATTGTCTTATTAACTAATTCATGCTCTAATAAACCTCTTCTCATTTTTTCAATACCATTTTAAAATCCTTATTTGAAAGGCACCGGCAAAATTTAACATTCACCAATATCGGATTCACATTGTCATTTCAGAAAATCGATAAATCCATTTCCCCAAAAACTACAGATGGCATAGTCCAGCGATTTGATATAAAGGCTATATCAGCGGCGGAACTGAGCGTGGACCCGCTTGCTTCCGAGTGGAAAATTGAAAAAGCTTCCAATGTGTTTTTGGGTCAACAAACTATTTTTCACATTTCAGTTGTCGGTGCGTTTATTGTTTATCGCATTGACGATTGTTTTCGGGCTAACTGAATTAATTCGCATTGTATTTATTTCATGAAAACAGGCCTTTGGCGAACTGTGGTAAATGGTAGGCTGCAAATTTATTTGTTCGATTTAAATGAAAAGGCGATACACAGCGCTCTTATTAAGATTCATGTAAAAAATACTCCTGAGCGGATCGGGAATTGCGGAGCGGTCTGATAAAGACTTCTTGGAATTGTATTCCCTGTTCCAAAAGTATATATTTATTTTTACCCAAAGTTGGTATTATACTTTTAATAATCATAAGCTATGATTACACCGTAAATATCACATCACACATAAATATAGTTAGAATTCTGTTAAGCGAAAAGACGGCAAAAGTAAAAGCGTACTTTGGCAACGAAATGAAAGCTCAAACTCAAGTCCAGCGCGGCCTTACGAGTTTAAGCAGAACACAAAATAATATATTCCTGAATTTGTTGACTAAGTTACTTGTACCTTTGAAAAGTTTATTCAAATTTGAGCCGCGCAGTAGAGATGTTGTTCCAGAAATATCTCGACTTGGTAAGGAATAATGTAGGTGGAAATTTTTCCCGCGATCTTTTCACAAAGTTGAGACATCCAACGTACTTAACTGTCTATCAGGAACCAAAAGTGTGGCAATATACGTTTGGAGTATCTAACGAAATGTAGGATGTAGTAGAGTATGCACAGTCACGTGTAAAAGTATGTAACACTTTAAAAAAACGAAAAATATGTACACAGTGAATGACTTTTATTACAAGCGAATAAAGATATTAGCTATCAAATGTACTACTAAGTTTGTGTTAAATTGGTTCGCTGGAGCGGGCTGAACGGTGAGAGCTGAGAACGGTGGTGTATAAAGAAGACCCTTGTCCAGCAGTGGACGAGTATTGGTTAATGATGATGAAAGTTTCTTCATTAATAACATAGCGAAATATACTAGGTGTGTGCCAGGATCGTGAATCTGTGTAAATGTTGTTATTTGACATTTTTTATTATTCATGATGTATTTTTGTGAATATCGCTTGCCTCACATTGTGCCCGGCGCATGGCGACAGGCTCCACCTGTTACATATGTAACAGGTGGAGTGGAAAAAGACGTGATGATATGAAAGAAAGAAATAAAGAAAAATGTTTATTTGGCAATTATAAAAAAAAAATACATATCATTACAAAATAAATTAAAATGTTATATTGTTATGTGTAATTTGTATTTCTTAATTTTATTTTCTGTAAAACAGTTAATTTTATCTCAACAACTCTTCCTACCTCGTAAAAAATACTTATTTTATTTCTGAAATATCTAAGCAACCCTTGAAGAAAACAATTTTGTAGGGAAAATGATTTAATATTTGTTTTTGTTACGGAGCCGATATAGCCTGTAGTGCTTTTGTATTAAATAAACTGGGAAAAAGCAAAGTTTTTGAGCTTCTTGTAGAAGATTTTAAATAAGGGAAGGTAAAGACTGGTATGATTAAAATTTAGATAGAATAAAGCCTATGATAATAGAAAAAGGCTTAGAGTAATAGTAGAGTTTTTTTTTAAATTATCAATGACCATTTAATCCATCATATTTTTGAAATAGCGCTTTCAAATCCTCAAGCAACCGCGACCTTACAATAACCGCCTTAGCGTGCGTTATATCCCGGACATCGTTCAAAATATTCGATGTATGTTTTTTATGTAAAACAAGATAAACAAACGCAAATTGTGATACAGTGAGTGTTAGTGGTTTAATTTGAGAAATTTCTTACTTCAAATTCTCGGATTAAACCCATGCAGTGTTAAGATGAGCGCTACATAAAAGGCTGGACCGCAATCTTAACCATAAGCCTACTTGGATGGGAGACTAAGGCCCAATTGCACGATCAAGAGTTAGCGCCTAACCCAGGGTTTGCATATATATTTGCCCCAGGGTTAGGTGCTAACTCTAGACTGCACAAGTGGGTCTAAGGGTCAGTTCTTTGATCCGTGGTCAGATTGACCAGTAC
Organism: Parapoynx stratiotata; assembly: GCA_910589355.1. Classification (NCBI taxonomy): domain Eukaryota; kingdom Metazoa; phylum Arthropoda; class Insecta; order Lepidoptera; family Crambidae; genus Parapoynx; species Parapoynx stratiotata. Next base: position 18,569,539 of record OU342461.1, read on the forward strand.
ATTAAAATATGACGTGACATGACAGCTTGTCCAATAGTCGAGTTTTCAAATAAGTAAAGCTAAATAATCGTAGATAATTTAACCATAACACGATGCTAAGGCAGAGAGGAGCTCGGTGGCGTAGTGGTTAGTACACATTAAAACAAAGCTACCTTCGCCATGGTCAGGCTGTGGATGGGTGACCAAAACTTTGTGATCTCCAGCTCTTCCGTACTTCGGAAGGCACGTTAAGCCGTTGGTCCCGGTCGCTATTGCGACCGTTTCTACCCGCCAACCCGCATTGGGCCAGCGTGGTGGTATTACCGCCCATACTCCTCATGTGTTTCTTCATGAGAAAAGCCTGTACCCAGCGGTGGGACGTATATAAGCTGAGGTCAAGGACGAGGACGATGCTTAGATAAGTGAAATGGCGGCAGGCGGCACATGTGATGTATATAGCTTCGAATTTTCATCGCAAATTTACCAATTTGTCAAGCTGACGTCATTTGGCACTTCCATTGACGCTATTGGTCTAGATTTTACCTATTGAGGTGACTATTACTACGGATCAAAAAACTCACCGTAAACTGAATACGAATACGAATAGAATTCGAAGCTACCTACCTATTGTGCCTATTCACCAAAAGCTGCTGAAAGGCTAAAGCACTGTAAGTAATGGCGGCTGCTGTAGCAGTGGTAGTGTGCGAGCATTACGAGTGTTAATACTGTGTACCTCTCAACTTGAACTCAGAATCACGCAGTTCTTTAGTCCAAAAAATTGGATTCTATCCAAATAGTATAATAATATGTAGGAACATTAGCATTGAGTTCTGTCGCGAGAAAACCCTCAGAAACATTTATTGTAACCTCTGTATCAATGTCATATGTAGTAGTTGTGACTGTATCTAATGTTTATTTCACTATACTCATAACGGTAAACATTTTGCCTCAATTCTGAGAAGGACTGTCGGCCTGCTATCAAATGTTTAGTAAAATAGCCACTCTTCTTACAATATTTTTGTAAAGCGTTTTTTCTCGTGTCTTTCTCACCATGAAAGAAATATTGTAAATGTAATATAGACCTTTTTGAAATTGCTCATCTAAAATACTTCGCCCAATGTTACCAAGTTAACTATACGAAACCGCTAATGAAATTTTGGTATTATGTCCATTGGAGATACTCATGTACTTCTTGTGAATGAAATGGTTTTTATTAACACTTATTAAGTTAATTAAATAGTAACTGTAAAAGTAAGCAGAAAGTCATCGACATACAAATCGAGTACATTAAGCCCGAACTTGTAATTAAGTGAACATCAGCTAAGCAGTTTGTGGATAATCCCGCTAAAGGCGAGTCTAATTAAAAGACCTATAAAGACTGGATACACGAGGCACAAATAAATAAGCTGAGAGCAAACAAAAATCCCGAAGCAAGGGACGGAAGTTGCTTGGTTTAATTCCCTTATTCAAACAACCCGGGCTGGTCCGTTTCGCTACTCGGCAAAATGACAAATTAAGATATCGGATCACGTGGATGAGATCATATTTGAAATGTTTATGAAGAAATGAGTGGTTGGGGAAAGTCAATAATAAATTGGTTAGCCGAATCAATATTAACATTTACTCGGTGCAATGTTATGATTTTTGAAGAGTCCGTATAAGCAAAAACCTATTTAATATATAATTGTACACAATAAAATAAAATTGACAACAGACGATACAGATTACTCAATTTACCCCTTGAAAATCAGCGCGAACACCAGTGTTCTCAAGCAACAGATGTTTCTATTGTATCTGGTTTTCTGACATACAGTTTGGGGTATCATCTTGTAATGAATAAAACTATTATTATAAGTTATGGAGAGCCCAGAGATGTAACTTTGTAAAGTATTTATTTATTTAAGCTTTCATGTCCATTACAAAAAAATGTACACATGGCGGACTTAAATACTATTGATTTAAAATATCTAGAGGCATAAGTGGCCCACGTAACTAAATAACAAGAATGTCCCTACCCCGAGTCCGAACAACTAGTCTGGTGGTATAATTCCAGCAAGCACAATCACCGGAATAATTGAACTAGGCCAAAATCTTCCCGCGTGATCACAGGTGCGATGGCCGCAACAACACGTACTGGATGTCTGCAGTGCGCATTAGGTATCGTGTATCCAGGAGAGTTTATCTGCAAAATTACTTCAGGTTCAACTGCAGAATGGATATCTTTCATATGATAATATTTTACCCGAGCTACCTAAATAATAACATATAATGCTTGAATCCCCAAAGGATTAAGTGGAGTTGTGGCGTAGTGGTTAGTATGGATTGGCTTTCGATATCGAAAACAAAGCAACCTTCGCCATGGTCACAATGGTCAGGCCTTGGATGGGTGACCAAAAAATTGTGATCTCGAACTTCGTGCTTCGGCACGTTAAGCCGTTAGTTCCGGATACTATTTCAACCGTTTCTACCAGTCAGCCATCGTGGTGGTGTTACGGCCCACACTCCTCATGTGTTTCTCCATGAGGAAGGTCGTGCTCAGCAGTCCCTACATACGTCCCTATGTAGGTTTATTATTTATTTATTTATTAAACAAACATTGGTTTGCAAAATAAATACAGCAGTCCCACAAAACTATTTACACAGTTTGTCTGTGGGATCAAGAATCTCAAGCTTAGATTAACAGAAAACAAAACTCAAAAGCTATACTAAGTTAGCTAAATAATGCTTTTTAAGATTTTTCTTAAATACATTTTTTTCTTGTTCCCGGCGTATGTCCTCGAGCAAACTTTTCAACAGGTAAGGTACCCGTTTCTTTAATGTTTTATCACCATAATAGTTATTTACTTTAAGCAGATATATTATTATTTTTACATTTATAATGTCAACTGCTTTAAATAAATATCCAAAAGGCGAGCCTGTTGGCATGTACACATTGCGCTGTATTCAATAATATGCACATAAGATTTGTATTACAGCGTTATTGGTGGAGGAAGAAAGTGACCATTTCAACGGGTACTACCGTATGTGCCACTAGCTGTTTTTATTCATATAATATGTAGGTAAAAATAAATGTGCATAATCGATGCATAGCCTTAATTATTTATTTAATAATAAGTAAATACATTTATTTCCATTCACAATATAGTCATATGTTTAATTTGTAGATTGGAGCCTCCATTTAAGCAAACAAAGCCTGTGTTTGGGGGCCCCGCTCCTACTTAGCTATATTATAATGTATTACGCAGAGAACAAGAATAATCTTAAAAGATAAACTGATAATAGCTAATATGTCTTATCCATGCTAACAATATGACTAAAACAAAAACTTTACGTTTGTCAATATGAATATGAGAATATGTGAGTGTGAAAATAAGCATTTAAACTGTTTATTTTTCAATTATTACAACCTGAGAACATAAAAAACAACAGAGCTAAATCTTAATTTAAGATTAAGTGCACTGTTGTGAATGAGTCGTGCACACACTAGATTTCACAGTGGGGATAGACGCTGAATCCTCCCTTAAATAAATGACTAATTACCACACTTACTCATTAACATGAATTTCAATATGTTTCTAAATCTGACCAATTTACTTAGGATTTGTATGTCTTATAATAGTTAAGTTCTTTGTTTTTAAATCAACACGTCATAGAAATAGACGAAAATAGTATTTTTAAACACACAACCTTCAAATTGAACTGTTGTCCAAGAGAATTGTTAAATCGACCCGAACATTTCTGTCGTTGCATGATTGTGATACATTTATAGAAGAGATATCTACCTGTATCGAAATATTAAATCTAGCTGCAAATCTGCTACTAAAGCCCAATCAAGCTCTGCTCTCCATTGAACAGAGAATGCTTGCAAACGATAACTCCGCATAACGTTATCAATTCAAACTGCGTTACAAAGCCGAGCCACAAAGACAAATGCAGGTATTAATCAAGCTTTACATATATACCTATTTACTCGTTACAGATATTCGAACGCATTTGTAGTGAGTGGGAACTTTATTCTAACATTGAACACTGAAATTGTATTCAACTCTGTTATAAGTGTAAGTTTTTTAACATGTAAAAAAACGGGAAGTAATTAATTGGGGAACCGTTTCATTATTTGGTCAGCACCTAAAAGCTAAGCCGAATTTTTTTTTTTTTGATTCGGGTGGCAAAATAATTATTTGGGACGCAATACATGTTACCAGAAATACGTGTTACCACAAATGTATAAAATCGAGAAAAGGGATCAATGTAGGATCAAGGATCAATTCTTAGGAAATGTATTCTGATGTTTTTGACCCGTAAAAACAATTTATTAATTATTGCCATCAAAACATAATATTGGGTCCTTACCTATGAAATTGGTGTTTTTATTCTGTCTTAGCAATTGGTCCGTAACTATTAAGTTTCAAAACATTCTTATAAAATAATTGCCTCTTCTAAAAATAGACCATATATTTGAGCTCGTATTATTTAATTTGATATTTTTTTGTTAGTTTAATTGTGTTAAAATAAGACACCAGGACAATTATTTTTAACTGCCTCCCGAATATATCATTTGCTTTGCATTAACATAAAAACGATGAATAATTTTTATCAAGCGTGTTCACACACATATTGCTAAAGCTTGTCTAATGATGCATGCCAAATATTATTATCTCTGGATTTGTCGCTGTGAAGAAAACTGATAAAATGTTAGTATGTAAAATGCAGACATCCCCAAAATCTCGATACAAAAGGCCAATTTCATAGGTAAGGACCTAATATTAAAGAATTTTAATACAGAGAAAACATTTAAGTTGCTGCCCAATTAGTTATTTTGCTGATAAATTAGAAATATCTGCTGTCCATAAGTTGCTGACCAATTGGTTATTTTAGCTGATCTATTGTATTTTTTTGGCGGATCAATATTCAAATATTTTGCTAACCGTTTGAATAACACCCTAAAAAGCAACGATAAAAACAATTTCTGCGACGCACTTACTTGTTACTTCATTCAATTCCTAAAATAATTACAAAATATAATTATCTTTATATCAAAAGGGCTTCGTTGAGGGATTTACAACATTTCAAACGATAAGTTTATGTCGAAACTTCGAATTAAATACAACAGTTAACCGACATGACTCCGCAATTACAGAACAGAAGCTTCTGTCGATTGAAACTATTACAATAATGAATTAATTTCCCACCCGATGCGCTCCCAGTGGGTGTGCAGTCCGGAACTAACTCTGCCACGCTTATTGCAAAGGCTAAACTGAATTAGAGCTTGCAAATTTGTACAACGAGCAAACAAAGCGGGCTCAAGCAATACACCGGCCACCAACAAATATTCATTCCAGGAAGGTACAGTCACATTCAAAACTCCATTCATACTATCAAATCTTAAGAACTTAAACAGCTTTCACGCAAATCACACATTATTGACATAAATTGCCTCAAATAAATTTCAACTTTAAGTTATCATGAATTAGGATTCAATGCAATTGTATCATGTTTCAGCAAGCGCTGCTCCATGCGATAATTTTTACCTACTATAAATGAACATTTGAATGTGACTGTACAATCATACCAGTTTTTTGCTCTGCAAGCTTGGACAGGGTAAACAGAAACTGGAAAATAACAATAGTGCTGGCCAATCAGCTATTGACAATGATACACAAACGAACAATAGACATGACTCAGACATTCTGAAAATCCTATTGCCGATAGGATTTCCGAAAATCATCGCGCGAATAGGATTTTCCGAACATCGATTAATAGTCATATTTTTTTTCGAATTATTGGCAACTCATGAAACTAATTCAGATCAAATTATATAAAATTCCTACATATTTCATATTTAAAATAGTTAAATTTGGTCAAGCAATGTGAATGTGACATATTTTTCGATTCCCTTACATCATTTCGTAATACATTAATAAAATAATTATCGCCGTTGCGACATTCAGATATTGTGTTCCAATAAGTAATATGGTGTATATGTATCACAATTAAAATGTTTAGTTTAATATTAATTTCCCACGAAGTCAACGAAGTACCTGTACTGTCCTGTGGATGTACTTGTTACAATCGCTCGGTAATGAAGTTTAATGGTATAATTTAATACTGTAATTTTAAAATAATTTATAATAAACTATTTATTTGTAAAATGCATAATATTGTAAAATGTTAACGATTTTAAGTGCCGAACTTGGCCTATGAAATAAAATTCTTTTTGATTTTGATTTTTGATTAGGTATTTTTGAAAACGCACATTAATAACGCATGCGGTGTTTGTCTGTAATAAGTAGCATAATTAGATCTAAGCAATATTATATGTATTTATATGTTATAAACATTGTGACTACTGTTGACAAACCTAATAAATAAATAAATAAAAATGTTAGCAAATTAAAATAAATCACCGTAACCAGCAACAAAATTAATTTCAGAACACGATTCCGCTATCAATTCTTGAAATGCTGGGAGTTGGCATCTGTAAAAATATTTCTCCGTTTAATAGCTTTTTGACATTCACACCAAGACGCGACGCGGCGCGACGATGCGAGAAGAGGCCAATGATTTCGCGCTGTACCGCGCGCAGTCGGAACGCATCGTTACGTCGCGAGGCGCGTCGTGAGGCGTTGTTTGCTGCGTCGCGATACGTCGCGCTACGCCGCAAGGCTTCTCGCGAATTCTTAATTGTCACAATGAAATTTATATCTTTTTGTATAGTAAATAAAGTATAATTTGAGTAGCTCTATTGAAATGTTCGCGTATATTTGCGCCGCGTGGGAGCCCTAGCATGCGTAAATTCTGTTTACTATTTCCGAATCCTACCGCATTTTGTTGGTGGTCATCGTTTCCAGCCTATATATGCCGCACTTCTTTCATGGAGTAACACATGAGGAGTATGGGCCATAACACCACCACGCTGGCCTAATGCGGATTAGTGGGTAACGGTTAACACCAACGGTCTAACATGCCTTCCGAAGCACGGAGGGCTCGTGATTTCAAAGTTTTGGTCACCCATCCTAGGACTGACCATGACGTAAGTAGCTTTGTTTTCGATAACGAAAGCCAAAGCTTACGAACCACTATACCGCCGAGCTCCTCGTTGGTGGTCATACAAGTTTTAAAATACTTACCCAAAAGTTTACTGGTCAAAATCCAACATTGTTCCAAACTTCTGGAGATTTCGCATTTTAAAAATGCACGCTCGGGTTAATAAATTACGTGACTCGAACCTTAGGCTGCATGAATTATTCAGGAAAACTGCTCCACTTTACTTCGATGGCTGTTTGCGAGATTATAATGTTTTCACACATAACAGCTCAAAACAAGAATATCAGAGATCTTTTAAAAATTAATTAAAAAGGTCAGTTTCTGATCTTCACAAGATCATCAATTTCTTATATTAATTTTTACTGCTGGCCGCATCATCGAAACACCAAACGATTTAAAGTTTTTTTAATAGGACCTATACGATACCATTCAATACAACCCAACTTATGACGACGGGTTCGATTCCCGATGGGGGCTAACGTTTGAGTCATGAATATTATACGTATTTGTTCATTTGAGTGTGCTTTAGAATACATGGCGAAGTTTGAGATTTCAAACAACTACGATCTTCTTACATATAATTATATCACACGTTTTAGTTCCCTTCAGAGTTGACTGTAAGTGTAACCTGCGTTATTTTCCCTAAATAATAATTATAATATTATAAATATAGAACCCTATACACCCTATAGCTTATAGCGGCGAAGAGCTCACCACGCTGAGTGCAATCACTGCTTGGTGAAGCGCGGTCTATGGCAATGGACTGCTTTTGCGGTGCTTTTGCCAAGTCTCTGACTTACCCTTATTTTATTTTATTTTATATTTTTCTAACTTAGGGGATAATAGTCGTGATTATATGTATGTATAAAGCGATAGTATATAAACCCCTCAATTTAGGCAGTATACCATTCACAAGTTACAGAAGAGCTAAACAAATTTGCTAACTTATAAAAAAGTTTTCTAATAAGCCCTAAATTTTTTGGCTTCGCGTTTGCGGCATCGTACCATTGACCGCTATCGCACCATTTACCCTTATAAATTTACTCGCAAAATTCGCGTAGGATTTTGAAGAAAATCTTAAAAATATACGGGATAAAACCCAGACAAATATAATGTTCTTTATACAAACTTTGTAGTTGAACATAGAATAAGAAATCTGCCTACTAATACTTTTTAACTTGATCTGAATACTAAGTTCTTCAAAATAAGTAGAGTTTTTTGGGTGTTCCAAGTCTAATAATAACTGAATTTAGGTATGATTCGTGATCACTAATATTCATTGCGACTATTTATTTCAATTGCACTTAGTAATTTATACGCAGCCTGGTCACTGGCCGCGGCTGTTTTAGCGGACATCGTTCGACTATTAATTGTTTAATTATGTGAGCTTACATTGTTCAGACCATTTGTTTTAACGCGATTTGTAAAACACTTCAGTTGATTAAATAATACCTATATTGATACAAACACGCCATTAGTTTTATTATAGAGAAATAAAATGAAATTATTATCAAAGCCGAAACGTCATCTAAAACAATGACTAAGCCGCACCCATATAATTTATCAATTACAGTAGTAACCATTATAACATAATATTAATTTGCTATAAAATATTTATTAAAACTTTAAAACAGAATGTCTGCCATTTTTCCAAAATAATTCAATAGGCGAACTTATTCCAATACATACTTATATAAATATTCATGGCTTACAATCAAACATTCAAATTTTGTTACCTGAATTTTATTTTGCAGTGATTTACGTTAAAGATTAATTCTTTATTTAAAATCAGGAATAAAACAAAATATTGGCGCAGAGAGAGATGCAGCTAAGCCTGACAGACAAATACGGTTGCTCGTATTCAAGACTTTTTAGCGGGGATATTTTCTTTTAATTTTCTCATGAATAAATTAGCATTCGAAATACACAATGTAGCATTTTCGTGGGTTTTTGAACTTAAATACGTTTAATATTTGATTACGCCGGCAAATTGTGAAGATAACAGGATTTCTTTTATTAAAAGCCATAAAACGTGCTCGTTCATTTCCTGAAGTTTATTATTAAAGAGCCGAAACAATGTTGTATAAATGTTATTCTACAAACAAGTTTACCCACAATAAGAATAGAAAATAATAGTATCAATAGTACCACGAAATTTGTGTAAAAGTTTGGACGAAATTTAATATATCAATAAAACATTATTCAAAATATTTCAATCTAAAATAAAATTTTTATTAAAAATTAAAATATGAATATGTAAAAATTTTGCAGCAGCAGAGCCTATTTTTCTTAATTCATAATAATCAAGCAATTAATTAAGGGTATATTCACCACAAACCCGCACAATCTACCTCAAAGCGAAACCCCCTCAAGGATTATGTAGTTATTAAGATGCAACTACAAACTCAAGTGTCAAGTCGTCAGTGACATCCGTAACAGCCAGGAAACGGCAATTCAAGCACCACTGACTTTCAGAAATCAAACAACCGAATCAGTGCGTCTCCCTCTGATGCAATCGATGAAGAATCGAAGCGAGCCTTAATGATCCTTAATCAAAACATCGCAGAGAAAGAATAAATGAATTTTGCATGTGCCGCGCTAAAAAGAGGGTCAACGATTTTTAAACAACTTCTCAAAATTATGTTAAGTATATTGGACGTCGTTATTATGATTATGAAGATTAAATCAATAACTTCTTTCGCAGTACTTGTAAAAATAAAATCAACATCACAAAAAAAATCTACTATCCCCTAGAAAATCATTATGCATGTAGGTTTCTGAGCTTAATAGCTATTAAAAACTTTGCTTATTTTATTTTACATCAGAATGGCCAAATTAATGTTCTCCAAAAATTACTTTTTGGGTATTTTACGACGAAAAAGTTCAAAATTTTTTGCGGAGAGTAAAAGTTAGTTGAGTTGGCTTTAAAATTCAGACTATTGTACATAATTCTATAGGGCTTTATGTTGTAATGGTTAAGAAGCTTTGGATAGAGCTGATTCAAAAACAATTCAAAAACAACAACATTTTGTCATGGTTGTTGGGATACCAAAACATTTTGTTTCGAGATCTTGTCTTTTGGAAGGCCATTGGTACAATCAGCGTCAAATACTTAGTGACACTCAGGGTGTTCAACTAAATGTACCTACTAAAAAGTGAATTATCGGTACAAATAAAGTTTACTGATACTATTGACTTTTGGTAGTGTGAATTTATTTGAACACCCTGAGTGGAACTATTTGACGCAGACTGTACTTCGTTTTTTCTTGCCAGTCAAGCCAGCAAGGTTATTAACGTACGGCTTATAAAATTCCTGCATTTCTTCCATAACTATTTGTAGGCCTTTGCCTAGGATAGGAGATAGGAGTCGAGAGGCTTTTGTCGTTTGTCGGCAAAAGTTTTTTCAAGAAACTTTCAAGGAAGTCTGTTACTAAAAGTCATTTCCCCAATTATCTGGTTGCAGGAATTGTCAAAAGTTCAATGCTCGCAGGAGTAACCCCAAGCGGCTGCGGTCGCGCCGTCCCCGGATTAGTTGCGCGCCAGTTTAGGAGTCGCGGTCGCTGTTCCATTGCCACTCAACGCTCCCACTATTGTTAACGCTCAAATTGGAATTGTTACTCCACCAAGTTTGTTGATACGGACGTCAAATTGGTCATTCTGTTGTTATTGTTGTTAGTGGGACCATTGGTGATTATCGCTTCAGTACTTCTTGTATAAGTTTTAATTGTAAAAATTTAACTTTTTTGTTTGCTTTAAGAATGACAATTTCTATGACAAACGTGATAAATGACCCTAGCGGAAAGTAGTTGAAATTACGTTTCCCATAGAAGTTGACAATTATAACACACACAGTATAGATTTTACAATAAAAACTTACTTACGTATTTGAGTAGTTTATTGAGGCTGTGGCCGGACGTTGATTTGTTGTATTGTCTTGGCTATCTTCGCACCTGAACATCACTTTCATCAACCATCAGCCTCTTTGTCATCAAAACGATAATATTATGAAAGCACGACAATTACATTAAAACAACTATATATAATATAGCGGTCGACGTGATTTTTTCAACGTAATATTTTTATGAACAAAATATGAGTCAAAACCACAGCTAACCTCGGCGGCCTGCGTAGTGCATTTTATGTCTGCTTTCTGTATTTTGGCAAATACAGCGAGCATTACTTCATGCTCTTGACAGGTGGTCACGCTCTCAGATTTGGAGTAATTTCTGTGGTCTACTCGTCCTCAGCCTATATACGTCCCACTGCTGGGCACAGGCCTTCCTCATGAAGAAAATTTTCTCCATGAGGAGTACGGTAACACCATCATGTTGGCGCAATGTGGTCTACAATCAAAAGCCACACGATACAAAGAAACATGATTTTCTATTTTAACCGCCCTTCTGATCTAGTGGTTCAAACCACCGAGTGTTGATCGGGAGGTCCGGGTTTGATTCCCCATGGAGGCAGAAGTTTTTCTGCTCGGTTTGGTTGGTGGTAGGGCTTCTCAGCCCGCCTGGCTAGCTACCACCGTCTTACCTAAATTTGTTGCCATAATAACAATGTTTTAAGCATTGTTGTGTTCCGGCAATCAGAGGTAAGATAGCCAGTTTCTCAGTTGTTGAGGATTACAGGTGAAGCTCGCTTCCACCTTCGGCCTTATCGTCACTTGCCATCAGGTGAGATAAAGGTCAAGAGCTTACCTGTTGTATGTAAAAAAAAAAAACTAAATCTGTGTTATTTTGTTACCAGCACATACGTTCTCTGGCTGGGCACAAAAAGGCCTTGCCACATGGATTCATTCGTGTTTTCTGAAGCACGAAGCTTCATTCGCTTTTACACGAGAACCATACTCAGAGAGCACTTTACAGTTTTTACAAGTATAATTGTTGTGTAAAAAGGATCGCTCTCCAGAAAAGCAGCCCTTTCATTGTCTTTCATTACGCTCTGTTTGTGCAGACTACGATTTATTTAATTTACGCGTCAAGTCGTTGAGGCTTGCCGAGAGCAGCCGGAATATTTTGACCTCCTTAAAATTTTAAACTCAATACTTCAGAATTAGACAAACGTACATTAAGTTTCGCTTTTTGAATTATTACGAACGCTTTGTTCCCATGGGTGACAAATCGAAAAAAAACGTTTGATCTGTCCCCCTTTTAGTGATCAGAACGAACAAAAAAATTTTTTGTTCGTTCAGCCACCTCAAAACACGACGGCTGAACCACAGGACAAAACAGGGTGACAGTTCGGAATAATTCCGCCTTTCCCCCGTAGAGGTAGGCAGCAGCGAATTATGGTTGATAGACAGACTCACTTCCAATTCTTTCTCTACTCTTGTCACTGTCCTCTTTTCAATCACACTTCTTATTAACCACTAAATTCACGGGAGCGAGATACAATAGCAAAGTCTGTTGTGTTGGCATCCTGGAATGCTGTTTGGGACAACAAGGGTTAATAGAAGGCCTTTGAAATTCATACGTCATAGTTCTATGATCAATTTTATTTTTTTTAGAATCTGCTTTTCCACCTCCCTGTATACGTTGTTAACAGTAACTCATAACATATCATCACATCTCTTTCCCGAAGATATTTCGCCAGATATGTTAAGTTACAATACAACAGGCGGTGAGCCTTTTGACATGCACCGTTCACAATGTGAGGCAAGCGATATTCTCAATGAAATGTAATAAATTTTACTCAAACCCAGTGGTGGCGGCGGTGGGATCGAACCCGCGATTCCTGCGGCCTCTCGAACGAGTCCGTCCCAACCCAGCTACCGCTGTAAACGCTTTTAAAGCCATTAAGAATAATGTCGATGCTGAACATAAAATCTTTTTCTGTTGATCATCTTATTTTAATAAACTGTCGGCCGCCAGCCCTCGGCTAAGCTCGCCGTGAACTGCTAATGAATTTTGATAACGGCGTAATTAAATTTTATTTTAACTCCACAACCGGCATTTTATGAGCGGGAAAAATAAATTGAGGTTTTATTCGTGTTTTTAGTCTCGCTGTCTGATGTTCTGAAATTAGTTGTCTTGGGGTTTTTACGACAAGATGAAGGCGTGGAAGGGATCTCTGCCAATTAGATGTTTGTATTGTTTATGTTCAGCCTAGATCAGAGGAAGCGCTGTAAAAACTTGTAAATTATTAATTAAACAACAAAATATAATAGTTAAATATCAAAGCTTACTTTGCACTAAAAAGCCAGATCGCCTATTTCAATTTCGACAAGTAAAATTACACTTTAACAAGTAAATTAAATAAATACTGCATGGAACCAGCTCCTGGCGGAGAAATACGACGTTGGAGTGCCTTCACTGGTCAGCACGTGACTGCGGCAGCGCAGACATGCTACCGCACACAAGTATCGGGAATGGATTGGTCTTACATTGGCATGTACTAGGATAGAAATCTAAATAAACAGGTTCTCAAAGGTATCTGTTGGCATAAAATTTTCAAGCATAATATGAATTGGCATAATGGAATCTTCACTAAATATACTTACGTATAATTTATTTTGGCATAAAATTGTATGCATAATTATTTCCACATAATTACAAATGCCATAACCTTCTTAAGGCATTATTAACTATTCGCATACAATTTTGGAAAAAAATTAATAAAAAATATCGTTTGAAAAATTAATAAAAAATATCGTTTGAAAAAAAAAAAATTAATAAAAAATATCGTTTGAAAAATCGCGAGCCAATCTGGCTTGGCTCGCGCGTTGAGGGCACAGTTCTACCTAACACGCCTCCTCGTCGTCGTACCTAATAGACTTTACGTTATGCCGTAAACCATTATGAGAAATAAATATTGTGCCAAAAGAAAATTATGCTTAAATTATATTATGCCAAACAACATTAGGCCAAAATAAAGGATCCCGTTCTGGAAAGCTTTAAAGTTAAACAAGACAATCAGAAGCGTGGGTACAAATTTGAATTACATTCAAATACTGTATCAGCTGTACGAATTCCTATCTGATGTACACAATAAATTGTTATCTAATTAAAATAATTTCAGAGAGAGAGAGTACTTTTTATCGTTTTTTTAGAAACACTCTAATAACAACAAGGAATAATAATAAAAATATCGTCACTACTATGACCAAAGGGGTAGGCAGATGAGTTTAGGGTTACTTTTTGTCACATAAGTACGAAATTTACATACGGATGGAAACACTATTTTACAGAGGGAGATCGCACAACCATAACGTACCCATAGAAACTTAAGTTTTCAATTCTTAAAAACTGACGCATATCTATTTGAACAACACTACTAAAGGATCCCCTATAAAGTAAATAAAATTTGATATCTGGCTATAAATCCCAGTAAGTGCTTATAAAGTTGAGAAAAACGTACTTTGATTTTTTTGTATAATTTTCTATTTATAAAGATCTAAAGCCACAAAAGTGTACATAACGAAAACCACAAAAAACATTTCGATTATATAAGTATAAGTAAATTAGCAAATGGCGCCCGAGAGCTTTAATCATTCCACCCACGTTTACAATAACAGGGTATATCGTAATTCAGGCTGCAGGTCTAATTACGCTGTTCTAAGTTAAGCCACGCATGGGTGCACACCGGGCTCATTCGTTCATTTGTTGCACTATACCTTTTCTAAAAGAATTCTGTGCATGTGGAGCTAATATTCGTAATGGATTAAGCAAATCAGTTTTTTCTGTCGAGAGGTAATTGGATTTTTTCGTTAATTAAAGAGTAATTTCACTCAGGCCATCGTTTCTTTGCACGTAAGCAAACTAGTGGTTAAGTAGACTGGTGAGTTAAATGGCTACAGACAACTAGAATGGGTGACCTCTGTGGTCGAGTGGTCTGTTAACCGGTCTCAAGGCGTCGCTATCTCGAGAGGTTCTGGGTTCGATCCCTGGTGGGGGCAAATTTTTGTGTCATGTATGAATACAGGCATTTGTTCTCCAATCTCGAATGTTAATATGTATATGTATTGTACGGCTCTGAATATTTACCTATTAAATCACCTCACAACAATTGTATTATTTATTTATTTATTATTTGGCACAGTTACACGATACATATGATAACATTTGTTACACAAATAAATATACCTGTATCTGTATCCTTCACACACCGCCATTTTAACGATGCAGAAACAACAGAATTTTAATACTAATCGAGATGAAGCCAGCTTGATCAAATTTACAGTAGAGGTTTTCTAAAGTCATTCGCATACAATTCAGCGTGCATTAACTAGTGGCGCCCAAACCGGGGCAGCTCGTTACAGTTACAACGCCCCAATTAGAGCAGTTCCAATGTAATTGCCGCCTAAGGGACACTAATCCCCAAAACCTCCTTCCGTACACTTATACCCAACCATTCATTCAGTCACGTTCATTCCCGCGTTTTTGAAAGTTTTTGCACTTTGGTTAAGTTCTACAAAATAATAGAGAGTAATTAAGTATTATCTAATTTCTACATTTTTAAGGTTCCATAGTCAACAAGGAACCCACATAGTTTCGCCAGGTCCGTCTGTCTGTCTGTCAGCGGATAATCTCAGTGTGTATATTAATCATGACGAAAAAGTTGAAAAATTAAAAGTGGAAAAAAATATTTTGTTAGGGTGTGTACCCTAACAAAATATTGTAGTAATGTGTAGAGTGTTTTTTTTTCATTTCAACCCTAAAGTGTGGTATATTTTTGGATAAGCACTTAAAAATAAATAGGGCTTTACTTAAATCATTTTTTATTAATTTATATTTTCGGAAATAATCGCTCCAAAAGTATAAAAAAATATGATTTAAAGCTTGTATTCTTTAACTTCGATTTAAATAGAAAAAATTCTTTGTTTGATTTTCGAGAACAAATCACATCACACATAACCTAACATAAAATATCATCACGCCTCTTTCCTTGAAGGGGTAGGCAGAAGTGTTAAACACACACAACTCACACATCAACAATCACAATCACATCAACTCATTAAAATTGATAACTTGACGGATACACGTTGACAAACATTTATCATTTATCATAATAAGTAAACAGGCATAACTAGGACCAATATGTTCTAATGAGATTAACATTTGGGATTTGTGCCGGAAGCTTTGTTTACTGGTAGATGCGTCCCCCAAACTGGTCGCCGTTCGCCGAATTTTAGATAAATAAAATTACAAGCTCTTTTTTTCGCAATTTATTGACATGGATGAGCGCAAAATGAAAGCAAGTGAGCAAGGGCGATATAATTGCGAAAACGGCTCTAGTGTTGTAAGAGGGCGTCGGTTTGAACTGTACCTACTGAGAGTTTGAATAAATTTAGTACAGTTTATATTGAATATTGCTGGCAACTCGTCCTCCGCCTATGTACACACACATACCTTGGTCATGGAGAAACACATGAGGAGTACAAGTTGTAACATCACCACGCTGGCCCAATTCGGGTTGGTGGGTTAAAATTGCAGTAGCGACGGGGACCAACGTCTTAATGTGCCTTCCAAAGCACGGAGGAGTTCAAGATCACAAAGTTTGGTCACCCATCCAAGGTCTGACCATGACGAAGGTAGCTTGTTTTCGATATCGAAAGCCAAAGCGTACTAACCACTACGCCACCGAGCTCCACAAGCACGCGCCAAATATAACAAATGGATTCAAAAAGAATAGGTGAAAAGTGAACACCTTTGTCTAAGCGTATCAGAATGTACTTTATTAAAAGCAAATAAAGATTTAATTTAATTTTATTTCAAAAATAAAATTGTGTACAATGAACCGATTGATATTAACGAATGATTTCCCGATTGATATCCTCCATCGACACCCGATACTGACAGGAATTCATTAATACTAATCTAAAAAACGAATGCCATATAACCCAATTTACCTAATATTACATATCAAAACTTCTTTGTTGCAAATTTTTGCGTGTCTTTTGATATCTTTATAGTAATATTGCATTTTTGTAATGTTTAGTGACTAGTGTTACTTTAAAGTAACAAAATATTTCTAATTTGGATTGCTATGATCAAAACTACATAAGGCTCAGTTAATCGAGACAAGGGTCTATTTACTTAAATTGTTGGCTTGTAACAGCTACCTAGAGCGGCTCAGCCCGGGAGGTGCGGTAGCAATCAATATCATAAGTGTTAGGTCGCGACACGTGTTCTCGTGCCAAATTCACATCGATTGGCTTACTACAAACTCAAGGGAGTAATATCAGGACTTAAAAAAATTAAACATTTAATAGACGCTGATAACTTTGGAGGAAATGCTCTGACACACAAAATTAAATTAGCTGGTACTCTGTAGGTATACTTTTTTGTAAAGGAAAATGTTACAAAACTGAGACAGGCGAGACGAAAATTATTACAGAACTATTTTATACGGTGGTTGACTTTATGAACTCGTAGGTACTTTCCACCATGGTACGTAAAAACATATAAAAATCGATGAAGAACCAAATACCTACCCTAAGGCGACCGTCTATTGAATTATAATGTTAATGTGCAGTTTCTGATATTTTATTAGGTCCTGAAATGGCTCCTACAACCAGTCTAAGTATAAATAATGATCAACCTCACATTACGAAAGCGCTATCACATGAAAGTTTTTATAGGATTTTCGGAATTTTTATGCGATATCAACATTGATGAGGTGGTCTATAAAGGCCACGGTACATTACACAGTATGGCAAAAAGCAATTTAGCACCAAAACTTGAAATTATTATAGAAAAATCAAATGAAAGCTGACTAGGCATTTTTAACTTTGCAATATGCATAATTCGCGCGTTCTCACGGGCTAATCAAATTGACTAGGCTATACTAAAAATTATAAATTTATTATCAATGTTGTTCATAATAATAGAAACTCTGTCAAATGACAAGTCAGCAAGTGTTAAGTGAGTTTCGAATCTAAGTGATATTATAATTAAGGCATGCGTGAATATCGCTTGCCGGGTGCATACCAGCGAGACCGTTTTGCACAGAGACCTAAGCATTTCAGGCGAAATGTACCTGTAAGACAGGTGTGATGATATGTGGGTTAGAATTCACAAGCTTGCTTATAAAATAAACAACCAGGATAGGTTCAAGGCTGTAGGCACGATAATATTTATGTCGAGTTGTTTTTATTATGGTGGAATTTACCATGCTCGATTGATGCTAAATTACCATGATTCACATTTCGTTTGATAATTATACAGTTCTAATGGATGGAAATGTGGAGAAAAGCTGAGAAGGCTTAGAGGTTAGGGGACCCTGATAAAAGATTGGGTCCCTGATTGGGCCCCTGATTGGGTCCCTGATTGGGTCCCTGATTGGGTCCCTGATTGGGTATCCCATTCCATGCGGTTGTGGGGCATTTTTTTAATATTCACTAAGCTTAAGTACTGTTGTTCAACCTTAGTTTCGCAATATATTTTCTTTCTTTCTTTCAAAAGGACAGATAACACTGAAGAATATAATGAATGAACGAGTGAGTCTGATGGCATTCACACAGGACAAATTAGTTATAACTCCTTTTATATTTTACTCCTTAACCACAAAAGAGTGATGTTTGTGTTTATTCAGGCAGTGTCCTGGCGTCGAAATTTTTGCCTACGATTATCCTCCAAGTTCACATGAGTTTTACTAACATAACGATGTAAAGCATAATTTTATGATTGATATCCGCTGGAATGTTGCCAAAATCGCTTGCTATGCTAAAATTTTCTCCACATTAAACGTTTGTATTAAGTCTGTCCTGCTCTGGCTCGTGTGCTGCAAATAAATTAGCTCGCAGGATTTCTCGTGCTAATGCAGCTTCCATTATCGTGGGTTGCTCCCCACTAACGATCGCAGGAACTTATTCAGATGGAACACTTAGCTTAATTAGAATAGGATACCTATCGAGAAATGAAAATAAATTGTACAGTCGGTGTTATGGGCCAAAAAATTGGTGTCTAATGGCCTGTTTGTGGACTATTAATGTGCTGTTTACACAGACGATCTGTTTGGTGAACGCTAAGATGGCCTCAAGTCTTATAAAAAGAGCATGGAAAGTTTTTCTAATGGTTAGCAATGCACGAGTGATCCCGGAGATGCAGCCTTCCATAGATTACAAGCCACGGTAGCCATTCAGTAATGTTGGTCAGCCATACAGTAAGGTTGTTCGTCTCTTTAGTGGTAAAAAAGAAAGAATCAGCTTCGGAAAAGATAATTTCTAAAAACTGTAAAAATTTTGCAAAGATAATTTCTAAGTCAAGGCTGACATAAATTCGCAAATCATCAGTTACGCTGCAGGCACTGAGACGCCTACTGTGCTTTCCTCGTGGTGTTTTTATCCACAGCAGTCCCTTACTTTTCATTAGGCGGATTATGAAATGGCCAGGCCAACATCACTAAAGCACAGCGGTGCATTTACAGCCAATTACGGGCGTCCGTGTTCACGCTCCACGCGAGTTCACATAATTCCCATTTTCCTTCGTTCGCAAATATGGCAGCACCACA
Organism: Parapoynx stratiotata; assembly: GCA_910589355.1. NCBI lineage: Eukaryota > Metazoa > Arthropoda > Insecta > Lepidoptera > Crambidae > Parapoynx > Parapoynx stratiotata. The sequence goes on from OU342461.1 coordinate 18,589,018, forward strand.
TTGTTGTTCTACCAATTTAATGGGTTAATATTCAACACGAACGCAGTTAGTCCGCAGTTGTTCTGCAATGCTAATTTATTAACCCACTTCGAAATGGACGTGATTGTTACTAAATATTCTTTTCTTGCTGTTTCTTGGCATTTGTTCTGAGACAAGGCCTTCTTGTATAATTCTGGATGAATGTTTTGTAAACAATATTATTATTAAATAGTTTTAGATTTGGGTATAAACTCAATTAGTAAGCTACGAATGTTATACGAGTAAGTTAATGTTAATGTTAGATATTAGGCACTTACAATCTTAAATAGGCATAAATCAAAATCAAAATATCTTTATTGTAATAATCACAACAAAATTGTACACAATCACCAACGACTATAACATGTACTTTAAGGGAAGGGCCTAGTTTCCTGTACTACAGGCCTCCAAGGAGACCTTTTCAGGGACTAGACTCCTCATAAAGTTTACAAGTATTATGTAATAAGTGTATTCTAAATATTTAAATGTATGTAACCAAAAACTTAAGTCGGTGGCGTAGTGGTTAGTACGTTTTGGTTTCGATTGAAAACAAAGCTACCTTCGCCATGGTCAGGCCGTGGATGGGTGACGAAAACAGTGAAGCTCCCCCGTGCTTCGGAAGGCACATATAGCCGTTCCGGTCGCTATTGCGACTGTTTCTACCCACCAACACATTGGACCAGCGTGGTGGTGCTACGGTCTATATTACTCATATGTTTCTCCATGAGGAAGGCCTGTGCCCAGCAGTGGGACGTATAGAGGCTGAGGACAACCATAAAATATATATAATTTACCCGTCATCTTTTTGTCTTTGTGTCTGTTGTTTATAGTTGAAGGTGTGGATGAGAGATTTTTTCATGTGCTAGTGAATATAATAATTCAAGCATAAGTAGCAAAAAACATTACAGCCAGCATGAAGAAAAGGTACCTAACACTGTAACTTTATAAAATTAAATGCTCGTAGCAACTTGAACACTCTCGCAACCTTACTAACCTCAAAAAACACACTACAATGTAACTATTATTGTATGTGGCGGTCTTATCATCTATACATATAATAAAACTGTAGAAATACCAAAAAAGTTTCTTTTTAATTTTTTTGCATATCTGTCTGTTTGTCCGGGCTAATTTCCGAAATGGCTGGACCCATTTAAATGAATTTTGCATGGTGATACCTTATATCCCTGGTCAACATCTTAGATACTTTTTATTCCGCAAATTAAAGAATTCCCGTGGGGTAGTTAAAAAACAAGTAACCGCGGATGAAGTTGCGGATGAACTAAAATACGGTTTGGCTTAGATTGGCTTAGATCATCCAATATGCCATTAAACCTGTTACTGAAATTAGATTAGACAATGTGTTCATTGTTAAATGTGACTACGAATTGTTAATTCGATACGTTTGTGTAAGTAAATTGAAATTTATTATCCACCAACAAGCCTACAACATGTATCCAAGATTAGTCTTGAACTTAATTGTTTCACAATTATTTTGACAATAGCGTTATTGATTATGCATTAATAATTCTAACCATTAGGTACCATTTACCAAACACATTATGCTAAAATAACATAATTATAATGTGTGAAACCATGAAGTACCGCCACGCCACCGAGAGAAGCTCGTAAGCGAAAGACAGGTACTGAGTACACTTAAGCTTTCGATATCAAAAACAAAGCTACCTTCGCCACGGTCAGGCCTTGGATGGGCGACCAAACTTCGTGATCTCGATCTCCTCCGCGCTTCGTTAAGCTGAGACGTTGGTCCCGGCCGCTATTGCAACCGCTTCTACCCAAACTCGCATTCGGCCAGCGTGGTGGTGTTACGGCCCATACTCCTCTTGTGTTTCTCAATGAGGAAGGCCTGTACCCAGCAGTGGGGCGTCTATATAAGCTGAGGACGAGGAGGAGGAGGACCAGGGATAGTAGGAGAGTCTTATTTGTGGAAAAATGCGGCAGCTATAGTTTTGTTTCAAAATTGCACTAGCCGTGGAAGCTTAGTGTGGAAGAGATCTCCGTTCCAATTCCAGTCAGTGTCACTGAATTTGATGAAAATTTTAGTTAATACAGTTTATTTTAATAGAGGTCGCATTGTGCTTTGCGCACGCTCGCCTACTGATGCTGTTGCTTACATAATAATATTATTGTAACCCTTGAGGGATATGCGAGATAATATTAGGTCCTTACCTATAAAATTGGTGTTTTGTATGGAGATTTTTGGAAATTCTGCATTTTTCATACTAACATTTTATCAGTTTTCTTCACAACGACAAATCCAGAGATAATAATATTTGGCATGTTTCATTAGACCAGCTTTAGTAATATGTGTAATATCACACTTCATAAAAATTATTTATCGTTTTTAAGTGAATGCAAATAAAATGATGTATTCAGGAGGCACTTAAAAAGAGTTGTCTCCGTGTCCAATTTTAACACAATTAAACTTACAACAAATTATCAAAACAAATCAAAAGAGCTCAAAAATATAGTCTATTTTAGACGAAGTAATTATTTTTTAGGAATACTCTGAATCTTAATAGTTACAGACAAAATACTAAGACAGAATAAAAACACCAATTTCATAGGTAAGGACCCAATATTAATGACCACATTTTTATGTAGCTATAAAGTTAGTCAAATATCATTTAGGTACGTGCACACTCATTCTTTTTCTATTCCCAGCAGTGCGAAATAATATTGTCAGCTGCTCTAAATTAATCTATTTAGATTTTTTCAAATATATTTTGCTACAAAGAAAATGAACAATTTTATTTTAGTATTACGTTTACACTTGGCTGTTTTTATTCTGATATGAAATAAATGAATGTTATTATTAACTTTAGTAAAAGAGTAAAAAAAATTGTAAAAGTGGCCTAAAATAGCTGCCGTATCAAACTAGCCGCACAGTGGTAAAATAAATTAATGCTTGCACAACTTGCGACACGAGCGGTCAACGGTCTGAGAATCCTCGCGCCAACGCTATCTCACTCTAATAAACTCTACAGATAAACTTAAGCGCTTAATTTCAAGCGAGTTGTGTATTTTCAGCATTTATCGAAGTAGTTGAGATAAACATTCTGTTTCATGTCCAAATCTGATTGGTCTGTCGGAGCTCGCTTTTGTTTACTTGTTATGTGTCGTTGGATTACTGTTAGTGAACATGGCTATATTACTGAAGGTTTTCGGATTTGATACCTAGTATGATGTAACTAAAATGACAAGATAAGCTTTATATTTAGTTTTGTAACGTAAGTATTATTACCTACGTAGGTCCGTAGTTTGATTCCTCGTCGTCATTTAAAATGGGCCGACATAATAACGTGTGTATTTTGATTTTATTTTATCGCATTTGATGATTGACGTGACATAAATAATTACACGTTCAATTCTCGCAAGAGGTCACCGGAACCACCCCTGCCAGTATCTCTACCAACCCCTTTAGGGAAGAATCGTATTGAAGTCAAGCTAAAATAAACCATTCAAATTTGAAGTAGCAGTCAGTAGGTTCAATTCACGATGTTAATAAGATGTTACGTACATGTTATATTATTAAATCAAGTCCAAAAAAATGCCTACGGCTATTCAGAGAACCAAAATACTCCAAGAGAACACTAAATGTTTGCAATAAAATGTTTGAATGGACCGACTTACACAGACTAAACCTTTTCCAGCCACCAAACATTTCAAATCGTATTAGATTTAAAGAAAACTAAGTCCATTCGAACTAGAAACTTGAAACACTGTCCAGAAAATAGGAACATAGGATATTAACAACTGGAGCAGCTGCTCCGAGGCTATTTCCGCCAAAACCAATTCACACTCACATTACCGCTAGAACTTGTTTTAAACTAATAACTGAATTCAAACAATAACAAGGGAACTGAACGCAGCGGGTCCTCGAAGCCCGGTTTCAATAACGCCCGCAATGAAGTATGCGCCGACTTTACTTTTGTAAGTTTCGTGGTTTCTGCTGTAAGCCAGGGTTGGAATTCTTAGCAGTGTGAAAATTAAGTAGAAGTATCGAGTCGTCTACAGAATTTCAATAGAAAACAAGTGCAGAAGCATATTTTTTATTTAATAATTTCGTTTGCTCTATGCAACTTTAATATTCTTGTTTAGTTTATTAGCAATAATACTATTAATATAACTTAAACACATCCAATATTATTATAAGTTTACTCAGTTTAACTAGATGGCGCCACTCGTGGTTATATGAGTATGTATCTAGAGCTGTTGTAATTTTAAGAAAAAACAAACTGTTAAAATTATCTATGAAAATGCCCGCCTATTTTTTCGCTCTCTCTCGGCGTCACGTTATGTCAGCATAGCATAGTAAAAGCGTTGTTTCACTAATAAATAGTAACGATCCTCTTCGATTTACATAAAACATCTCTCAATGCGATATTAACGCTTTTAACACACAAATAAAAAATCTTGTCAAAACTAAACACAGTAAGATCGTCATCGGCCTATATACGTCCCACTGCTGGGAAATATGCCCAGGCCAGTTGCCGAAATATTGACGTAGAAATCAGTAAACAAAAAGCTGACAGTGAAACATTAAATCTTGTCCTTTTTGTAGGCGGTTAATTAAAGGCATATAAAACAAATTTTCGTACATAATATGTAGTACCTACATAATTCTTTTAGGGTTTTTTCAAAGTATATCTGTATAAGTCTTAATTCTTTGCCAATAAGCAATCATAATGTTATTCATATAAAGTCATGAGTATTTTTATTCATGTTTCGTGGAATTTCATTCTGACTTAACAAATTTGTACAAACATTTTTGTAACTTAGCGAAAGTCATTACATTTCAGTGAAATATCAAGAAAAATAAATTCATAGAATCTAAAAGCCTAGCCTTATGAGCCAGGAACTGCTTCCTTTGGTAAAGATAGAAATTCAAAGTAAATAAGTGTTATACAATATTTGTTATATGTCGTGAACCGTCCCCATGTCGTGTCGTGTCGTCTGTTATATGTGGAAGCCCTATTCACGTGTTTTGTTAGGATAAAGAGATATAGAGAAAGTTTCCATTTGAATTTTAAACGAAATTGCTTTTTGCGAGTGTTCATTGTCATAGCAGTTTGACTTGCAGCAGTCACTTTGCGGGGGAGGTGCAGGAGGCTAATGAAAAATGTTTTTGGCCGAAACTGCAGACTTCATACCATTGTTTTACTTTCGCGGAATAGAGTTGCACGTAACAAAATTTGCATACAGATGGAATGGTGTGACGGTATTACGTAAGTTTTGGCATTGCTTTGTTCTTATTTCATTATTTAATCTTTTGCAGTAATTCAGTATATTTTATTGACGTTAAGAAACAAAAAAGCATATAGAAATAGATTTTATATTATTATTATGTTCATTTTAATAAAGAGGACTCAGTTTTTCTATGAGTTACAATTTTTAAATTGAAATTATAATATTGCAAAAGCAGTCCACTGCCATAGCCCGCGCTTCACCAAGCAGTGACTGCACTCAGCGTGATAAGTGGTGAGCCAGTCACCACTATAAGCTATTGATGGTTGTGCAGTTCCAAGGCAATAAGTCGCCTTTTACGACACCCAAAGGATGAGATGGGTTGGTAGTACCCACTTTTAACCATAATATGAAGAAAAATAATATACCGATGTCGCTAAAAACTTAATCAACGGGCAAATACTGAACAATAATGAAAGGAAGCCTTCCGCAAACACGAAGTTGTGAGCCGGTGAGCTGTAATGGACCAAGTTTGCGCTACTTAGAAGAATGTCGGAATACTTATAGCGTTTACATTAAGTATTGTTTAAGAGGAAGGTAAACTATTTGCACTTGGAATAGAATTTTAAAATGAAAAATGAATAAAATAAAATCTCTTAAAAAATGAGGTTTTGATTAGTAAAGTTTCGTCAAATTCTCTTTCAACATTTTTTTTTATTTTTTTCTTATAGTCAGCCCAGCAAATGACTTAACACCGCCTGATGGTAAGCAGTAGATAAGTCCATTTGCGAAGGATGCTAGGGCAGCACCAAAGGATGCAGGCCTAGCGACCTCCACCTTGCTGGCTGATAAGATGCCTTTTCACGCCTCTTTTGAAGGAACCTATGCTGTAGGAAGGAGGTGTTTCCTCCTTCCTGTGCCGTGTGCCGGTAGAGAATTCCATGCTCTGCTGTACGAGCAAAGTATGATTCCCTAAACCTTTTAGTACGCGCGGGCAAAGTGGTCACCGTATATGCGTGGCTCCGCAATCCGGCTCGCGTGCTCCTTAGCAGGAAAGGGGAGGATGGGATAAGGTTAAAAAGCTCTTCTGAACATTCCCCGTGGTACATCCGGTAAATGGTTCTTATTAAAAGGACATAAAGATTGCCACCTCTAAAATGTGTATACATATTTTTGAACTCGACTGTATCGCGTATAATTCCTAAACGCATTTCGTTCTTACAAAAAACGGATAAAACAAGCCCAACTGAACTTCAACCCTGATAATCCCCCTCGTATTTCACAGTCAGACTTGGTTTTCTATCGGCAGAGCTTTTCCAATTCTTATGTGTAGTAATAAAACACGTTAACCCTTTCACAGTTCATTGAATGTTACAATAGACAACGTATATTTTTCTTTTGTCACATGACAAATGTGATTCTTACGTTTTTCTTCCCTGTTTCTTTAACGACAATAAGTTCTAACGCTCGATTTGTTTCTTTTTGTTCTACAAAAGATACAAAGACTTTTGTAGCAATAAATACTGTTTACGATTTTTTTGGCGAAAAACGTGACTATCTATCACTGAGGTTTTATTGTCCAGTTATTTTTTTAGATTTAGTGATGAATATATGACTGGCCTCAAAATCCGTTGTGGACTGGGGGAAAACTGCTACTCATGTACATAAAAAGGTCACGGGTTCAATCCCTACTCGTAGCATAGTTTTAATAAAGATTAATAGTAATATTGCAATATGTCAATCAAAATATGGGTTTCTTTAATATTTTCGTCGTCTGAAGTAAGAGCCCTTCAGGGATATAAGGGCGATTGGAAATGCATGATCACTATTGAAACATTATCATGTTTAAATCCTTTATCTCCAAATAGATTTACATTTTTAGGAATACGTTTTAGACTCACAACTTAAACTGCATCCACAAACTATATGGAAACCTACATCAGCCTGTTCACAGGTGTCAGATCCGTGGATTTGATTTGGAAAATTACGTCCCGACTTTTTTGCGCTACAACAAAAAGTGACAGGTATGAAATTTCCGTCGGTTAAGGGGCGTTCCATAGGTATGCAGGCCGCCAGCGTATGGCACGCGTGTAGCGCGCGTGTGGCTGTGAAACGATGTTAGGTATCTCTTGTGATTGTAAGCGCGCGCGCATGGCCAGCGCTGGCGGCCAGCCTACTTATAAAATCACCTTTAATATGTTCCGAATATATGTGAACGGGCAAGGGAGCTCTTCCTCACATCTACCGGAATGCAGTATTGTTTGAATTCAGTGAGACGGTGAAATAACGGGGTAACGTGATTCACACCATACCGTGTGATCACTAGATTAGCCACTTACCACCAGAAAATAAGGAACCTTTTCCCCTCGAATCGAATTCCAGTCAAGTCTGAAGCAACATAATTAAAGTTTGATAAATCCGCAGCAAATGTCGCGAGGCGACTTTACCATCAAACTTCGCGGAGGGGCTTATGGCCTGTAAAAATGGAACCTTCACTTTCAGAGATGATAGGTTTTCGTAACTGTCTAAGTTTCCAACTGAAAATTTCAAGAGCAGAGAAAGTTCGATCATATTTTATTTTTATAAGTTATATCTATGGATTTAATTAATCAAAAAATAATGTAACATTACGAAATGAATCAAAATTGTATGATATAAATTATTTCTATTTAAAACTTTCTTTAATTTGAATATATTTTGTCAAAATTACAATAAACATGGGTTTCTAAATGCACACTTATAATGAAAATATTTTTAAACTTTAATGTCGTAATAAGCGACTACTTACTGCCACTTTTCTTATGTCGTCAGAAGAAAACATAAGAAAAGTGTGTCTCTGAATGTTGAGATAACTAATTTTCACTATGTACAGCTGGTACAGTTGGTTTCGCACCAGCAATCGCTTAATCATGTTTCTCGTTATCCCATCGTCGCTTTCTGTTTTTTTAAATTAACAAATTTCTTCGCTAATTCGTTGACAAATATTGAAGTCAAAACCTAAATAAACCTTATCCTTATTACTAGCTATTTTGCGTCTCGCTTCTAGAACAATTTTAAGAAATCCTTTAAGAGGTTTTAGCTAGGCTTTCGTTTAAACGCCCTTTCAACGACTTTGTCTCCAGACATAGGCTTATAAGGTCATTGTGCTTTAAGTATTTTATGTAAAGGTAAGCTGATTGAATCTCTTTCAGACTTAAATGGTTCGAGCACTCTACCTTCATAAGATAAAATGTGTTTTACATGCGATTCGTCACCACGCTCCTAGTATGACAGACTAAACACGATATAACATTACTCTTTATCACAATGAATTATTAAAATTTATTGAATGAATTGCGACACCTTATAGAGATAAATCGTTGTCATTTGATCGTTTTTATTCCAAGTTTACATAATCCAGAAAAGCGTCGGCCCAATTATAGTGCCTTGTGGTACTCCAAACACAGAGAAAATGGTAACCTTATCTCATTGACATTGTGGTGAAAAAAAAGCGATAATCTCATGTAAATACGATTTCCAACACCAAGGCTAGAATCAAAAGCCGTCTGCGAATAAATCCAGCTGACTTTAACAGGATCACGAACAACTGGAAACTAAGTAAAAGTAAAGTAAACTAAGAGAATGTTAAGTGAAAATATATAGATAATATTCTACTTAGGCTTACATTTACAGGTGGCACAAGGTATTATATTGAGTTTAGGTCTAGATTTGCTTAAAATCTATGCTTTTAAATTAAATAATACTACAGATAGATGAGCTTGTTACTTAATATAATAAAATTGTTTCAGAGCGATGTAAATAAAATGTTGGAAAAACTATAATGAGAAGAGTTTATTACTGCAACAAAAGTGGAACCAATGTACAAGAACTAAAAAAAGAAAAGTATTGTTCACTGGCGAGTCCAGGTTTTGCCTCAAATCAGATGATGGAAGTGTCACAATGTGTGGAGACGACCAGGGGAATGATATGCTCAGCGTAACATTTGCGGAAGAAAACATTACGGTGGAGGGTTAGTGATGGCATGGGCGGTGTTTGTTTAGGAGCGCGTACGGAGCTACACATCGTGGAAAATGGATCTCTGAGAGCGGCACGATACAAAACGGAGATGCGACAACAAAATGTATATCCTTTTATTCCATATATAGGAGATAATTTTGATTTAATGCATGATAACGCTCGACCCCACACTGCTGCCATAGTTTTGGGATATTATCAAGAGGTCGACATTGAAGTTATAGAATGGCCAACCCGCTTACCAGACCTAAACCCGATAGAGCATGTCTGGGATAAACTGGGAAGACAAATTAAACAATGCACGCCAGCAGTTACCAACTTAAGACCACTCAAAAGGGCGTTGGTAGAGGAATGGGACCAAATGCGACAAAGATTTATTGACGATTTCATACAAAACAATAAAGTATTTCCTATAAGCTTCCCAAACCGCTTGAAACAACATTTATATTTATTTATATAGAAAACCAACAGCGATTACAGAATTTTCTTAACATATAAAATATAATTATGTATAACATAGCCAATAATAGGTTTCCCTTATAATAACAATAACTACATTCGTTATGGATAGATGGTATAGGAATTTGATAGACAAAACAACAATTAAACATTCTACAAAATGTAGGCATTAAATAAAAAGTATCTCTCCAACATAAATTGCGATGGCGGCATGACGTTTAATTTCGCAAATACAAATAACCGCAGAGGTGAAATTAACCAAAACTGGACACGAATAAATCTTCCCGCCGCTGTTGCCGCGGAGATAAGCCACTGTAATACATAGCCGATTTGTAGCCAATGCCAGTTTGGCAGTTCCATTTCGAATGACTAAAACAAATGATACGTATGGTTTATCATCAAAAAATAAAACAACATATCAGCACCTCTTTCCCCGAAGGGGTAGGCAGAGGTGTTGACACCCACATTTCTCCAGATCTGTTAAGTCCCCATGTAACAGGTGGCGAGCCTGTTGCCATGCACCGGGCACAATCTAAGGCAAGCGATATTTACTATCAACTGTACATATTTAAACTCAGTGGCGCAGGTGTGATCGAACCTGCGAGTCCCGCGGCCTCTCACACGAGTAGTCCTCCGTCTGTCCCAACTTGGCTACCGCTTCCTCTTATGAAATATAAAGGTTATTAAAATATGGTTGGCAGCGATAAATGATTGATTTTGATGATGACTTTGATTCATTGATTTGCAAACCCCTTGCCAGTAGAGTTAATAAGTTACCTTCTATCTGATGTAAAAGCTTATTAGGTTTCACATACACAGCTTTATTGGATTATTTGGTAACATTTTGTAATGTTCTATTCCACAGGCGTAGGCGGCCTATTTTCGGTATCAAAATGGATAATGAATCACCAGAAAAATGTTATAATATAAGATACGGTACAGCCTAGACTCAACAATATTCCAGAAAGCAATCAAGCTGTCAACATATCTAACACTTAAATTGGATACCTGTATGCGAAATGTCAACCCATCTATTTCAATTTATATTCAAGAGCCACAATAACGAAAGCAATTTGGCTTGGGGAGTATGATTATAAAGCTGTTGAAATATATAGTTTTAATCATAATGGAACACACGCTCAGTTGCACAAAGATTTTTTAAAGACGACATTTAGTAATGAGACATTAAAACTTTAAAGTTCATTAAATTTAAAATTGGAACACAAAATAGTTCTAGCTAATGTCTCTTTAGCATTGATAGGGTGCTAATGTCGTTTTGTGCAACGTAAAAACTACGCTAAGGTGTTCTTTTGACACTTCAATCAATAAATTTAATGGAGCATTAGGGATAATGCCGACATTAAATTTTAAAGTTTGTTTCTGCAACTGGGTGACAGAGAGACAAATAACAAAAGAACACGTTGCCGAATATTTTAAAATTATCAATTAAAACCTTAACTAAAAAAACGTCAAAAACCCTATTCCTTTATTTGAATGAAGAATGAAACATAATACAATTTTATGCAATGTTTGGAGATAGGCTACAAATTTTTCGATTAACTTTGGAAACATTTTGTCTTTAGTAGTCTAATTTATAGCTTTCCTCGGATTTAGCAAGTCGATAATTGTTAAGACCTATACAGTGGCGAGTGCAAGAGCATCCTATTGGATAGGGAACGAAACCAATCATCTCTGTTCACGCACGGCTGCACCAAATAGGATGCGTGGCGTTTGGCCCCGCGCCAGGCTCCGGAGCTATCTTATCGTGCGCCGAGGATACATCTGGGGCTGGGCCGAAATCATCAGCACTGTCCGAATGTGCATTCCTTGAATATTCACTGGCTAACTTGTGTTCATCCGACTGATGTGGACAATTGCGGAAAGAATTGTGGTCTTATCACGAATTGTAGTGTCATCTTTAAAATTCATAAAAAGGTACTTGGCGACACTGAGAGCCTTGATGCGTTTGTTTGCCGCACCATATAAGTACCCTTGCTTCTGAACTTAACTAAAATCTATATATCCATGCTATTAATATTATAAATGTCAAAGTATCTCTGTCTGTCTGTCGGTTTTCGCTTCTCGCTTTCACGTCAAAACAACTGAACCAATTTAATCGAAATCAAATTACAAATAGTCTAGAGCCTAAGAAAGGATATATGCTACATTTTATCCCGATATTTCCATGGGAATGGGTTACACACCGATGAAACCGTGGGAAACCGCTCGCTAGTTTAACATAAGGCGAAACAGAGTCATCAGGTCGATAGTTAACTATTAAAAGTATTCAACCGCTATTTTTATACGGTAAAAAATAGAAGAGGCCATTTGCAATCATTGTCTTGACTAGACAAGTAGAACTTTGCCAAATTGGATATTAGTTTTATGTCTCTTTTGCTTGTTATAAGCGGGCGAGAAGACGTGTATCGAAAAATTATCAAACCTTAACATTATTTTATCACAAAAATAATGTTGACTTTATTTACACATTCTTTAAACATGTTTAGTATCACAGTAAACACGAACTCCACGTTTCACGATCCAACAATCTCAAAATATTCGTGTTCACTGTATAAAAAGTTTTGTTAAAGCTAAAACTACATATTCGTAGAAATTTAAACGTGTTTTCCAATTCACAATTTTAACAAAACATCGTCTGAAAAAAAAATACATTTCTCCTCAAGGTTCAACTTTTACATTTCCCTGAGACACGATAGTGTTATTATAAAAGAGAATCATTTTGACTCAAAACTATTGAAAGCCGCCATCTTGGAATATTTTTGCAGGAGAAATCTTGGCAAATTCTATTTCTACGGAATCTAGAGATAAATCCTATCAGAAGAAAAATCATAACTGAGAAACGAGAAGGGGTCGATGAATTTATTATTGGATAGTTGGATAGTAAGGCTTTATAGATTGAAGGCTTCGAGATATCTCTCGAAGCTGTTTCAGAAGATAAGCTTATGGCCCAAAAACAAATCAAAGTTTTCCAACATTCCACCCGAATATTAGTTGCATTATGAAACTTATGAATTATTGAAAAAGCCAGTAGAGCGAAGTCTCAATAAGTAAGTTCTATTTCTATATTAAATGTCGAAGGCGATGAAAAAGGCCCCCAAACAGTCGGATTAGAAATTGAGCTAGTATGAGGCGAGATAGCATTAGTTTCAGGGTATAGAGATTACTGAATGGGTCTCGAATTATCATTATCTAGGTACAAACATAAGTTTTTTAACACTGTATTTGCGGCTAACTCGTATAACAAGTCACCGCTTCAACCCGCCCGAAGCACTAAGTATGAATTAACCCAATAAATATTCTTTAGAAAGCTTTATTTCATAAAGTTAAATGAAATAAAGTCAATCATTTTCTTACGCATTCTTTACGGGCGTTAAATGTTTTATTTTTGTGTTTTAAAAGCAACACACACAAACATATAATCACGCCTTTATCCCCAAAGGGGCAGTCAAAAGTGTGCATGATAAAATTACCTACAATTGTTTAAGCATACACTAGGTCTTATAATATATGTACTGCGCCCAATGCATGGAAACAGGCTCGCCCCTAGTTACATGGGGACCTGAACATTTGTAATATAATATATTTTATGTATGTTGACGTGTTATACTTTCCAAGCAAGTGTAGCTTAAAAACTTATTATATTATACACTTTTACAGCTCATACACAATATGTTCACTTCCATTGCAATGTTATCAACCCGTCAGGGTTGGTAAAATTGATAGTGCTACTACTCGAGCGAGGGCTTTATGTAGGTCAGCGTGAGCAGCTACATCAAGCCCTGAGTGCATTGTGCCGGCTCTGGTCCTTTACTGATAGTTTCCGAGTCAATAGCTTACGAATAATATGTCAGTTCCTGCTCCTCTCGAGCATACTATCGCCATAGATTGTAATTATGGTGCTGTAATGCTGTGGGTATACACAAATTAACTAAAATTAAGATTTCAGAGTAATTCTTTTATTTATTTAGAACATTTTTAGGACATGGCATATTTTTTTTTATATTGTATTGTTCGCATAGATATACATATACTGACGTATAGATCACCTAACAGCTCAAAAATGCATTACCAATTTTGAATTGTGAATTTGTGCGTCTACTAGTTACGAGACGATACTTCTTACAAAAAATATCGATAGTTGCAGTTACACTTAAGTATAAAATAGTGTTGTTAATTATCTCTTTTTAATTTTGAGTAACATTCTTTACTGATGTTCTCTCAAAACTATAATATCTTCTTTGGTTGTCCACTTAAATACGTCTATGCTTTCAATTAAACATATCGATAAATTGTAGTTTCACCTTAATTCGAAAAAATTGCAAGTAATTTCACTATTAATTTTTACCCTAATTATAATTATTATTTCATAAAAGATTGCATAGTTGGCGAACTCAAATTGACAAAATAAGAAATTATAATAAATGATTGACGTAATGACAAACAAAAATAAACGTTTTATTGCTGTTACAATTTTGTACGTAATTACCTGCGTAAACTGCAGTTTTCTGGATTAGTCCTTTGGTTGACACCACAATCAATTACAGCACATTTTTATTTTATTTTTATTTATTTATTAAACAAACATTGGGTTATAAAATAAATGTAACCATATTTCGTAGAAAAAATATTAACTAGAAATATTTTAAGATCATATAGTTATTATAAAATATCCAAAGAGATTATTTTACGTGTTCCGAGTTCTGTAAAGCAGTCAATCGAATATGGTTATAAATGACAGTCAATCGCTTTCTCGTTCATGCTTGTTATGTCTCCATAAGCGATTTTTTTGTCTCTATCTTCTTTGGTTGTCTACTGAAATACGTCTATGATTGTTCGTATATTTAAGGGTTGTTGATTACATAAATTAAATAATATTGATATTATTATCCTGTATTGTCCTGATTCATTTTCAGATCTATTTGGGGTCGACGTATCATACTTATTTTCTTATCCCATTACACTTATCCCATTACACAATTGTATTTTGATTACTGGTCCATACAGGAATCTCCTTAACGCTTTTCTTCTTAGTCAGCAATCAATTCTTTCAGACTTCTCCTGACATAATTTTTCCCGCTCTTTCTCGCTACTCCACTCATCCATTTAGCATTCCATTTCAGTTACACTACATAGACGGACTGCTTTAAATTTTCTTAAATATCACATACAATAATATGCCTTATTTATGGAACTATCAGTAATCGTAAGACTGCTTTAATTCATCTTTGCATCCATGGTATTCGATAATTTTTCGATAATATTTGACGACCTCCGTGGTCGAGTTGTTTGTATGCCGGTCTCAAGCCGTCGCCATCTCGAGAGGTTCTGGGTTCGATCCCCAGTGGGGGCAAATGTTTGGGTGATGAGTTTTCAGGCATTCGTTCTCCAGTCTTGGATGTTTATATATATTTAGGATATTTATATATATTTATCAGTCATCTAGTGTCCGTAACACAAGCAGCATTAGTTGCTTAAAATGGGGCTAGTTGATAGTTGTGAATGTTTGAGGATATTTATTTTATGTATTATTTATTTAAAATTTAAATATAAATTATAGCTGCCGTCAGTGAGTCTCCCCTCCCATCCATCCGCTAGAACATTTCCATCCACACATAACAACATGTAATTACAGACACAAACTTTGCAAATAAAAGCCTAAACATAGCTGAGGCTGAATAAGTACCAGCCGGTTCGAGCGTCCTTGTAATTCAAAGCGCCTCCCAAACTTAATTCCTCGTAAGACGAGCGCTGTAAAAAATATCCACTCATCGTTCAAAGTAGCGGCAGACCTTAATGTTGTCATTATTGGGGGTAGCGATAAAGCTGGCACATAAATCATGTTTAGACGGTTCCCGTGAAGCGACTCCTATTTCAGACGCTAAAGAATAATCGTTCAGAACTAAGACAAGAAATAATGTTTAATTTTGTTTGAATTCAGGTGAGACGCTGACAGCTCTGTTATTTAACGTTGTTAAGGTTAGTGATCGGAGTACCTAAATACATTGCTATTTCGCAAAATGTTAGGCAATCAAGGTTTCGTTTTGCTTTGTTTTGGTGAAGACGCTTACTAATTTGTAACTAAATTTCTATTCTTCCTGCCATTATAAAATGTCCTGTGGAATTACAAGGTTTACCTAAGCCTTGTTGATAGACCAAGAATCAAATGAAAAGTAACATAATAAAATAAAATAGGTGAGAGAAGAAACAAACTGGTTGCATGAGAAGAGATACATAATATCAAATTTGACATACCACGAGCATTGATTAATTATGTTCTCTAGCTAACACATAAACCGATATTTACGAGAAACCTTTCCCGAACCGAAAGCACTACACCAATAAAAATACGCCGATTCCATTCAAACCGGCTTAAGCCAACAAACAATCGTAAAACACAAAAAGGTCTGTGTTGACTTATAAACAATGGTGGGCAAACAAATCCTTTAGCGGAGATTTGAACAAACATAAACACAATTAAATAAAGCATTTACCGTTTGTTTTGATTGCATCAGATGTGCCGGCGAATTCTTTGGGGGAATATTACAAATATTTAGGTGATTTATTTTTGGTATTGTATAAATTAGATATAGTTGACAAAACGATGCCGGTGAATGGTGGATGCGTCAAGCCACAGGGTTATACTGGACGTAATTTAAAATATTAGGTCCAACAGGGGACTAGTCTGGGCTGATGATGACTTTTACTATGATTTATTACGTCCTTACCTATGAAATTGGTGTTTTGTATGTAGATTTTGGGGATGTCTGCATTTTACATACTAACATTATATTAGTTTTCTTCACAACGACAAATCCAGAGATAATAATATTTGGCATGTATCATTAGACAAGCTTTAGCAATATGTGTGTGAACACGCTTGATAAAAATTATTCATCGTTTTTATGTTAATGCAAATCAAATGATATATTCGGGAGACAGTTAAAAATAATTGTCTTTGTTTCTAATTTTAACACAATTAAACTTATAAAAATTATCAAATTCAATAATACGAGCTCAAATATATGGTCTATTTTTAGAAAAGGCAATTATTTTATAAGAATGTTCTGAAACTTAATAGTTACGGACAAATTGCTAAGACAGAATAAAAACACAAATTTCATAGGTAAGGACCCTTTTTTTTTTTTTTTTTTTTTTTTTTTTTTTTTTTTTTTTTTTCGTTGGAAAAGGTTTTATACCTACCCAGGCCTTAGTGGGGCCGGCCTGGGTTATGTAGGAATCTCCCCCGATAATCGGGGGCCTACCCACTAAAAACCAACGGTTCCGCTTTGTCACTAAATCGGGTGCGGTATGGGGAGCTCATCGCACACGACCTCCCACACCCGTTTGGCGACTGGTGCCATATTTCAGGCTCTCTTAGGGGAAGGAGAGTATCCGCGGACGACAAAGACACTCTCCCAGCGCGAGGGCATGTGATGCGAGTGATGGAGCCCCACTCCATCACCCGCGCCCCCATTATGGTGGCTGGAGATTGGCATGGCGCCTCCGCCTCTGGCCACCTCTCCTTCTTCGGATCGGGTCAGCGTCGGGCTGTTGCTCCCGCTCCCGCTCCGCTCTTTCCTTCTGCGAGATGACTTCATCGCAGAAGGTTACCACCGCAAACCAGGAACTCTCACTGCGGACCATTGCTTTGACAACGGCCGCAAGTGAGAGGTCCGCCCCTATTTCTGCGGTAAGGACGACACGCTGAGCTGCCCATGCGGGGCAAACCTGCAGGGTGTGCTGTGCGTCGTCCACGTCGCTCTCACAATGGTGGCAGCACGGCGTTGGCTCACGACCGGCGACTCGATGGAGGTAGCTGCCGAAGCATCCATGCCCCGACAGCACCTGTGTCGCCCGGAAGTTGAGCGTCCCGTGATCTCTCGCCAACCAATCTGCCAAATTTGGCCGAATACCTCCGATGGTCCAGTGGCCGGCGACAGGATCCTCTAGCCTGCGCCTCCACTCCCTCAAGGTGGACGCATGAGCTCTGTCCCTCCAGCGTCTCAACATTTCCGGCATGGGCCGGACTCCTTCAGCTCGCACCTGGGCGCTGCGTCTATAAACGTCAGCGAGCGCCCTCGCGTCCAGGTCCCACGGAGGGGTGCCTGCCAGAACACACGCAGCGTCGCAGGATACTGTGCGGTACCCGCGGACGACTCTGATGGCCATCACTCGCTGGGCTCGGCGAAGTAGGGCAGCGTTGTGCGGAGACAACGTGTCTGCCCAGATCGGGGAACCGTAAAGGGCCATGGATCTGACGACCCCGGTATACAGACGGCGGCATGCCGAACTGGGGCCGCCTAAATTTGGCAACAATCGACTAAGAGCCGCAGCCGTGCCAAGGAGTTTTGGGCACAGGCTGCTAAAATGCTCGTGGAACGACCAACGAGGGTCGAGCACTAATCCTAAATAGCGCATGCGGTCTTTTAATAGAATGCGCACCCCATTGATTGTTATTGACGCATCATTTGGGGGTTTCATCCTCGGCCCATGGAAGAGGAGGGCCTCTGTCTTCTCGAGAGCCACTTTGAGGCCGAGACTCTCAATGCGGCTAACTACCATTGTTACGCTGACTGTGGCTAGACGCGCGGCTTCGGCATAGTTGTCGCCATTCGCCAGAATAAGCGTGTCGTCAGCGTAACAAGTGACGCAGGTCCTCGGCATAAGAGTTCCCCGAAGCACCCAGTCGTACCCAATATTCCACAGAAGTGGGCCAAGCACCGACCCCTGTGGCACTCCGCAAGTTGTTGTCCGCCGTATCATGATTCCGCGGCGATCTAGGCACATGATTGGCCTGTTGCGGAGGTAGCTGCGGATGATCCTCGTAAGATAAGGATAGGTAAGGACCCAATATATGTATATGTATCGATTACAACCTCACTTAAAGCACTCTGTGGATGTACTTGCTACAAGCGGTGCAGTGAATTTTATTAGTTTTTTTTTGTAATTTTTTATTATTAAAATCGTCAACATTATACAAATGTGACTTTGTATAATGTTGACGATTTTTAGTGCTAAACTTAGCCTATTTTTAAATAATAAACAAATATGTGTTATCGTATTGAAAACATTATATTGAGTAATAACAGAACGGTTGCCTAGCAACCTCATAGACAGTGGTATATGACACGCCTCGTCGGTCATTCCTGGCTACCGCACCAGGGGAGCCGGGAGTAACTGGTCCAAGTGGCGCCTCCAAAGCTCTCCGTCATCCATCGCAACTTCGTAGTGTATGCGACCTAGGCGTCGAGTCACTGTTCCAAACATCCATTTGAGATGTGGTGTCGCCTTGCTGTAATTTCGGGCCTGAACGCGATCGCCCTCTTTAAATTGCCTCCTTGGCTGTGCTTGACAAGCTGTACTTCGGGAGCTACATTTAGCTGGAGGTTGCTGTAACATTGAATGTAATTTAGTTCTTACCTCCCGTCCAAACATGAGTTCATAAGCAGACAAACCATTAGAATTTGGTGTGCGCCTTAAGCGAGCTTTAAGGGTGATTAGTTTATTGAGTATATCGCCACTCTCCCCCGCCATTGCGCGTAAAGCCTTCTTAATTGTTTGTACAAAACGCTCTGCTTGTCCATTCGTAGCAGGGTGGTATGGTGCAATTGTTTTATGTAAAATTCCATTTTCATTTAGAAAGTTTTTAAATTCTTGTGAAACAAATTGTCTACCATTATCAGATACCAAAATGTTTGGAGATCCGAATGTACAAAATATTTCCGACAATCTATTTATGCACCAACTACTGGTAGTGGTTTTCGTGGGAATTATCTCGGTCCATTTAGAATAAGCATCAACCAGAATAAATAAATTATACCCAAAGATCGGACCCGCAAAGTCTATATGAACTCTTTGCCAAACTCCTGTTGGGTCTTCCCAATGATGTAGTGGAGATTTTGCCGGTTCATTCTGTTGTAACCGGCAAGCCCTACAGGACATCACTTTTTCTTCGATATCTTGGTCAATGTTCTTCCAGTAAACGAAACTACGAGCCAGCAGTTTCATTTTTAACATCCCTGTATGACCAGCGTGAAGTTCGTTTAATATTGAAATACGTAGGTTCGGTGGGATCATGATTCGTGTACCTTTTAATATACAATCATTTTGCAAGGTAAGTTCGTTATCGTGGTATCCAAATTTATTAACTGAATCTCCTTCGCGAAGAGCTTTTGATATCAACATCATTTCAGGGTCATTAGAAGTCTCTTCAGAAATTATTTTTGGTGAGATATTCAAGGTATTTATTTGTTGTAATTGGAAGTGCCCATGTTGATCCATTGTATCTTTGGATGCTTCAGTTGGAAATCTTGATAAATAATCAGCGTTCGAATGTTTTGAAGATGTTCTGTACTGTATATCATAATCAAATCCGGATAGGTAATGAGCGTAATGGAATAACCTCATTGTACTAAGAGTCGGTAACGTTTGATGTGGATGAAAAATGGAAGTTAATGGCTTGTGATCTGTAATCAATGTGAATTTACGTCCGTAGCAATAATAAAAGAATTTCTTGAGTCCCCAATAAATCGCTGTAGCTTCTTTATCTATTTGACTGTACTTGCGTTCACAGCTAGACAGTGTTCTTGATGCAAAAGCTATAGGTCTTTCTGAACCATCTGGAAACTTGTGAGACAATACTGCACCCAATCCGGTAGGGGATGCGTCCGTTGCTAAAAGGAGTGGCTTTGTTGGATCAAAATGTGTAAGTACTCTGTCACTCAATATTTCTTTT
This sequence comes from Parapoynx stratiotata, assembly GCA_910589355.1. Taxonomy (NCBI): domain Eukaryota; kingdom Metazoa; phylum Arthropoda; class Insecta; order Lepidoptera; family Crambidae; genus Parapoynx; species Parapoynx stratiotata. The sequence goes on from OU342461.1 coordinate 18,609,470, forward strand.
TTAATGGTATTGAAACTTTTATCACAATCTGATGTCCACTCAAATTTTGAGCATTTCTTCAATAAATTATTTAATGGGCTCGTAATTGACGCTAAGTTGGGAATGAATTTATTGTAGTAATTTGCCATTCCGAGAAATGTTCTTAAATCATTTACATTTGTAGGTCTTTTAGTTGCAGCAATGGCTTTCGTTTTTTCCTTGTTTTTATGTAAGCCAAAAGAGTCGATAGTATGTCCCAGGTATTTAATACTTTTCTGTAAAAAATTGCATTTACTTTTATTCAGTCTTAAGTTATTTTGTTTCAGCTTTTCGAAAACTTGTTTTAATCTATGTAACATTTGAGTTTCTGAAGTACCTTGAATTATTATATCGTCAAAGAAGCATTTAACGCCTTGTATTCCTTGTAAAAGTCGATCCATAAATTTTTGCCATAGACTGGGAGCTACCTTGACACCAAACATCAATCTGTTTACTTTGTAAGTGCCTTTGTGTGTACTAATTGTTTGTAAGAGAGAACTTTCTTCGTCCATCTCCATATTTAAATAAGCTTGACTAATATCTAATGTAGTAAATAATTGACCACCATTCATTTCCGAAAATATATCTTCTATAATAGGCATAGGGTATTTTTCATCCATAAGTACTTTATTAAGAGTCACTTTGTAATCAGCACAAAGTCTTATTGATCCATTTGGCTTCACAATTGGAACAATGGGAGTACCCCATTCAGCATAGTCTACTTTTGTAATAACTCCTTCTGTGCAAAGACGTTCAATTTCTTTATCTACTTTTGGTTTCAAAGCATACGGTATACGACGTGGTTTGATAAAGATAGGTTGTACGTTTTCTTTCAAATTGAGATGTGCTCGAAAATTTGGGATTTTTCCTAAATTTGAATGAAATACAGATGATGAATATTCTTCTAGTAGTTGTTCTAGTTTGAGACATTCTTCTGTGGTTTTAACTGTTCTAATGTCCGATAATTCAATATTCAGTTCTTTCATCCAACTTCTACCAAATATAGGATCCACATTTTTGTCAATAATGTAAAGTTTTCCATGAAATATTTGTTTTTTGTATTGTCCTTTGATATAAGTCACGCCATAAGGTCTAATCAATTCTCCAGTATATGTTTTTAATTTAATATTTGTATAAAAAATTTTGCTCTGAAGTTGTAATTTCTTGAAATCTGTTAGTGAAATCGAAGATAGCGTAGCTCCAGTATCGAATTCCATTTGTAGTTTTTTGGAATTAATATAAACCGTAATCATATATTTTTCAGAAATTTCACTATTTAAATTATGTATTTCTGCCAAATTATTATCATGTATTGAACTAGTTGATTCATGAACTTGGAGAGTGTTTAAGTTACGCTGTAAACAAACTTTAGAAATATGACCTTTTTTCTTACACTTTGTACAAGTGGACGTAATCATTTTGCAATCATTAGCTCGGTGTTGACTGTCACCGCATCGAAAACATTTTCCTTTCAAATCTCTAACAGTAATTGGCAAAGAGATTCCCTGTGTTGTAATAAAGTTTTGAATAGGTTCTCTTTGAAAAGTTGAAACATTGTTTGTATAATCTGAATGGATTTGTAGATCTCTAGCCATGTCAATGTTTTCGGACTTCCCTAATTCAATAGCTGACGCAGTCTGAATCAATTTCGTAAAAGATAATGTGGTTCTATCTTGTAGCAGTTTGGTGCGTACATCACCATCCTTCAGACCTCGAATAAGTTGCAAACATAAGAAATTTTCTGTAATTGATTTGGAACAATGAAGACATCGAAATTCACAATTTGAAGATAGTTTCTTGAGTTCAGAGGCATAATTTGTAACGGTTTCTTCTTTTTGTTGTACGCGAGTAATGAATTTATGTTGTAGTGTCCAAATGCTAGGTTTAGGATCCAAATATTCGTCTAAAATTTGTGTTATTTCTTCAAAGTTTTTGTCAACTGGATCATCTGGAGAACACAAATCGCAAATTTTGTCATGAAGTTCTGGAGATAATGTAGAAATTAGAATGTACACTTTAAGCTTTGTATCGGTGACGTCGTTAAGAAGAAAGTATACATTCAATCTTTTAATAAAATTTTGAAACGACTCCTTGTCTTGTAAAGGAAGGAAATTAATTTTCGGTGTACTAACGTGCAAATTGGGTCCAGTCAAAGGAGTAGCTTGTAACTCTCGAGCGTTGGTCAGTTCAGACTTTAAAAGAATTAGCTTTGATTTTACCTTCGTGTGTAAGTTTTCGAAGTCAAATCTGTAGTTAATTTCCTCTTCTAATTGTTCGTCGTCTGTGTATTCTTCAATATTTTCTTGTAAATTTCTGAATTTCAAGATTGTATCCTGAACGTAACTTAGTCGCGAATCAATTTCTTGTTCACAGATATTTTCTTGTGCTTGAATGTAATTGTCCATCTTTGTAAGCACGCCTCGTAATGAGGCGCGCACTTTTTTCATTCTTCTAATATTTTCAGCAGACATCCTCGTCGCCAATTTTAAATAATAAACAAATATGTGTTATCGTATTGAAAACATTATATTGAGTAATAACAGAACGGTTGCCTAGCAACCTCATAGACAGTGGTATATGACACCTATGAAATAAAATTATTTTAGATTTTGATTTGTTTATGTTAAAGAAGTATTTTTGATAGTTCTATTTTTATGGTAGAACAGCGTTCGATGACAATTCGTAGATCAAATCGATGGGGTCTAAGTTATATAACATCGTTTATTTTAAACTCTTATACTTAAGACGTCTTTACGCGGTATGTGCATTTTTTTTCTAACTATACACAAGTCTCTTCGGCCTCAATGATTGCACAATCACTGTAGCTGCCACGTAGCGGTTGACACAAAAATCGTCGCGCGACTCTTTCATTACTCTCATAAATGCGTTCTGCAGTCACCGCGTGTTAGGCAAAAAAGTTTATTTTATTCACTACAAAATTTTTATTAAGAACCAGAATTTAATGAGACTATGTTTGGGTGGAATTTTTAAAATGACTTTTTTTTTCAAGCAGGACCTAACCTAATTAACATGGAGAATGTATTAATAGGCTCTGTCTCGAAAACATCTTATTTACCTAATGATGTGACTGAGACTACTCAGAGTACTTTGGACTTCGGGAACTTTTGTGCTTAATTACTCGATTAGATTCAATGATAGTATGCGCCGCATTCTGGCACAGTGGGTAGAAACGGTTACAACCGGTACCAACGGCTTACCGTGCCTTCCGAAGCACGGAGGAGTTCGAGATCACTAAGTTTTGGTCACCCATCAACGGCCTGACCATGGCGAAGGTAGCTTTGTTTTCGATATGGAAAGTTAAAGTCCAACCACTACGCCACCGACCGCTTATTTTTTCTAAATGCACAAAAAATTAACAAATAGTACAAAACATATTACGAATGAAAATATTTATTGGGAAAACGGAGTGCAGAGAGCTAGTACAAGTTTAGTAGAAGTAACAGTTAAAAGCCGCTTGTTTGATATGCCAAGAGACAGAAGAGAATAGAAAAAGAAAGTATGCTGTGAAATTTATTTTTTATTATTATCTGTATTTCAGCGTTTATAATCAACCAAATATGGTGTGAACCCAAAATTTATTTGCAAACGACCTCCGAGTAAAGTGAAACAGCACTTAATTTGCCCCGGATTGCTATGGCCGAGGTCAGGGTTTGAGTCCCGGTAATAAAGCGAGGTAATATTTGTTTCCGGGACTAATTTCGGCCCAGGGAGGGTGTAAATGTCCAATTAAATGCCGCATGCTGAAATCAAATGTTGTGTTGAGTGCTGCGTTTGTATACAAAGTTTTGAAACTACAAGCGTTTGGCGTCTGCGCAGGTGATACATGCAAACTTTGTCTACAAAACACAGAGAGAAATCATTGTTTTTCAATTTTAAAAGAAAAAACTAAATACTAAGTCACTGAGAGCCTCAATATTAAACTTAACCCTTAACCACCCAGTATGCTTACTTAACACGAATGACCAGTAGTGTCTAACGGACACATAGGTATTTAAAGGAAAATTGTGAATAGATTTTGCCAAAAAACACACCAATTAAATCACTTATTATTATCACGCAAACGATTTTTTTACAGAGTGTTCTGCGCAGACGTTGCTATCATAGCATTGTTTGGAGGTCATCGATTTTCGACTGACATGAGTGTAACTTCTTCATAATTTTAACAAACGGTTCTAAATACGAAAAATGGTTGACCTTTATCAAGTATTTCCTACGTTATCTAGCATTTCCTAGCCTCCCCGTCTGAGGACTTATTGAGATCAGTGGTAATTTCTCTTCTTTGTGTATATTTTTTAATTTTGATTCCAAGTAAGTATATATTTTATTTTCTTTTGATACTAAGAAAGCTTATTATGATGATAAATGCCAGATAATAAGCGATGTAATAATAATAACATCTATACTGTTTTCTTAAGGATCGGATAGAACTTTCCTCTAGTAAAACCAAAAAAGCAATAAAATGAGCACAAAGACATTATTGTATCACAAATAAAGCACTCTAAATATGACCTATAAAATTATTATTGAATATAGACAAGAAATTGCCTACCCATATACTCCTGTTTCGAATTGCTGTTGTGTCTAGTTGACACATGTGGGACCGGCCCACATGTGTTAACACAGGTTACTAATTTGGTTTATTTAAAAAAAATAACTAATTATATCAAACACACTTCCTATACACGTTTGGATTCAGCACACTATAGGAAAAGAGTACATAATACAATTTTATGCAGAAATTTGGATTTTATTTAACTTTGAACTCAAAAATTTTGAGACACTTGTGGGTTGTGAAGGTTTAGATTACAATTTTTTAAATATTAATGTAGATTCATGGCTCTTACAAAAAATATATTATTATTCTCTAGCTAGAATGTATAATCTCGCTAGCATTATCATAACTCAAACATCTCCAATATTATTTGAGTTAAAGTCTAGCTCAAGCGCAAAGCTTCAATCTGGTATCCAAACGCGACCGACAAGCGAGGTCAAAGACATTTGCGAGAACTAGCCTGGGGAGTTATGCTTAGACAAATAAACTATCTATATTTTTAAGAGAAGAAGATCTAAGATATCTATTTAAATATGTTATTTTTTGTTTTTCTTTTTTGTTTCTATAAACTAAATATAAACCAAGCATTAAAATAGTTGCGAACAGGAATATAAATGCACCAAGAGGAAGCTAGGTATTTATTTCTAGATATATTCATAGGGCTCGGTGGCGTAGTGGTTAGTATGCTTAAGTTATCGATTGAAAACAAAGCTGCCTTTGTCATGGTCAGGCCGTGGATGGGTGACCAAAACTTTGTTATTTCGAGCTCCTCCGTGCTTCGGAAGGCACTTTAAGCCGTTGGTCACGGTCGCTATTGCGACTGTTTCTACCCACCAACCCGCATTGGGCCAGCGTGGTGGTGTTACGGCCCATACTTCTCATGTGTTTCTCAAAGAGGAAGGCCTGTGCCCAGCAGTGGGAAGTATATAGGCTGAGGAGAATATAGGGCATTCAAGGTGACGTTGTTTTTTAATAAAATGATGTCGTAACATAACCAACATTTAAGCGTAGGAACAGGCAAGATGCCTCTGCATCAAGAGCTTCAATTCCCGCACAAGGCCAACATTTGCGTGCATCACGTGTGTTTGTGGTTTCAATGTCTATCCGTTATCTAGAATATTAAGTGTTATGAACATGTTTATCCGTTAGCTAGAAACCACAGGTTCATAATGTTTATCTTGGACTAAACTAATTGACTTCGGAAAATCTCTTACATCATATAACACGTTTCTGATAAATAATATTGCAGTAAATTGTTGCTGTTTCTTTCAGATTCGAAAATAGAACTGTTATTTATTGTAATGTGAAAAAATACCGAATAGATTTCAACCCACAAAACCACGGGCTTACAACGGGAATAGTTTTCGCAAAGGTACCAGTAAAAATAGGATGAACTAAACTCTCATTTATACATTCGAATAGAAATAAAAATACTGTAGAAATAAAAATCGGAAACTGAATACAAAAACAAGACAAATAATGGAAAACCTATCGATGTAGCTGTAGTTTTTGCAATTATAACAATCAGAGCTATGACTGTGAGTTTTGTAAACTTTGGTACAAGTATCTCTTCGTTTTTTTAGTAAAAGTTATTTGAGAATTGTGTGAGCAGTTGTCGGCGGTAATGACAATTATTTAAATATCGTGGTTGCGACTACCTGAAGTCACGCATTTTACATCTTATCTCACAAATTAGCATCATGCACTGATCTCTACAAGAGGTGCACAAGTAAAAGCATTGCCATTTTAGTAGTATCAAGTGAATTCCAGGCCACTGTAATTAGATCATCAGATAGGCTGTCGGATCGTGTCTTGAATATGCCGAAAGCTCTTCTACAATGTGATAGCAACTCATAAGCCATATAAGCCCATAAGCCTCTTATTACATAACATAACATAACACAACACAACACAACGCAACGCAACGCAACGAAACGCAACGCAACGCAACGCAACGCAACGCAACGCAACGCAACGCAACGCAACGCAACGCAACACAACACAACATAAAATAACATAACTGCATTCCGAGCAAGTGGTAGATTCACTTATTCATAAATTGACGTTTTTAAGTGTTTGTATATCAAGCCTATAAAATAAAGATATTTTTGATTTTGATTTGGTTTGGTTTGGTTTGGTTTGGTTTCTTTTGGTTTCGTTTCGTTTCGTTTCGTTTCTTTATATGTTTCCGCCAGATATATTTAGTCCCCATGGAACAGGTGGCGAGCCTGTTGGTATACACTGGACACAATGTGAGGCAAGCGATATTCACAATGAACTGTACATAATTTTTATTCAAACTCAGTGGTACAGGCGGTGGGACCACGCGGCTTCTTGAACTCGTCTACCGCTGCCTTCTTCATCGTACTACCACCATTATAATTCAGACGACTGAGTACTATGCCAAAAATGTTTAGCCAAATCTATCCAAGATCTGATCTACATAGAGTTGCGTGCACCGAAACAACAAACAGCTCTCGATTGATTCCAAATTATTCGCTCGACGCCGCAACACCGAAGCTTCAACTATTGCTATTATTATTATCAGTTTCTGTAATTGGAGTATTATGTACGGTTTTACTCAATAATGCGGTTCACCAGTAATGAAGTAACTAGATAGGATTGAGCTCCGGCGTGCGCCCTCATTTGGAATCATCTGAATTAGATATAAGGGAAACGTATTCAGTGGTTTTACTTCGTCGCTGTTTCTGAACTGAGATAGGTATGCTTTTCTTTCTGGATTAATAAATGAAAAAAAATATCAGTGATATCGGTTATTGTTCTGAAGCATGGTCTCTGTTTATGGTACTGTCCTCAGCCTATATACGTCCCACTGTACGGCACAGTCCTTCCTCATGGAGAAAAACATGAGAAGTATGGGCCCTAACACCAACACGCTGGTCCAATGCGGGTTGGTGGGTAGAAACAGTCTCAATAGTGACCGGGACCAATGGTTTAATGTGCCTTCCGAAGCATGGAGGAGGTCGAGATCACAAAGTTTTGGTCACCCATCCACGGTCTGACCATGGCAAAGGTAGCTTTGTTTTCTATCGAAAGTCAAAGCGTACTTACCGCCACACCACCAAGCTCCTCATATTGTGGCTCTGTTTATGGTATTTTTGATAAAAATAAACAAAATAGAACTTATTTTTTTTCAGATATTCTAAAGATAACAAGACCTCATATTCCAGTGTTATTCAGGCAGTCTTAGCTATTCTGTCATAAAATAATTTATCAGCACTCGTTCACACATTTGTTCCTCACATTTTTTTCGTTCATTTTAACGTACCCACGTGAAATCTCAGACCGAGCACTGAACCGATTATCTCTTCCATTTGCCAACAAAATGTTTCAAGTGTTGCCGATGTGATGACGCCGGCGCGTGACCAGAAGAACAATCGCGGTGATGGCCCTCATTATGTCGCGCGACGCGACGGCCGACGCGGCGACAATGCGACAATAACAAGTCATTCTTGTTCTCGAGTCATCTGTTTCGGGAATCTTTCTGTTTTTCTTTTGTTTCGAGCAAGAGTTTACGAGATGATAGATTTATCAGGCTTGTTCGCTGAACTTAACACGCACTGTTTTGAGCCAGAACGCTTGACAGAAATATAAACGAATAATCAATTTTGCTCCATTATCTTTTTAAGCACAGCATAATATTATGAGTCAGCGCCCCTGGTGTTGCAAATGTCCATGGGTGGCGGTGAACACTTACCATCAGGTGACCCGCCTGCTCGTTTGCCACCTATACAATAAATAAAAAAAACGTGATGGTAAGCAAAACCATGATCCATAACAGAGGTCATGAAGAATAGTGGAGATACCTCTATATAAGACTACAAAACTGCAGGCCAAGCTACGAGTACCTCCACCTTGTTGGACATAATATGAAATAAGGCTTATTGCACCCAACTTTATCGACAGGATAAGACTGCTAATATTAATCTATTTAATATGATACCCATAACAGAATATATATTATTCATGCTTAGACCGTAGGATTAGAAAAGTGTCTGTAAATAATTATGTTTAAATAAAAAAATATTATTTACGTATATTACTGCCGAGCTCAGAGTGTTTCATTAACTTTAATGGTACTTGGAACAAAAATTAAACACTTATTTCAATGAACATAAAGACGATTTTAAATTCGACAATAAACATTAGGATAAATGACGTCTCTGAGTGCGGCCGTGTGTATTTAGTTTTCCTAGAACTGTTTAATACTCAACTACAATTTTAACGAAGCTAAACCATTCTATAGAAGTCCTATTATGCCAAAAGCCTCCAATTCTAAGAAAAGGTCCAATTTTATTTACCTAACTAGGATCGGACGTTCAATTCAATGGAATCACAGCCGCAATTATTTTCCCGTGTATAAACAAGAAAACGTTCATCGACTTAATTAATTTGATTTGCGACTTTTTATTTTGATTAATTATTGTATATTTTCAATTTTCTGTGGCAGCGGATCGAGCTGTAGTCGAGTGGAAAAAATGACAACATTCGTATATGAGATCAAGGGTTCAATCTGTGAATGAGTATCGACACCCACAGCTTACTAATGTAATTATGTTTAGATACTTCGGTGGTTAGATGAGGTGGTGTAACGGCCCGTGCTCCTTGTGCGTTTCTCCGTGAAGAGGACGAACCGGGGGTAAGCTTGTCAATGAGCTTGCCTCCTGGTACAGAGGCCTAGTGCAGTTTCCAAAAGTGAAGGTAAATTTATATTCTTTCTTTCTTTCTAATGTAAGCAAATATTTTTATATAGTGAATGTAATTTGTTTTAGCAGAAAAGATGGGAATAGAACTGGTGGCCTGTCATAGAACACTCCGTCGTAGAAATAACATAACATACCTAGTTGGGCACTGAGTCGACTTGGTTCAAATTCATTTTCACACCTTATTATGGCAGAGAGACTGCATGGCGAGATTTGGAAATATTTGTATATGGTATGTTTTGATGGAAGTTACTGTTCGTTCCGCCTTCAATTAAATAAAATTACAAAAAAGTATTGCGCTAAAAAATAAATACATTAATTAACAAGGAAACAAAAAGCTGACCGAAACAAAAGTTTGGCTCCACGCGGGCGCTCGGGAAATAGAACAAAAACCAACCATTGGCAATATGACCGGTTTTAAAAATTTTAGCTGCAATAATACGTCATCCAATAGCCGTTACGTAATATTTGGATATTTCACTACGATTAGCAATATCAGTTCACGCCACAATAACCAACATTATGTCAGAAACAATCATAAATGGAAGTTAAGTTAATATTATATTGAGGTTCAACTTAGCGATACAATCACTTAGATACATAATACGTTTAGGTATATTTTCTTTTACTTTAATTGCAATAGAATGTACTGTATTATGAGTATAAGCAAAACAAATAATTAAGCAATAACAGGTAGAGTGAAAAATCTCTGCCTACAAATATTGGGTCCTTACCTATGAAATTGGTGTTTTTCTTCTCTCTTAGTATTTTGTTCGTAACTATAAAGTTTCAGAGTATTCTTAAAAAATAATTACCTCCTCTAAAAATAGACCATATTTTCGAACTCTTTTGATTTGTTTTGATAATTTGTTGTAAGTTTTACTGTGTTAAAATTGGACACGGGGACAACTCCTTTTCAGTGCCTTCCGAATACGTAATTTGATTTGCATTCACATAAAAAAGGTAAATAATTTTTAAGAAGTGTGAAATCACACATATAGCTTAAGCTTGTCTTATGATACATGCCAAATATTATCTTGTTATTATCTTTGGATTTGTCGTTGTGAAGAAAACTAAAAAAATGTTAGTATGGAAAATGCAGAGTTCCCCAAAATTTCCATACAAAACGCCAATTTCATATTTAAGGACCTATTAAAAGACGTGATGTGTACTGTCTTGTTTTGTGGCCGTTGAGAACTTAAGAATCTGTCATTATAATAGATGTAAGTGAAATTACGCTTAAATTTTTTGTTGACAAGTGTAAAGCAAATAAAAATACAGAAACACGAACCCACATCCAATCGTAAAATAGATATATATTATCGTAGTTTGATACAGCTCGTAGCTCGTAGCCGATCGTAGCACGTAGCAGCTACGAAATAAGCTTTCGTTCCATTTTCTAAATCCATCAAACGTATACATAAAACATTGGACCTTGACGAAAGTACAAGTCAATCTTGTGTTGTCGGGGCCATGAGTCGTTCCCTGTCGCCTCGATTGCGGCTTAGCGGCCTGCGGGGATTAGGGGGAATCCCGGTGACCGCGGCAAGGGAAGCGATAAAATGCAGTTTTTATCTATCTTTATCCTATACATATACTAAAACTGTAGAGATCGAATGTCTGTACATAGAAAAAAAATGCTTAAAACCAAGTCATGGGGTTTTAAAAAAAGGAAAATACCAAAAAGAGATTTTTTTATTTTTTTGTGTCTCTGTCTGTTTGTACGGGCTAATCTCCGTAATGGCTAGACCGATTTCAATGAATTTTTGCATGGTGAGTCCTTATATCCCTGGTCAACATCTTAGGAGCTAAGATGTTGACCAGGGATATAAGGTATTTTCCGGAATTAATAGTACCTAAGACTTAGGTACTAGTAATTCCGGAAAATTAAATGGTTCCCGTGGGATAGTTTAATAACTATAGTAATCGAGGATGAAGTCGCTGGCAACAGCTAGTACTTATATATAAGCTTAAAACGGGTTTCTTTACGCTTATGTGATTATTGATTTGAATATAGAACAATTCAATCCTGCCACAGTATTGGTCAGCCATCCTTTTTGCTTTGCGTTTAATATCTAAATCAAAGAGCACGGACCAACTACGGAAATTTTATCTCAATCGTCATTACAAAATTATTATTATAAGGATACATAATTGTTTTTAATCTATGTGTCCTGACAGTACACAAGTGAACGTTTGTCGTATTTAGGGAAATGAATAACGTGTACACTTAATACGCGCAAAATGCAAATATAGGCATTCATACCCGTAACCAAGTAACTGCAGACGGCTGCAGGTGCCTCTGTCGTTCGCAGCGTGCCACTTGTGTGCGAGAGCACTTAATGGAGTAAGTGCTGCCATCGCCTCTCGCACCGCTGCCGCTACATCTCCGCTTGTCGCTGTCACCCAGACTGCGACTTTACAGCTTCCCGGCGAAGCCACTGCTAATAAAATCGTCAGGTGAACGAGAAGTTTGTCGTTTGCGGTTGTTAATTAAGTCACAAACTATACCACAATGAAACAAAGGGGAAATGTTTAAGGGACGCTTTTAGTATAACGGCGATGTAAATTGTTTGTAACCAATGTTAAACCTAAAAGGTACTAAATTTAAAATGTGTCTTTATTAGGAAAATTGATTAAATGCTGCATCACCAGTGAAAACGAAAGAAGTCCCGCAGACGACGATGGATCTTGTATTTATATTTTGATCTGTACTGAAAACTTTGCTACCGTGATTCAGGACTCTGATAATTATATTAATAGACGATGGCACGATGATCCTGTATAAGTTGAACTTACATAGTTATCACTATTTTTGATGACAGAAATTATATAATATTGTGACATGTACTATCTAAAACCCCGCTATTTTCACTCATCGTTTTGACTAATGTAAAGATAGACGGTGTTAGGCAATATACCAGAAAATAACACAATATTCTCAGTAGTCACTCTAAATTAGTTTAAATCACAAATCAAATACTAACACACGGGTCAGGTTCAGCTAAAGTTTATCATACTTGGTAAACAATAACATATCTAAACTTAACTAAGTTTAGCAAGCTTCATTAGTTCATGTTTCTACAGCCCACCGGCGTGAAATCCAAATAACACCAGCTATTAAATATTTAGTCAACGGAACATCTGTTACAGATTTTCCATAATAAATTACTATCAAGATAGGTCTTCTCAATTAATAATCATTGTGACCGTTTCCTTATTCTATTCAATTCGATGTCAATGCGTTCTTTTTTTTCTTCTGTATCTGCTTAAAGTCCCTGCTTTCCAAGTTAGCATGGTGACAGACTTGTTCACTATTAGTTTAATGCTGACCTCATCTCATCTCATCCGTGATCTGCACCACGGTGATCGTAGCTTTGTTTTCGATATCGAAAGCCAATGCATAATAGCCACTACTCCACCGAGCTTTGTATCTTGAATTATTTAACCACCTCTCTGATGGTCTAGTGGTTGACACCACCGGGTGTTGATCGGGAGGTTCGGAGGACAGGGGTTTTTCTGCTCGGTTTGGTGTTATGACTTCTAAGCTCGCCTGGCTAGCTACCACCGTCAAATCTGTCGCCGTAATAACAATGTTGTAATCATTGTAGTATTCCTGCAATTAGAGGTAAGATAGCCAGTTCTCAGTTGTCGACAAATACAGGTGAAACTCGCTTTCACCTTCGGCCTTTTTGTCACTTACCATCAGGTGAGATGAAGGCCGGCAGCTTGCCAATCATTGTAAAAACAAAAATCTCCAAAGAAAGGGACAAAGTAGAAAGATCACTGTTTTTCACCCAACCTGAGACCAAATGTGGTTTTGTTTAGTACAATAGACACAAAATCTCTAAAATCAAACCATATATGAGGGAGATAAGAATCTAACTATAGTGCAATTGTGGTGAGCCAAAGTTTCGGACTATCCCTAAGTAGAAAAAGGATCACGTATTTTGGTAAAAGAAAAAGTTTTTGGCGAAATTTAATTGTGTCAGTTTGTAATGCTTGCGTTACTTGGGGAAATTGAGTTGTGCTGGACTTTTGTAACAGAATTCTGTTGATCTGTGGAAGAGTATTACCTCCAGCGACCAATAATTTTAAGGAAAAAAATAAAAATAAATAAATATCTTCAGACATTCACACTTATCAACTAGTCCCATTTAAAGAACTAATACTGCTTGTGTTACGGATATTACATATATACATATAATCACGACTATTATCCCCTAAGGGTTAGTCAGAGACTAGGCAAAAGGACCATAAAACCACCCCATTGTCATAATCCGCGCTTCACCAAGCAGTGACTGCACATGCGCTATGCGTGGCAGGTGGTGAGCCCGCCGCCGCTATTTAAACTATTGGATGGTTGTGCAATTCAAAGTCCATCCGTCGCCTTTTACAACACTCAAGGTAAGAGATGGGTTGGTATTCTTCTAATGAGCCGCTACCAAACAGCTACTAGCTGATGGATAAATATTAGGTCCGTACCTATGAAATTGGTGTTTTATATGGAGATTTTGTGGATGTCTGCATTTTACATACTAACATTTTATCAGTTTTCTTCACAACGACAAATCCAGATATAATAATATTTGGCATGTATCATTAGACAAGCTTTAGCAATATGTGTGTGAACACGCTTGATAAAAATTATTCATCGTTTTTATGTTAATGCAAATCAAATGATGTATTTGGGAGGCAGTTAAAAATAATTGTCTTTGTGTCTAATTTTAACACAATTAAACTTACAAAAAATTATCAAATTAAATAATACGAGCTCAAATATATGGTCTATTTTTAGAAGAGGCAATTATTTTATAAGAATGTTCTGAAACTTAATAGTTACGGACAAATTGCTAAGACAGAATAAAAACACCAATTTCATAGGTAAGGACCCAATATATTTAATAGATACATAGAAATATTTAGATAAGATACATATAAATTATAAATATATTTAAAAAATCCTTTTTTAAGAGAAATAACTCTATTGTGAACGTTAGTTTCTCTACCTCAGTCGCATTGCAGTTCGTACGCTACGATTAACATTTAAGAAACAATGCAATTTTGAAGGTTAGGTGACCAAGCTCCTGACCCTCCTCACCCATCCAGGTGAAATTTACTTTATTTCAACATAAAAAAGCGTATGACAGTGTCACCGAACAACACTACAGTACTGCAATCTTAAACAAGTATTAAAAAAGCTATTAAAGTAAATAGTATGACATGTTAAATTTGCCAAAAAGAAATATAGCTAATAAATGGTGCCGTCCAACATTCGGACGACACTTGAGGCCGATCGACGTCAAAATGGCGGACAATCGTATTTATCGGCCGTTAATTCGTCGTGTCGTTAAGTATACCGAACGGCTACTTTTACGGCGGCGTAAAATGGTTGATGAGTTTCGGAGGTAGGCATGTCGCGGGCGATTGAGGGGATTTGGGGGATTATGTTTATTGCCCGATAAATTGGGGGCAGTGTTATAAGAAATGTTTATAATATGAAAAAGAGAAACAAAAGAATATACAGGTAAAGAACCACGTATAATTATAATAACGAACCAAATATAAAAATAATGTAGATTATTGGATTAAGTTGCATCGTGGTATCAAGGCTTGTGATGTATTTGCATACAATTATATAAGCTGGCTACCCTGCTAGCTCAAAGGGGGATTGGTGTCGGAGAAACTGTAGCAATCAATGGGACTAATAGCATATAATTATGGTCTATAGAAGGACTGTAACGAACCGGCCGTAAGGCGAAGGAGTATGGTGCTTTATTACTTATTTCCTCTATGATATTGGTCTGTCACTATTTGTTATTCTTTTTCTTGTCATCTTATAATTACCTGTGCTCTATTTTATATTATTCCGCTTGTATCTTTTTAACTTATTATATTCTCTTAATCTGAGCTGTCCACTTTTATTTCTATCAGTAACATAATTTGGACCAAACTCTTTGGCCTTACGGCCGGTCTGCAACAATGAAAAAGAAACTCGAAAACGCAAAAACGAAAGTCGAAAACGTTGCCCGTTCAAGATCAACCATGGCCATATTTTTTTTTAGGCTAGGAGACTACGCCCAGCTTCTGGATGCTTAATAATAGTGTAATTAACGAAAATCACCAAAACGTAAAACATTTGAGCAAAAATAAACAATTATTTCATATCGCTTTTCGTAAGTAAATTCAGCTTAGCACTTGCTTATCGCATTTGTATTCAAGACAGACATGAAAGTAGGTCACGATTTAAATTTAAATTTGCAAGTACTCGTCAGTGAAGGGCCGCCCGACTCGACGGCACATGTACCGGATTTTGCGACTGCGGGCTTCCTAAAAGGATTTTTTCGATTGCTCTCCATGTTTGCACTAAAAGCTGCGTCTACGGGCTGTTGACAATAGCTTGTGGGGGGAACACTGAAACAAAATGGCTCAAATGGAACAGAACTTCAAGTTTTGTAGTTTTTATCTTTTGTGTTAAGATCTTTTTAAAGTCCAGTTAGATGTTTGTAATTGACAAACGGTTCGGTAATCTACTCGTATACACATAATAAAACTGTAGAGGTCGAATGTCTGTACATAGAAAAAAAAATGCTTAAACCCAAGTCAGGGGGTTGTAAAAATACCATTTTATTATTTGTTTCTTTGTCTGTGTGCCTGTTTGTCTATTTGTAGGGGCTAATCTCCGAAATGGGTGAACCGATTTCAATAAAATTTTGCATGATTCATGAAATTTTGCATGATTCATTATATCCCTGGTGAACATGTTAGATACCTTTTATTCTGGAAAATTAAAGAGTTCCCGTGGGATAGTTAAAAAACATAGTAACGGCGGACAAAATCGCGGACTGTGTGTGTGTGACCCGCGACTTTGTGCCACCGTTTGTCCACCGTTACTATGTTTTTGGTAAACTAGCTGTTCCTAGTTAGGAAATAATATGAATAAAAAACAAAGTAAGAAAACGACTTTACAAGTATCAATATCAAACTACATCCGCCATATGGGCGCCTCGACCCTCGTCATCAGCCTATATACGTCCCACTGCTGGGACAGGCCTTCCTCATGAGAAACACATGAGGAGTATGGGCCGTAACACCACCACGCTGGCCCAATGCGGGTTGGTGGGTAGAAACGGTCACAAATGCGACCGGGACCAACGGCTTAACGTGCCTTCCGAAGCACGGAGGAGCTCGAGATCACAAAATCTTGGTCACCCATCCACGGCCTGACCATGGCGAAGGTAGCTTTGTTTTCGATCGAAGCCAAAGCGCACTGACCACTACACCAGCGAGCTCCTCCCTCAGCCTCGACCCTCGACCCTCAGCCGCTATTATCCAGCCTATGAATAGAGCTACGTTCTTGTTTAAATGTAAAGAAATTGTCATAATGTTCATATAATATATCAAATACATACAAACAATACAAATAAATACACATAATATCAGCCTGCAAATGCTTATATTTGTCTACATGTAGAAATCAAGAGCAAGTGTTATGTAGACTGCTGACAACATGACTCGCTTGGAACTCTTACTGCGGAAACACAACACTACGGGTGGAATACGCGTTGGTGTTACGGCCCAAACTCCGCATGTGTTTCTTCGTGAGGAAGGCCCGTGCCCAGCAGTGGGAAGAATAAGGGCTGAGGACGAGGACGATGATAGTGACTTACTCTATAAACTCCGAAGAAGAAGGCAGATTTATTTAACAGCTACATATCACCCAGACTAACTTAAAAGAACTGTTGACAGCAGTTCTTTAATTAATTTGTTTAGAATAAGAAAATGACAGAATCATTTTACAAAGATCAAAATCATCCTCCTCGGTCTCTGGTAAAGTCTTTACTAACAGACAGACGTATCCTCCTACACCATTATCGTTCAATTGAATGACATTTAAGAGCTTAGTATTCCGTACACGATGCTCAGAGATAGTGGCGTTACTCACAACACTGCGCTTAACAATACCAGCGCATCAATATGTTAATACGATAGTTGGACCGGAATTCGAATCTCGACGAGTTTGGTCTTGTGGACTTTGACACAGATTGTAAAGTCGACCATAATATTGCTTTACCGCCTTCGTTGGCATGTCACACAACAACAAGGTCTATTTATGCATTTTCGGATTTTAGTTATTTGTGGTTTTAACATAGAAACTCTGTGTTCTAGTGTAATTTGTATTTCCTTCGTAGAAATTTTTATTAATTGATTTAAAAAAGAATTTTAAGTACGTTGGACTTTTAACCTATGAACTAATTGGACTACGGTCCACCAACCATGTCAAGTACGTGAAATTCAATTCGGATGGAAGTTTTGTCAAAAGTGGTAAAGCAATTGGTTAAAGCCACGTATACCACAACGGTTTAGTCATAGTAATAGTGACCAAGAATAGCTATTTGGAGATTTTTGTCATAACTTCCTGAATCTTGACGGACCGTGGCAAGGGACCTTTTTTATTACATACAAACAATCACGCCGTTAACGGGAAGAAATATTGTTATGAATTTTACCTACCTATGACAGGGCGGTAAAAAGGTGTGAGATATGGATAGCTTAAAATATCGACCCAAATAAAATTTTAAGTACCGCTGGTACCACGCCTGTTAATTTTAAAATTATATCATGTATTCGGATATAACTAAATCAATTGATATTGGGTTTTGTCATAAGACATGTTTACAGTATTGATCAGAAACAGCACGAGACAGGCGCCTTCTGAATATCCTGCAGCACAATGCGTCAGATAACGGGTTCAGATCCCCGGCGCCTTCGCTTGCTGAGGCATGCTATTGAATTTGCATTTGCTCTTCGATTTGATTGTGGCCGTGAATAATACATGACAACCTAACGTCTTTATGTCGGGGCTATTTGTGCGTTTCAAAAGCTGATGTGAAAATTATTGTGCTGTTATACTTAATAAAAACCGTATGAAAAGGATATGATGCATGCAGTGATGCTTACCGTTGTGTGTGAGAATATCTACGAATACAAAATATTATCAGGAGGTTAAGTTTTTGCGTTTAAGTGTTCGAGTGAATTTCCACAAAAAAAATATTTGATTAGAGGCTAAATCGAGGCGAAATCCTAAAAGTTAATACCAGACCGCGAGGCACCTTAGAAGCCAGCAAGGCGTCCAAGCCAAGCCATTATTTTTAGAAATCTATCTCACTCAATAGCAAAAACCATATCAAATATAATTAGCTAAGTACCCAAAACAAAAAACAATCCAAGAAGAACATACAAATAAACAACAGATTATATACACATGCGTCTTTGAGAGTATTTTATGAGGGTATAAATTTGTTTGTGACTAACAAATAAATTTAGATATAAATAGACTTTAACGAAGTAATTAATTATATTAATGGTGTGATTAGGAGCGAGATCACCCACGCGGCCTCAAATTTGTATTATTTATAAGCGCGGGAGACAGCTGTGCGGCGACAATTATGTTAAGAGTATGGGGTAATTTAATAGTACTCAGATTCATTTGTTAAAGGTATGCTAATGTATGAAAGGTCCAACACTAAGGCACGACCATTCAATGCATAACACAACATAAAACAACATTATATAACTTTTACTCAAATATATACTCTGTATACGTTTTTATATTATTTATTATAAGGTAATACTAACTCAATTTTTCATTTTAATGTACTTTTTGTCTAATTCAATATCATGTATTAGCATAATTATATTCTGCAAAAAAACAACAGCCTATATATTAAACAAATGTACTTACAGTGTCCGCCGATATAACCGGTGTGAGACAAGTAGCGTAGTTTTATTCACTCGCACACACTACTCAACACAGTGATCGCGCGAATGTCGGTGTACAGAAATTTTTTCTTAAGTTCATGTATGCACCGTATGTTTTTGTACTCGTATACCTTAATTAAATATTTTGTAAATAAATAAAAAATAAATATCATCACGCCTCTTTCCCCGAAGGGGTAGGCAGAGGTGTTAAGCATCCACATTTCGCTAGATATGTTATGTAATAGGTTGCTAGCATGTTGCCATGCACCGGGCACAATGTGAGGCAAGCGATATTCACAATGAACTGTACTTAAGTTTTATTTAAACTCAGTGGTGGCGGCCGGCGGTGGGATCGAACCCGCGTTTCCCGCGGCCTCTCGAACCTGTAGTCCGCGTCCGTCCCAACTCGGCTACCGCTACCTTCATACATTTGATAGACAGAAAAAATGCCCACAAACAAAAAACCCCATAATGTGCGCCCGCTCTTATTATCAACATTGTCTTTCTATTTTAATGATGTTTGACAAAGTTCCATGTAACCACTCGTCATAACATCCAGTGCTACGTGTTCGCAAGTTTGTCTTTTCGTTTCTATGAACGTTTGAAGTTTTATGTTTGCAGACATAACTCCAGTTAGTATACGGGAGTATTAAACCGCTGTAGACTTCTTGGTTCCAAAGCATGCCGGGCCTGTGTGCTCGAGGCGAGTCGAGGTGCCCTTTGACGTATTTGCTAAAACAACGCTGTACCTCCTTCGCTCGTGTATCAGCATTGCGTTCCGGATTTATATCGAATGTGATTCGAGTATTAATATTATGCTTTGCTATGATGTGGTGGATGGCTATTAATAAATTGAAGTGTAAAGAGCGTAATGTGGTATTATGCAAGTTAACTGGCAAGGGTTCCAAGATTTTTAACCACATTACGATTTTGAGCTATGTTCACAGGTATGTATATAAATTCACAGGTATTTAATAATCATTACAAAATTATCCAAACAAATAAACGATTTGAACTAAAACTTCAAAAAAAAACATAATTAAGTAGACTATCAAAAAGTAATACTCGTTCTACCCCCTATGTGCTAGGTATCAAAATACTTGAAATTAGTTATTAGGTTTCTAAAATAGCAAATTTTTTTATTGTATTTCGCTCAAAAAAACTAACGTTAGTACCGTCATGAGGTCTGTGAACCCCGTCATTTCAAATGGCCATAATTAAATGGTGACCACATTAAATGGTGTCAGCGTGCCTAAACTTACAGCTAACTGACGAGGTCTCTCTTACGCGAGGAAGGTCTAAATCTAACAAATTGACAACTCGACGCGGCCACACAGGCCCCATGTCAGTGGTTAAAGGTTAATTCTATACATTATTTCATAAAATTTGTATATTTAACTGCACATCACATCACTTAATACAAAACTATCAAAATCCCTTGATAAAAATTCAACTTTAGCACAAATTTTACATACAGTGGTAGTATGACGAGCTGTTGACGATAAAAGCTAGTCTTTTGGCATGAGACGTTATAAAATCCCTGGATATAAAATAGTTTCCAGGCAGAATATGGTTTACTGTGTTTTCAATGCATATTTCGAGCAGTTTCAGCTCCGCTGCTCACGACCGGTTAAAAGTATTCTGACCTGCTCCCATATTGAAAAGAATTCGAACGGAGTTTTTCTGTGAAATTGCAGTGCTTTTGAAATTCGTTTTGAAGCTGTCACCAGGCTATATTCGCGAGTGAGCAGTATGGACCGCAACACTACCGCTGCCCGTACGCACGATGGTGTTTGAAACAATTGTAACGAACTGCGAACATGAGATAACAAAGTTATGGTCACCCATCCAAGTTCACCCAACCATTGTAAAGAAAGAGAAAGCTCTACTTCACTCAGCTCGACGGGTAAATGTTGTCTTCATGAGTGTTCTTTGTTAATGAAACCAAGGAATAAACGAAACTAATTGACAACGATTATTTGAGTAAATAATATATATTTCAAACAGTAGTCATATCAAAATGTGGGAAATATGTTTTTGTTTGTTTTATTTTCAGGAAACAAGAAACAGGTGGAACTAGTCACCTGTGAAACCATACGTTACGATGTTACGACGTCGCCGTAGATCTACGAAGAATGCGAAGCGACACATACTTACTCATTTAACAAAATGGTGACATCTGTTACACTAAGCAAAAATATCGACTGCTCAATGCTATACGTGTGCTAGTTATCGTAAAAAATCCGAATATAAGCTTATGGGCCTATGAATAATTATGAGGAGAGTCTTATGCTACGCATCATGGTAAAAACTCTAAATTCATAATAAATACTACTTTGGGGCTAAGATATATTTGAACAATCGACAAAAAGCATCGGAAGCCTCTGGATGCGAGCAGCGCAGGACCGACCGTTACGGAAATCCTTGGAGGAGTCCAGCTTGAGGCGTCTTGGCTACCTAATCTGGGCTCAATACTGTCAAAGACATATTCTACTCGATGTAACTAAAACGTCACTAGATGTCACTGTTTGATTATTACGAGAAGTTTTATAAAATAGAGTTAAAATACGACATTCTTAGGCCCAATTGCACGATCGAGAGTTAGCGCCTAACCCAGGGTTTGCCCATATATTTGCCCCAGGGTTAAGCGCTAACTCTTGATCGTGCAATTGGGCCTTATTATACACCATTAATAAATTATCAATTTTACAAATAATTACGTAATTATGTATGTAGTATATAGAAAATTCTATATATTAGAGGTGTATGCATTTATTGTATATATACTATCATGTATATTATTATGTTGTTAATACAACCCCTTGGCGGCGCAGCGAATATCGGTGTTCGTAAGCAATAGATGTTTCTACACACATAAAAAAAGTCAAAGCAACACAAATTTCAATTTTACAATGTGTTTTCACATTTAATCCTTAGTATTTTTTTATTTATATTATTTTTTAATGATTTTGTGATATTAAACAACAATTTGTTTTTTTTAATTTATTATTTTAATTCACAATAATAAGAGTAAGTGCTGTATGTACGTGGTACAAAGTAAGGTACCTAATCAACTAAACTTAAAAAAAAAAATGAAATTACTATTTAAAATTAAATGGTTGTTCAAAAATTGCATAATTAATACAAAGTGTGGCCTTCATCTTCTTCTGTTATTGAGAACCGATTATTCATAAAATCGATGAGACTGTTATTAATGTCATCCTGCGGCAATTGCTCCCAATGAAATTTTAGTACGTCCATCAGCAACAAATGGGGGTTGGAATGTTGGGTGGTTGTCACTCCATCCAAGTCCTTTAAAACACGTCTCTGGAGTATGTTCCATGCATGCTCGATAGGGATGTGGTCTGGTGACTGTGCAGGCCAAGGCCATACCCGGATGTTTTCCCTTGCCAAGTTCTCCCGTGTGTGCAAAGCTCAACGTAAAATCGGAGCCAAGCTTATGTGCAAATGGACGGACATATGGCCTTAGAACATGCTCAACGTAATTTACAGTGTTCATGTTACCATTTACAAGAACGAGCTCAGTTCGTCTGTTCTTCATAATACGCGCCCATACCATAACCGTTGAGCCGTTGTATGGATAAACTTCCTGAACGCACCTCAGTCTTTCAGTATGTCCAGGACGACGGCACACTCTTACCCTTCTAGTATCGGGCTTGAACCCAAATCGAGACTAATCGCAAAATAAAATTTTATCCCATTCTTCCCGTTTCCATGTCATGGGTTCCCTACACCATTCATTTCGACGAGCGCGATTCCCGTGACGTATAGGTGGGCACCTAATTGGCCGTCGTGCTCGTAAGCCATACTCAGGCAGTCGATTAAGCAGAGTTTGGCAGCTAACCACAGCACCACTTGGATTTTGTATTCTTAAACCTATCTCTCGGCCGGTTAACATCGGCTGGCGTCTTGCAGTCAGTTGTATGTATCGACCTGGGCGCTGCTCAGCAGGGTCTCCCGTGTTGGTTTAAGGCTGATGAAGATGACAAAGAACGCTTTCGTTGACACCAAAATGCCGAGATACCTGAGATTGACTTCTGTATGTATTGCTAAGACTTTTTTGATGTGGGTATTTTGTCTCGTTTTGTGCCCGTTGTCTGGTTAAAAATATATTTCATGGATATTTTCATGTTTATTTTTTACTACTGATCTCTATACATACACACAATATTTTTTTTCCAGAGCACAAATGCTTATATTTAATATTTAGTGCCGTGTCTGCAGCAGGCTAGGTCTGTGTCCGTCTGGTCACGGGCGGGCGCACCCCCATACAAGGTACTATTTGCGTCTCCGATAAATGCGTTTTGGTTGCAGTTCGTTTGGCCAGATTGTTCTGGAGGCTCCAAGGCTCGGTATTCACTTTGCGGTAGGAACAAAGGTAATTCTATTACTATGTCTTATAGATGAGGTGCTCTGGAAAATGTGGGACAAGTTAATAGGACAATGTAGGACACCAACGCAGGAAAACTTGCATTTCAAAACTTTGTCACAACAACTAGCTTGACATTTTCCTTAAATCATTATTTACTTTATCAGTTTTTATCAAAAATAATGTACATTATCATAAGTGTAAGCCATTTTTATTGCAGATTGGACTAAATAGCACAATTGTTTTGTTCAGAGAAGAATGGGCAAGAAACGGCAAGGTCTTCCTCCATTTACACTAACTTTGCCTTAACATCTGAAAGTACATAATTACAAGTTACCGGCGAATTAAAATTTAAAGTTAATAAAGTTAGTGTTTAAACCACTTGTGTCAAAAAGTTAAGAAAGCATCCGTTGACCAGACACCGACAGTGGCACCTGTTTACAGGCATGACGCATGAATCAGCCATCGCTTCGCTCAACCATTTTTTGAGAATGCCATATTTTAGGGAACAATGTCTACTAAAAAAAGTCGTTTTGCTTAATCAGACATGCTGTACATTATACTGTCCCGAGCCATGTAACTATTTTAGGGCCTTAGAATCCTACGGTTTTATTAAAACAATTTCTGTTGTATGTCACTAGTAAAGTCAAAACGACAAAACACTAAAATATTTACGCTTTACGAACGTAAAGCGTCGGACGTGTGACGCGTCCTCGTTGCCTACAAATTGTTTTTTAAATCACACGTAGTTTGGTGCGCCGACGCTGTTTACTACGCAATGACAGACTGACTGAAGCGTCCAACCGATTTCGGCAATGGCGACCACTTCACTCCTAATTAGAACTGCGTTGATGCGCACGAAGATGGCTTATGTAGCCGATCTTATAAGCAAACCCACGTCCGCATTGGGTGCTCGTGAGACTTCGCCACAACAGTGATCAGTTTTTGCGCTACGAACGTCTATCGTCGTATTAAGCCTATAAGCGTCCAACTGCATGGAGATACATAATATGAGGAGTACGGATAAACGTCTATAATAGTCCATTTCTTCCTAAATATGCTGAAAAATACTTGAATCATTAATACTTAAGCCATGTTGCTGCAATAGTTTATCGTCATCACGAGTAAATCCACTGTAAATAAATAAATTGCAATCAGTTAACGCTCGCCCAAAGGCGGGATTAATTTCTCGCGCATACAGAGAGTAATGGCAACACTGATTGTTTTTGTGCCCGCGCAGAGCGAGCATTGATAACTTGCTGGAGAAAGGTTTTTAAAAATTATGAGTATTATTAGAATTAAATTTTTGGTGAAATTAATCTGTAGATTGAAAATAATGTGACCTGAAAGATAGAGAGCTATAATAAAATCATAGAAAATTAAATACAGTGTATTCGTGTACTATACGAGTATCCATAGAGGAAGTCGATTTCGAAGTTGAAAAGAAAGTTACTTTCACCATGATCTGTCCTTGGATGGGTGACCGAAATTTTGTGAATTCAATGCATTGGGCATGCATGGTGATGTTTCTGGCTTATTTTCTCATGCGTTCCTCTATGTAAGACCTGTGTCCAGCAGTGAAGCGATACATATATTAGGGACACGTTGCGCTCTATGCTCATAAACAGTCATTTGAATTCGTAATTATAGTATAAATATTGTTGTATATATTCATTATATTTCTATTTGACTCACTCTGTCTAAAACGCATGGGGTTGTATCGACTATTCGATTTACATCTAAAATACTTGTACTTAAGGTGCTTTAGTAAACTTCTTTATCTTAATAAACCTATCGCCTTCTGAGCTGGAGGTCTACCAGGCGACGCGAAGTGCCTGTTCCCGTGCACCGTGCACACTTTATATTATTCAAATAGGTTTATAGTTATTTTAATTTAGAAAAAAATACGTGGTCAATTAATTACCATATTTGCCTGTCATAATATATTAATTAAACAGAACCATGTAATTTTTTCTACAATAGACATTATCCATTAACATTTAGAAATAAAATTATATTCTACACAAAAAGCTAAAAATTCTTCTAAAGAACACTAAGTAAGTGAACAGTTTTTCCAGTTGCCATCGTAAAATGGACCTTATGGCGCAGCGGAAGCCTGGCGCGACGCCAACTCCGCGTAATCGCGTTCTTTGTATAATTGGTTGAGAAAAATAACAATGCCTTAATGACACGAGTTTCTTTTTCTTTATTTCAGGTTCTCATAACTCAAAACGCTCTTTGTTCTTACAGGAATGAAAGGAATAATTTATTTACTATTGAGCGTGATTTACGAAATAATTTAATTCAATAAAAAAAATGCCTTATACTTGTTCAGACAAAATGTTGGCACTAAATGTGGTATATACTTTTAAAAATAATCCTAATTTGGTGAAAACACATTGCTCTCAGTAAATAGGTACACACGCTACATTAAAGTCTAAACCTATCTTGCGCGGCGCGGCAGCGGAGAGAGAGGTGCGACAAGAAAAATATTCTTTTCATTGTTTCACATGAAAGAAAACGCACTATAGCGGCAGCGACGCGGCGCGACTCAGTTGAACCTGATAAACATTTTGCCGATTCTGTCGCGCCGCTACGCTACTGTTTAACCTTTTACCATTAAACTTTTGTTTGTATTTGCATTTCATATATTAAGTCAACTATAAACTATAAATTAAGTTAGTAAGATATAATGCCAACGTTAACTATAACTATATTATATGTGGAAGAAATAGGAAATAGGAATATTCCATATTTTTTTTTCCATAAAAAAATATGAATAGAAGAAAAGAAATAAAAATAGACGGAAAAAAAGGCGAAAGAAAAATAAACAAGAATAGGCTATGAATTTCCATTAAATCTTAGAACTTTTTTGCCATTTTTAACAATAAAGTAGTAGGAAAATGCCTTATTTATTTCAATAACACAGCGCCTTCAGAAGAGCAAGATCACTCATCCAGAGAAACTACGGATAAAACTGCTCTACTTTCAAAATTAAAAACAAGATACTACTAATTTTAACCCATCAAAGCGATCATGAGTGAGTATTTTAATTAAACGTTGTTTTATTAATTTTTACGATTAGGGCTCTAAATAATCAATGTTAATTATGGTGGTATTGATAAATTTGCAGTATCATACGAGTTTTAAATAAAATTAGATCAATACCACAAGCTAATTATGTTACTAATTGTTCATGTTATTAACTTCATGTTTATTGACAGGAAATTGAATTTTAATATACTTCATGAATGTGTTTAGTCAGTAATGAATTTCATTTATTGGTTTTTATTATTTCTCATAATTTTTATTTGTTTGGGCTAAGAACGTTATCAATATTTGATTGAATTAAATTTATAGGAACTATGTATGTAATATTATACTATTATATTATCATTAAAATATATTGTTGTTCTGAATAGCAATCATCATACTCCCACTCACTCCTGATGCACGCCATCGCTCTCTATCCTCGGCCACCTTCATCCAGCCCACTCCAGCCAACCTTCGAATATAATCATCCCATCTTATCGCAGGGCGTCCGACACTACGCTGACCGAGTCGCGGTCTCACTCGAGAACTTTACGGCCCCAACGGCGGTCAGTTCTACGGCTAATGTGACCAGCTCACTGCAACTTCAGTTTGCTAATTCGGTGGGCTATGTCCAGGAGGATAGGTTCGGTCCGCTCATTCTGTATCACGACGGACGTACTGGCAGTGTCGTACAATAATCTCAACACTTCGATATATCGCCAATCAACTTGGCACCTCTGCAAAAACTCGAGAACAGACCAGGTCTCTACGGATTCGAATGCTTTCTCGTATTCCACAAACGTCATTCACAGTGGCTGGTTTTACTAATTTGTCTCTATGTCTATTGGTACTATAACTCCGTCGGTCGAGTTTTTTCTCAGGATGATTCGAAATCATTCTTGAGAACAACTTATAGACGTGGCTGAAGAGTGAGATCGGTTGATAGTTCTTCAATAAAGTCTTTTCGCATTTCTGGAATAACTGAAAAACCAAGTTTTTGGAGTCCTCCCAGCAGAAGGAGCAGAGTTAAATATGCGCTGGAGCTTCTTCAGTCCTGGCTTCCCAGCAGCTTTCAGGATTTGCGTTGTAACTCCGTCTTTCCCCGGGACTTTTCCATTTTTAAGCTGCCTCAGGGCCGCCTCGATCTCATCTATACTAAGTTCTTCCGTCGCATGGTGGGTTAAAGTGGCTCTTGCATCCTTCTCGTGCGGGATTTGGCCTGGAATAGCAGGGCTACCGGGAACTGGGGGCAGGGGTGGTATTGTCTTCTTCATGAGGAGGATTGGACCATTACCCACCACGCTGATTCAGTGCGGGTGGGTAGGGGGATCGCTAAAGCCTCGTCTGTTGGACAGCAAGACGCTCCGCTAGCAGGGGAGATTGGCTTGGGACCCGATAAGTGTTATGTGGGTTCCCTTGCGTCCGATAGAATAGCAATAGGAAATGTATTATATTCGTGGTCAAGAATAACGAACAGGTATGTACATCGAGATCTTCATTCAATGTTATTATAAAATTCAAATTCAATTTTATTATAAAATTTAATCGAGTCAAAAGTAGATGACAGCGCAGCAACAAAATTTAATTTTGCATATAATAAGATAAACGAATACGTAACAATTCTGTAGAAATGGGAAAATCTACTTACAATCTATAATAAAGGAAAAATTTCAAACTGCAGTTGAAATAAAAGAGGATATGAGCAAAGTTAAATTTTTCAATTAGTGCTTTTGCAGAATATGAAAAAGACCACTTCCAAAGAGCCTTTTTAAAATACAAAGTTACGTAAACATTGTTCAGTTGAATTTCAACTTAATGTTATGCTTCGTAGAAGTGCTATTTGAATACGTAGGTGTTAATTCCACAAGGCACGTTCTAGAGCTCTTCTACACGAGTAAATGTGGCCACGGTGTTGACAGATTCACATCACGTGAGTACCAAAACTTTAAAAATCTAATTATATTTGTTTCTAATGATACAATCATCATTACAGTCTAGGAACGTCCACTGCTGGACAAAGGCTTCCGCCAATGATCTTCGACGTCCATAGCTTACATCCAGCATCTTCCTATAACATTCGCCAGATGGCCGGTCCAAATCATGAGTGTCTGCAAAAATTTCGGTTTCCAGCACATGTCAGCCACTCAGAGAACTCTAGATATGTGCCTTGCTCACTGCCACATAAGAAACTTAACGGAACAAATAATTGCGCGCTATAATTAACGGTTGGTCAAAAACTCTGCTGGTCAATCACTGACTATACAAACTACTTGCCCTTGATAGACACTGTTATTTTAATTTATGAAAATTTATTTAAACTCGTAAAGTAACCAGAATCATTCTGAAGATGAGCATCACAAAGTTAGCGAGAAAGGCAGTAAGCTTAAGTTTTATTTAGTTTAGCCACTGGAGCTGTATTTTCTGTTTTTTCTGTCAAATAGTGTAGAAAGTGTGTTATACCTTGTAGCACTTTAGGCTCTGCTTACATCTTAAGCCGTAAATTATAAAAGAAAGCGTTATGTAATGGCTTAGGCCCCATGCTGATAACTTTACTATCCAAAGGAATCGATATTTGGACGGTTGGCCCTGTAGTCGTCTCAACCCACAAATTCGCAATAGACTAGCTTGGAAGTGTATAATCACAATATCACTAAATCATTACATTTCTTTCGTGTAAGAAGGCCTCTACATTATGTGTATGGACTAATAGACAATGTACTGAAAAATCCGCTGATGAGGCTGCAATGATACGAATCGCCTTTTACGACACCCAAGGGAAGAAATAGGTTGGTAGGAATTCTTTTAATGAGCCGCTACCACACGGACCGGCACGGCACGGCTTCACGGCTCGTACTACCCAGGTGTAAATGTAGGAGAGTTTCAATTTAAAATTTACATTCAAAATATCAACTTTCTCGAAAATTTTAAGCTCCTAGCCGTATTTGCCAAGTGAGAAAAACTAAAACCATTCGGAAACTTAAAACGAAGCTGGAACTTTGAAACTTGAGTTTATTTACTTTTGTAGCTGTAACCAAGTGTTCAACCTAAAGCTGAGAGGCAGCGATAGCTGAGTTGAAAAATCCGGCATTACTTGAGCGACCGGTCGCAGCTTTAATGGGGATTAAAGTTGCGACCTGTCGCTCAAGTAATGCCGGGTTGCATAAAAAAATTAAGTACTATAATCGCCTGCACATATGTTATAGTTCACCTCTGCTGGGTTTGTGCTGGGATCGATAAAGATAGATAAAGTAAGTAGTATAGATCGCTATTTCCATACATGGGTTTTTAGTTCGTCTAAAACTTGTAACTTGCTTGTACCCCTTCGTTCGACTTATTACGTTTGGTGGCGCTACTATACTAGCGGGATTGTAGTTAGGTGACGATTCCGCTAGTATAGTAGCGCCACCAATCGAAATAAGTCAAACGAAGGGGTACAAGCAACAATAATAAGTTTTAGACGAACTAAAACCCCATGTATGGAAATAGCGATCTATACTACTTAATTTATCTATGATCCCAGCACAAGCCCAGCAGAGGTGGACTATAACATATGTGCAGGGTTAAAGTCTCCAAGTATTCTTCATTCGTCAACTATTCTTCATCTTCCGGCCCTTGACACATTAGGTGGGGTCGCACAGCATATGTCTTCCTCTTCCAGCTCCACATCTTTTATTCTTATATTGGGTCCTTACCTATGAAATTGGTGTTTTTATTCTGTCTTAGCAATTTATCCGTAACTATTAAGTTTCAGAACATTCTTATAAAATAATTGCCTCTTCTAAAAATAGACCATATATTTGAGCTCGTATTATTTAATTTGATAATTTTTTGTAAGTTTAATTGTGTTAAAATTAGACACAAAGGCAATTATTTTTAACTGCCTCCCGAATACATCATTTGATTTGCATTAACATAAAAACTATGAATAATTTTTATCAAGCGTGTTCACAGACATATTGTTAAAGCTTGTCTAATGATACATGCCAAATATTATTATCTCTGGATTTGTCGTTGTGAAGAAAACTGATAAAATGTTAGTATGTAAAATGCAGACATCCCCAAAATTTCCATACAAAACACCAATTTCATAGGTAAGGACATAATATCATTCTTCACGCATTCAGTTCATCGCTTATTTAATCTTCCTCTCATCCTAGCCCCATCCCCATCCATTCTCAGCATCTTCTTGTAATAGAACAACGAGAGATTCTTGATTAGATATGTTGGACATACTTTCAATTCAATTTAGGTTATAGAAACATGAAAATAACAAAATCTAAGTTTTTTCTGATATGGAAATGTTTAATTTATGTATAAGCAGCTATGTTCCAATAGTATTTCGGAAGGGAAACATGTTGCTCTAACCGGGTATACTCCAGGTATGAAAGCAAACGTAGCAATACATACTTACAACATTTGTTCAATGGAAATAAAGTTCAATAGATTCGCAAAAACTTGTCTCAACAAAATAGTCAAGTCTCAACTAGTTATAGTTTTATCGCCCCGAATGGAGCTATGACCGAATAGAGATAAGTAGAAAAATTAATCATGTACCTTAGCGTACATTGCTCGATTCTCGGTACAGCTTGCTCGATTTCTCGATAATTTTATAAAAACGACGACAGTGATCTGCCGTCTCAGATATCCCTCCACACACTCTAACGTTCCCGCTTTCCATAAAGACTCCCGGATTGTTTATTCTGTGCCAGACTCCTTTTCTTAATTAAAGAGGCGACGTGACCGGCGTTAATGAAAGCCTGGCGGGAAATAAAACCTTACGATGTATAAATCCAATGTTATAGAACAGACTAACAAGATCCAAGTTGTCAGGACAAAGCGATTGCGCCATGCACTGCGGGGCGACGGGACCCTCACCAGCCTAGCGTATGGGCAATCACGCAAGCGTAACAAAACATAAAGAAACAGCTCGCTGGGTAGCGTAGATTCAGTCACATTTCTGTCACCGGTGAAAGGAAATATAAATGTAGAATATACAGATGAATAAAACGAAACCATGAAGTAAGACAACTAATCTGAGAGATGTTTCGAGATTTATTATACATTTAGCTGTTGACAATGTGTGTACGTACAAATATCTATACATGTATTATAATGAAACTGTAGAGGTCGAATGTCTGTACCTGGAAAAAATGCTTAAAATCAAGTCAGGGGGGAAAGAGAGAAAAAACAATTAAAAAATTTTTGTTTCTCTGTCTGTTTGTCTGTTTATACGGGCTAATCTCCGAAATGGCTGGACCGATTTCAATGAAATTTTGGCGGTACCTTATGTCCCTGGACGACATTTATGATACTTTTTATGTCAGAAAATTAAAGGGTTCCCGTGGGATAGTTAAAACCCTTAGTACCCACGGACGAAGTCGCGGGCAACAGCTAGTTTACAATAAAAATCGACTCCAAAAAATATTTTTTACATAACACAAATGAACATTATAGAAAACTAAGTCTAAGCCTACCTTAGCGCCGACCAGCCGACCTTACCTGACGAAATAAAATGTTGTGGTTAGAACAAAAATAATAAAAATAAAATAAATGAACGTCGGGGTGTTTGTCTGTGACATCGTA
Source organism: Parapoynx stratiotata (assembly GCA_910589355.1). Taxonomy (NCBI): domain Eukaryota; kingdom Metazoa; phylum Arthropoda; class Insecta; order Lepidoptera; family Crambidae; genus Parapoynx; species Parapoynx stratiotata. The sequence goes on from OU342461.1 coordinate 18,641,553, forward strand.
CAGTACGTCTCAACCCAAGTTGCCAAAAAGGTAAACAAAACAAAGGTAATATTTAATCTCTCAAATGTTTTGTAATGACTGTAGGTAATTGAAATCAATTGAAACGGACAACAATTGTTACCGTTAATTATATTTACGTGCCAATTTTCATGTAAAAAGTGTGATTAGTGAATAACAAATTCGGTAAGTCGGCTGTTTTGTTCACCTTTTTGGCAACTTAGATTGAGACGTACTATAGGTCCTAAACGAATGGACCGATTATAATGAGATTATTATGAACTATTTAAAAATACTAACATAGGCTGATGATGATGATAATGACGTTTTTAAAATTGTGATAATTTCATAAATAGAAAAGATGTAATAGTTTTCCTTTCTATTCTACTAACACCGGTGAATAGACCGTCAAAAACCTCGTGATAAAGAAAGTAAAGATTTATTTTATTACCTTACTTACTCATATTTATGTGCTATCAGTATAAATTATTTAAATATAAATAATACAACAATTCATTCCTAAACTCTGTAACAAATCTCCGACCGATTGACAGCAACAAGAGCTGAACGAAATAATTAAACGTTTCGGTCATTAAGCAACTCATTATTTGCCCGAAGATTGGAACGGAAACATTGAAGCTAATCGATTTTTCAAACGCCCCATTCTAATGAAGATCCTACAAGAAATCATTTTCACTCCATAAAGTTAATGAAGAGTTTAATTACAAAGTTTTTAGTAGCTCTATGAATTTTAGTGCCCCGTGAATTATTTAACACTAGTGTTGAGGAGTGAACTGAATTTGACTTCCTTTCTTAATAAAGGCACAACAATTATTACTCACAATATTTATTCGCGTACTCACAATCTCACATGACACACACACTGACAATAAAACAAAATACAATGAATTAAAAAAAAATACAAAATAGTGTCAAAAGGTAAAGTAGTATTAAAAATAAGTATAAAAAGAGGTCTGTAGCCAACAACTAAAATGCACGCGCGGTATACATGTGTAGCCCAGCTCTACAAAGCCCTCTCTCTGTCTTTAACGCATTGCGTTATAGTCACGCTGTCTCATCTAGTCCTCAAGTATGAATCCGCGCGCCTTTCAGTGCAGTGCAAACTCTCGCGGCACATGGAAGTCTGTACAAGTTGTGTGTAAATTGGAGGGGCTACGTATGTAACCCGCGCGAGCATTTATGTAATTTTATGAAAAAGTGTTCTCGTCTCGATTTTTTTTTCTTAAAATTATTCGTAGTAGTTTCCTGTAGAGAGTATAATCATTTAATTTGTATAATTATGTAATAAACAGGTGTTTACTTCCTAAATATAAGACCATCTGTATATCAACATGGCTCAACGAAACTTTTACTTATAACCCGAGTTGTTGCTGACCATTGACGAATTAATTGGTAACTCAAGTTTAACTCAGCTCAGCATCTTCAGTTAGCGTCCCAGCTTTCAGACTAATTCTCGGAACTTCAACCAAGACAGCATTTTCAAATCTGGTAGGGTACAAGAACCCGAAGTGGAGCATTACCACCACTTTACAGATAATGGGAATCGTAATTTGAGCTGCTTTCCGCTAGGAGCGCTTTTCATGTTTCCCGTAGAAAATTAGCTTCTTATCGCAAATAAAAAAGTTTAGTTTTTTGCAAAGAAAACTTACACTAGGGGTACAGAAGGTAGTTTATAAATGTTTTAACAAGGAATGAAAGGCAAAAAGAAACAAGAATAAAACCAACAGAAAAATAAAGAAACAAAAACATTAAAGGGTAAAAAATATCATGAGTTTAGGTATCTATAAATTTATTGAATCTATACAATATAATAATAATACAATATAACCTGCAATATTACCAGCCTACAACACGTCCCAATACTGCTCACAGGCCGCCACATAAGGGAAAAGCCCCAATCGCACACGGAATCACAAGTTTCGGTCACCCATCTGAAGTGGCAAACCATGGCAAAGTTTAAAAAAAGAATGATTTACGGATTAATATCTCATAGCGTTTATAACTTATTAAGTATTACTTTAACCCAATTACTCGTGAGACCTTCGGGTAATTAATTTGTAAACCTTCAAAGTCAGCCACTTCTGTTTCATTGAGATTTTCGTTTTTACGAGATTCCGCAGAAAATATTCCCGAAACATTTTTGACGAAATTAATTAATTGGCAACTCTAATTAGATAAACGAGGAATCATTTATTAAATTCATCTCAGTTTCGGTAATTTTGTACGACAAAGCTGTCGAGCACTTGTTAAGCTAAGATTGAAACGGGATATCATCAGTATTTTGCTGGCGAAAGGTAGTGAAAGTGGCTTTGGTAAAATATAATTAAATAATTAAATAAATCTTCAATCTTCAAACATTCACACCTATCAACTAGCCCCATTTTAAGCAACTAATACTGCTTTGGTACGGACACTAGATGACGGATAAATATATTTAATAGCTAAATATATATAAATATTCTGATTAATTATAAATATATATAAAGATCCAAAAATGGAGAACAAATGCCTGAATTAATCGCCCAAACATTGGCCCCAGCCGGGGATCGAACCTAGAACCTCTCGAGATGGCGACGCCTTGAGACCGGCATACAGAACACTCGACGTAATTGTAATTATTTTTCAATATTTAATTAAAAGACGCTTCCTGTCTTCCGGACAGGATTTATAAATGCTCTTAAGGTTTAATTTTAATATTACAAATTTGCAGTAAACTACATAATGAGTGCTTGAAATGTATGCTGGGGAAAATTGAAATTGATAAGAATTATTCTTATTACTCAGCTTCGAACGATGGCTTGCAAAGTTGTCCTTTTCAAGCCTTAACTAAGCCGTCTGAACTCGTAGCTACTAAACTATTCGAATGTTTACTCAAAATTATAAATAACTGCAAGTCTGCAACAAATCGCCCACTCATTGCCGCAGGGGTCTTCAAAACCAGCATTATCCTGGCAATCAAAGTAAAACAAGCTCAAGGTACAATAGGCATTGGATGTTCGCTGTGATTGATGATACTTAGGGTCAGTGTTTCGATCCATGGTCAGGTTGGCAATAGGTTAAAATATGGACCATTGTCGTGATTTGACAGCTTGTCCAATAGTTGAATTTTCAAAAATAATCATAGACAATGTAACCACAAAACTATGCTGAGATTAGTAAAATGGTGGCTGGCGGCATCGCTGATGTATATTGCTTCATAATTTTCATCGCAAAATGTCAAGCTGATGTCATACATTTTGTCGTTTCCATTTACGCTGTTGGTATAAATTTCTACTGATCAAAAAACTCACCCTTAGTGTACGACTTACCGACGTCAATGCAGATTCAGAAGCAACTATAAGCTTCTTAATGTTTTGACGAATGGATCCTTTTGAAAGTTTTAGGGGTTGCTTTTACTTAAATTTGTATAAGAAAAAAATATGCTCCTTTGAATTTTTCATTTGTATTTTTTTTTGTTTAAGTAGTTATTGAACATAAAATAAAAGCATTAAATAATAACATATTTGCCAGATTTTGTGAACCTCAATATTTCCTTTACATTGCCTTTTCTCGTATTATTTAACCTAGATGTAGTGTAGATATAATAATTATTTTGTATATATTTATTAAGATTGAAATATATGGTGTACTACACCTGAGATACAGGGGATCCTAGTTCAGGTATTATATAAAGTTTAGTTTCTGGTGTTTTTAGACTAAAGAAATGTTTTGTGGACCATGCTTAATAATAAAGATTTATTATTTTATTTAAAACCTATTCAAAAGAAAATGGGGTGTATAAATGGTGAAAAAAAATAATTTCTGTCATTCGGCAGATTGAAGACAGGTGGAGGTGTTTTCGTTTCATTTAAGTCGCCGTTTTTATTTTTTTAATAAATTACAATTCCAGGCAAATAAATTCATCACAAACAGAAAAGTTCCTTCGTAGTGGGACCGTCTAGCTGGGGGGATGTCTACCAGAGAAAAATTCTCCAGTAACTCGACACTACACGCGAAGACATACCAAAGTTCTCGCTTTCCCATTAACTCGGAGGCAGCAGGGTCCTCAAGAACACCTATAAACAATTAATAATTTGTTCTTAATTATATTTGCCACGTCACGACTACATCAGTGGAGCCTAATGACATTTCTGTGTTCACCGTTATTGTAATAAAGGGAAGATGGCTAACGTTGATTGATGCGGCCGCGCCGACAAACTTGCTAATCCGGCAATCCGTCACAACCAGAGTTGACGGAGACGGCGTCGTGCCGACAGTTCAACGGCGTGCCGAGCTAAAATCAATTTTAATTTATCAAAAACTATCTGAGCTGAGATAACTTGTGGCAGAAGATTGTTGAGATGTAAGTGTGATCCCATTATTTTTTGTATTAAAATTAATTTTAGTTTAGACTTAAACTTTTTTTTTCAATTTTATTTACAATAAAATGTTAATATTTATTAAACTCTTTATTGCATAAGACAAAACAGAAATCTATGCAAACATATACATTACTAAACAAATAAAATGATATAATTAAACAACATATAAACTCAATAAAAAATAAATACAAATAATAAAAATAAATACATAATACTATGCCTAAACTGAGAAATTATTATTATTATTATTATTTTCTGACACTAACACCTTACAAACTAGCCTAAAGACTGAGGCTTACGTGCTTGCCTATATCTCTGTGATGATGATAAAAATATATTTATGCAAAACAAATATTAGATACAAACTTAAACTGATGTTGACAAGGACTTGAACCCAGAATGACTGGGAGATTAAGAAATTACTTTCTTCATCAAATACATCATACTGCTATATTTTTATACCACATTACTATTGTCTAATATTATCAAATAGATTATATATATAAGACATTAGTAAGAAAGGAAAAGAGTACCTTGTTAGACAATATCTTACAATTTTTATGTAACGAGTTTCAAAAGGAAACAAGGCTTCTCCTTAAACAGCTTAAACTTAAATTATATAGGATCCAATGCACAAGATATTTCAACCGAAGAATAATGATTTAAATTTCGCAAGCTCAACGTGGACCTAGCTATTGTCTTCTTTAGAAGATTCATAAGCAATAACAGGAACCAATCACAATCTCATCTTTTGACTTCAGCGCAACATAAACGTTATTTTTAATAAAACTTCTTATTATTTTTAACGATGAAATAATGCTTATTATTTTAACTACCGGTTTAATAAGTGTACCTGTCTCTATTTTGATTTATCAAACGTTGAGTGCCTGTTTCCGATACCTCTATATAATTCAAAAGCAAAACTATAAATAAAATTTGTAAGGCCCAATTGCACGATCGAGAGTTAGCGCCTAACCCTGGGGCAAATATATGGGCAAACCCTGGGTTAGGCGCTAACTCTCGATCGTGCCATTGGGCCTTAGAGTTGCAAAGGAGAAGCTCTGATAGAATAGTCTGATAGTTAGAACACCTTACCCCATAGTTTTACGTTAAATAGATAATCAAATCATTGAGATGATTTCCCCTATGCAACAGAAAGCAATAAATAAATAATGCCTGTATTCATCAAACAAACATTTTCCCCCTGGGGATCGAACCCAGAACCTCTCGAGATGGCGGCGCCTTGAGACCGACGCCAGCGTACAGACCACTCGACCCCGTCTTAATCATAAAGGAATAAAAAAATTTAACACACAATAAACCATTCGACCCTTCTACTGCTATCTAAAACAAAATACTTTAATTTAAAACTATTTGGTATACTAAAACCAAAACAATACAAAAATCACATTCTAGACGAATTTACCATTAAAAACTTCCAAAATATAAGCGGCTTCGAGCATAAACGGGTGCTCGGGCATACAGCTCAACAGCACGGCCACGACTTCGGGCGGCGAGCGGCGCGGCAGGAATTCCCTTTTCAGTGCTCGCTCGGTACGGGCGGGCGCGGGTGAATGTGTCGAGTGGGAAGTGAAATGAGAATTCCCCTGCCACTCCGCCCGCCGCTCGTACTCGGGGCCGAGCCGTAAGTGCCGATAAAAGAGTGAACTCTCAGCCACCAAAACACGAGGGCCCTCCAGCATTGCTTTACGCCGTGAGCCGTGGACGACGGGAATAATCAGCACAAACTATAGCTCTAGCGATTTATAGGAAACATCTTTGAAGTATTTTATTGTGCTGGTTTTTAATGTTTAAGCTTCTCTCAATCATACACCCAGGATGAATTAAAAAAATTGTATCTTCCTGCACAGAACAGGTGATAGCGAATGCCTATAATATGTCAAACAATAAGAAATAATATTTTTTGCCCATTAATACCACCTATCATAAAATGCATTCATTTAATAAAAGTTAACACAATTAAAAATGTGCAAAGCAATTGTATTTGTTCCAGTTAGCATGTGCAAAGCATTCTTTCTACATATATTGTTCTATAATGTATCATATGTATTGTAATTAGTTCTTACTGGAATTCCTCTCTAAATATTTCCCCGCCTATTCCGGGACCATAATGTTCCTGTAACCAATTATGTACCAGCTTATATACTTAAGGAGTGCGATAAATAATTGAATTAAATTGAAATATTTTTACTAAAACTTTAAAATGACAAGGTTCTAAAATGTCAACATATTTATGCTCGTGACGTTTCAAAAGCGTTTCATTTGATGCTGACCAAATAATAAACGTATAATTCAAAACAAACCGTTTCCTGTATGAAAGAGTGTGACGTCGTGTTGTCTCTTTCTAAATGACCTAATAACACGATTGTTTGTCGTCACAAATCCGTGCGCCATTGGCCTGCCCCGGGCCAGAAGGTGACCTAATCAAATAAGGAAGGCAATTAACGAGAGCCTTCTACTAACAAGCGACTGTCTGCTCGTTCAGATACAAGTTATTTACTAACCTTTAGCGGTCGGAATGGATAAAATTCTACAATACCTTAGTCAAATTATTTTAAAGCTAAAAATCGGTTGAACTTTTGGTTCATACATATATAAAATCAAACCTGTAAGCCCCGAAGGGGTAGGCAGAGTCATAGGAGCACTATGTTCCTTAAGACCACATTAAGCAATATAAAAATTGGGTTTGGTCAGATTAAAAAAGTGAAAGAGTAGTAACAAGTGGCAAGTTCATCGCCTACACAATCACAGACACAGTACCCAATACGCCCTTAGTCGCCCTTAGTTTTAGTTCATGAATTGTTTAATATTCACGAGCAACGAAAGTTCCTAACTTTGAGTGTTACGAATGAAAGCAAGCGTCCTAATTTTAATGAAACATATTATTATGTCGAAATCAAATCGCTTCAATTAATCACTAATCCCAGTTTCAAGCCCCGAATTTTTCTGCCTTCCACCAATTAGCTAATAGAAAACATCTAACCAAATTCCTACATTAAGCACGTGCTGGTAAGGTTCAAAATCGTATATCAGCCAGATGAAGGTCCTGAGAATCAGTTATGGTATATTTATGGTAATACCAACAATATGACTCGCTATGAAAGTTCATGGAGAAATTATACTAAAACAGGCCGAATACCGTTTCATATACTATGAATTTGAACCGTTTCCCTATGTTATTAGAGTCGATAATGATAATTGGTGACAACTTATTTCTAGAATTCAATTCTCCAAGCCAAACTCCAGTACTAATTGATGACAGTAATATCCGTTCAATAAATTGTTAGACAAAGAACTGCCTGTGGCCTTGGGACGGAAATACAGTGGTGAACTGTCAAAAAGGGGGTACAGACAATCTTGGCAGCGATGGCCGCGTTGGGAATAAGTAGCGCACTCGTACAAGCGACGACGGTTCAATCCCCGCTGCCTTTACCACGGCGTGTGAATACAACTTAAGTAGGGCACAGAGACAAAGCTGTTAAAATCCACATCATCATCATCTTCAGCCTGCTCCTGCCCACTGCTGGACATAGGCCTCCCCTAATGCACGCCACCGCTCGCGATTTTCGGCCGTTCTCATCCAGCCCACTCCAGCCAACCGACGAATATCGTCGTCCCATCTGGTCGCAGGGCGTCCTACACTACGTTTACCGAGACACGGTCTCCACTCGAGAACTTTGCGGCCCCATCGGCCTCATTTATACGGCTAATATGACCAGTGAGCTATGTCGGTGACTTAAGTTCTCTGTCTGTCTCTGTCACATCATTCCTGATGCGGTCTTTCAGAGATACTCCAAGCATAGCCCTTTCCATGGCTCGCTGGGCGACTTTAAACTGGTGGACTAGTCGAGACGTGAGTGTTCACGTCTCAGCACCGTAGGTCTTGACAGGGAGGACGCACTGGTCGAAGACTTTCGACTTAAGACATTAAGGAATGGGTGACGAGAAATGCTTATGAAATGCTGCCCAGCCCAGCTGAATTCTTCTATTGGCTTCTCTCTCGAAGTTGTTTTGCCTATTTGGAGATTTGCCCCAAGTAAACATATTATTGTAGAACCTCGAGAAATATTCCATTTACTGTGATCGGTCCTGGATCTACGTGCTCGTTGAACATGACCTTGGTTTTATCCAAGTTCATCCGAAGACCGATGTGTTTAGAAGAGTCAGCTAGGCTGTTCACCATCTCCTTTTAGTCCTGCAGGGTTTCAGCCATGATGACGATGTCGTCTGCACCACATCCACATCGCTTAGATTTAATTTTAAATTTTAATCGCTAGCTAATTTTTAACTCACAATGTTAGCCTAATCTCATTACTTTGTCACAATTATTATAAAATCTAGCGAGCCTATTTTCGGCTTGTTCAAAACAAGAAAACCAATGACAGTTTTAGTATGTACTAAACATACTGAAACTGCCAACTCATCTGTCTAAAAAAACGATGTAACCGATAAAACCGCCATTCATATAAAATGTTTGCTTGTGTATAAAATTAACTGGTAACAATAATAGTGTACAATCAAGCTTATTTTCACATTTATAACAAACCACCAAGAGCCCTGCAAGGGCTATGATTTTTCCTTCAATCGCCAGAGTGCTGGCCGATACGTTTACTTTAAGTAATTGAATTTTTCTATTGTCGTTATTTTATTTCTGACAAGTTTGTAAAATATTGCCACTTCTTCAAAATCTCCGATTGTGTTTTTGTTTGATATTGAATAAAAAATGCAAATCTGAATGAGTTTTGATTTGTTAGTGATTACATAAAATAAATGGATACATTTATTTCGTCATTATTGTCTTACAACTCAAGTCGAGGACCGGTAGAATGATTTTAATTGTACTCGTATGTATAGGCGTAACATTAATGTAAACGGATCAAGCAAGATCAGAGATGCTTAGCGGGCGAAATCGTATATCTTAGGTTTGTATGTAACTGGGGGTTATATAATTGTTACCTCATGTGTTGAGGTCACCAACACACTAGTGGGCACATTCCGCCAACTATGTCGAATAAGACCCATGAATCAATGGTATCGTTCTGTTCAATTGTCAATGTAAGTGTGGTCCCGCAACTTGTCCTATCTGTCCGGGGGGAGTAGACCCAATCTCGGTTCGTCGTCGGCCCGCGATAGTCCCGTCAACAGATCGAAGCCTCGCCTCGGACCTACTTTCACCTTCAGTTTCAGACAACTGGTTCAGGATTCAATTAAGTAGGGAAGTTTAGTCTCTCTTGGAGTACAAATTAATTATGACACTGTTACAAAATAACTTTCTGTAGTACCGAGCCTTTCGATAAACATCATACGTAAACATTGCGCCTCTTTCCCCGAAGGGGTAGGCCAGAGGTGTTAACAATCACATTTCGCCAGATATGTTAAGTTCCCATGTTACAAGTTGCGAGCCTGTTGCCATGCACCGGGCATAATGTGAGGCAAGTAGAATTCACAATCAACTTTACATCATAAGTTTTGTTCAAGCTCAGTGATGGCGGCGGTGGGACCGAGCCGAGTCTCGTGAACCCGCGAACGAGAAGTGCCCCGTCCGTCCCAACTCGACTGCCGCTTCCATTGTTTCAGAAAACGTCTATAAATAATTAATATGAGCAAACGATATATCCGTGTTAAGATGAATTTGTGCAGATTTAGAACATACAGTAATCAAAATTATTATACCAACATCTACAACTAGACATTCCTCTTCATTAACTTCGGATATGCAGCTCTTGCTAACATTTTCAAGTTAAAAGCTAAAACCTGTGAAACCCACTCGAAAGCGTGCGGAGTAAAAATCCCGTCTATAATTTAATCAAGTCCACGTGGTAATAAATTCACGGGCACGAGAATTGGTGCAGCTCAGGGCGACCACACGATCACTCGCGCTTGGAGCGCACGGTGTACTCAAATCATTTTTTCCAGATATTTTTACTTAATCATCATTTTCAGATCAAGTAGGCTCTGCATAACGAACCTCTAGTGAACACTTATATCTGAAATTATGTTAATAGCAGTCAGAGGGTGCACGTGTTTTGAATTATAAAATACTTAACATACCTATGTAATCAGTAGAAACATTGAGAATAAGTGATCATTAGATCTCACGTAACTGGTGAAGTGAACGACCACATAAATAGCAGTGCGATAAACCTTTTGATATTTGGCAAATCACCAGCAACTAGCGTTATCTCATTCGTGCTCAAACACAATAAAACTTCGCAAACATACGCTCTTACACGACGATAACGAGTCGAGAAAATAAAACCAAGTAAATAGTCGGTAAACGCATGGAAGTTGGTCTGTCGCGCTACAACTTTATCTCACGGGCTGCAGTCTCGCCAAGATGCTAAATACATTCCGATGCCGGGACAAAGGGGCGCAGTTTAATTAATAGCCGGGGAGGCTGCCTCTGACGGCGACACTATTATTCTTATCAACTTTAAAAGTACCAGAATAAATTACCTTTCGAAGCTTTGACTGTGATAGTTTTTATCAGTGCCCGTCGCTGCGCTGGAGTAGGTGCATTGATCTGCGCTATACGACGGTTTAAGAGATCAATGCATCTACTTGTGAATAACTATGTTTTAGAGCTTTAAGGTGGATTGATGTACATTTACTATATAAGACAATAACGCCTCAAAATCGCCTGCCATGTAAGGCCGTGTGCCTTAACGCACCGAGCATAATTAAAGTGCATTGGCCGTACTCAAAAATTTTACATTCTGTTCATAAGTTAACCAGTACCATAAGTCACATACAGGACTAGAACTGGCGATTTTCCGGCCGCATTCCTACTCTGATGCCGCCGCCATTACACTCTTTACCTATACCTATATTACCTAAATCAAGATGGCAGTTTGGCAGGAGAACTCTAAGTTTTCTAATACAGCTTTTAATTAAACAGGCCATCGCTACCCTTTGTAACAGTGGCTACTGAAGAATCGCTTCTTCTGTCAAAATAATGAACTAATTGTCGTCGAACAAAGCCGCGGGGCAAAAGAGGGTCGATCGGGCCCGGGAGGGGTATTGTCTTGTTTTTTTTTCATTCCGGAGCAAACATCAAAGCATTTGATGTTACTGTGTCTTTGTCTGTGTTTGTACTGCGGAGAACACTTCAAAGAAATGACGTATCTCAGGTCTTAGAGATAAGCGTCATATTGAAACCATCAGTGGATAACAATTTTTCGTATGACTGCATAATCTGAGATTGTTTTTTAAACTTTAGTCTTTTTATTTATTATAACACTAATTATTAAGGTAGCTGACTTATTATATCAAAGGTTGATTAATATTACAACCTTAATGTTAAGGCATGCTTGCCCCAAAGAACATAGGGACAAACACAGCAGACGAAAAAGTTTATGTAGAGAGTAATTAAACATTTTCGTTGTTTTTTTTTGTATTGATTGAATGGTAAAAAATCGGTATTTTTATTATGTACACTAGCTGGATAGCTTTACTTGCGTGGACTCCACAGTCATAGAACATCGGCAGAATCACACACATCTATCGACAATCAAATTAAGTAACTTACGCATTCTAAATAACAGATTATTTCTTAAAATTGAAACATACTAAAAAAACTTTAAAACACATCTGTCTCCACCAGCACTTGACACCTGAATACGAACGTATAATCCACTCAGCTCAATGGTAAACACAGCCGCCATTAATAAATTGTATTTAAAATAAAAGCGGCACTAAAAATATCTGTGCTTTCCTCTGTATTGAAATGAACAGAACTATTCATGCATATCCTGAATAATTAGTGTATTGTCTGTGCGCATTAAAATGAATTCGATATCGTACAGAGCCAAATCAAATTAGTCTCTGAACCTTTGTGGGTCGTTCCCGGGAGCGGCCCAATTTTTGCTGGTTTATTACGTCACAGCGACTGCTGCACCTCACGCAAACTTATTACGGCACACTTGATTACATTTCCAATTAAAAGATAAATTGTTTGATAACGCTCAATTTGTCGAAACAATGAAATTGGTAAAATTTAATTTTTTTGACCGGTCGTAGTCGCAATTAACAGGAAACTTTGAAAAAATGTTTTACCTCAATTGTGAACCAATATTTTTGAAATATTTTTCCGTATCACACAAACTGCCAGCGACATAATTATGGATCTGCACGACTTTTGTATTTTATCAAAAGTGCGCGCCGCATCGCATAGCCTCACGTCTCGATACGAGTATGTACTGAGCCTTAGATAGTTTTAAGAGTTCCTCTAACCTCTCCCAGTCCGCTGCGGATGACAGTTTCATCAATCTACTTTCCTACAGTATTATATCTATTCAGCTGTCATGGGGAAATTGAATCACAAGATAGTATTCGAATGAAACCTCGAGAAACGGAAGACTTCAAGTAAAATGTGGAATTCCGAAGACGGACGATGCGGACGATGAATAAGTTAAATGCTTGTATTGGAATAGTTTTCCGTACTTCTAAGTCTGAAATATGAACACTGCTCGACTGAGGAGCTCGGTGGCGTAGTGGTTAGTACGCTTTGGCTTTCGATATCGAAAACAAAGCTACCTGTGCCATGGTCTGACCGTGGATGGGTGACCAAAACATTGTGACTTCCAACTCCTCCGTGCTTCAGAAAGCTCGTGAAGCCGTTGGTCTCGGTTGCTATTGCCACCATTTCTAACCACTAACCCAGATTGGGCGAGGTGGTGTTACGCCCCATACTCCGCATGTGTTTGTTTCCTCTCCTCACGAAGAGGGCTTGTGCCCAGCAGTGAGACGAATAAAGGCTGAGCACGGAGAGATTGAAATTCAACCCTGAGCTTGAGAACTTGACAAATGCTCTTTCATGATAATACTGCATAAGCTGCCTCGGTGAATCAATTATTGGTGGAGGTAGATAGACAGCTGTCGGGTAAGCTCTGTGGCACGTGGATTGGTTGCTATTCATTATCTGTATTAGACAAGCCCACCCATTACTTTTAATGTGTGTATGAAATTTATTTTGTTACCTGCCTGTTTACTATAGCAGAAGTTACCATCGTTTTAATATACAAACTGAACCTACTGTCACGACCTACCTCAGAATAGCATTTTTGGGTGTTTTTTTTATGTGTATAGGTCTGTCATAGGTTGAGGCCACCAAAACTTACGATAAACTGTCCCTAAGCTTTATTCAACCTCAGTGATATGGACCGAAATGGTACAAATTTTGCTACTTTCCCAATATAGTTAAATCAAGACCTTTTTTGTTTGGTAGGCGTGTGTGACTTACCAGATTTTTTTTTTCATTTCATTAGGGATAATTTAACAATTACACACATAGGTTAACTAAACATATTATGTTAAGGACTGTGTTTACATGTGCAACCAGCACCATTATCCACAACAATTATCTTTAACAAAACAGCTACTTAGGTGGCGCACAAATACCTTGGTAAACTTCTTAAAAACTGTATTTTTTTATCTTTATTTAATTATTTAGGTAACAAGTAGTTACACTTATGACGCGTCAAAAACAATAAAGCTTATACAATTATAACAAACAAATTATATACCTACTTCTACTTGTTTACCTCTACATTTTATATACAACCATAGTTATTTGTTATTATAAATGAAATATTAACTTAACAAATTGTATATGTAAAAGATTTCACCATAAGACCCATGGTGACTGCGACTACAACCAGAAACTATTTGAAACAGATAATTTTATTTTTATTAAAGGGGAGCATAAATCAGAAATGCTGTATCTACCTACTAAAACTCCCTAACATACGCATTTTGAACCCATTTGTTCCCAGCGATCAACGGAAGACCTAAATGAATAATACTCGTCATATCAAGACTCAACTCAAGCAAGATATCACGAAGAGAGTTACGTTTTCCACAATACCATTATAATTTGAAACATAAGCACAACTCCACTGAACAAGAACAAAGTTTTTGGTGAATTGAATAGATTAAGTAATAATTTAAGCGTAAGTTTGGCCGATGAATGGCGTCTGTACGCTCTATATAGAAGTGTATAATTCAGTTAAGAACTTAATATTTTATATAAATCTGAGAAAGGAAAGATACAATTAATTAATAAGATGTTAAAAGTTGATAGCTCGGTTTCCTCAGACAATTTGCGAGTTGCGACACAAAATCTTGGAAAAACTTTAGAAGTTGTTGATTTCTAACTTTCACACAATTACTTACACACTGGGCGAATCCCACATACACATACCTCCCTGCTACCAAAGACATGAGACATCAAGTAGTCAGCGGGAAGTATGCTGTCACTTTTTAAACTTTACCCTAAAAAGTAAAAAAAGATGTGTCAGGGGTCAGCCTGTTCCCATGCACCGAGCACATTCTAACGCAGTATTGAAAATAAACTGCATTTAACTTTAAATAGAATAACTATTGTTTGCTTGAATAAGCATGAAATATGAATATATTTCGTGTACTCCAGCTTTCATTCGTAATCGTACCGTAACGCCTGTAAGTGATTTAAACAGCTTATTTCCTCTATTAAGCCGTTTCCTCCCAAGACGACCTGAAAAACCCGACCAGTCCCAGCTCCGAGCACTCAATATTAAAACGCCTCGCGAATTTCCCGACGTAGATTTGTTTCGCTTTTATCGCTCGGCTCGCTCGGAGCGCTTACGTCAGCAGCCTACGGGATTTTCACCGGGAAAATCCTTGGTTTCCTAGAGATACGATGTGTCAGGGAAAGATATAGATGGGTATAAAACAAAAACCTTTTGAAGTGGGGAGAGGGGGGATGATATCTTGCGGTAGGGCGACAGACTAGTAGACTAATCACACTATTTCTTGTAGATTTGTAAAGATCTCCGAACGGTAACATAAATTATATCGATAACAGAACAATACCTAAAACTATTTCATATTTCGTAGAAAAGAACACCCTAACGTGGCTTCATAAATACGAGGAACTTGCGATTTGGTCTAGTTTGAATACGTAACCACGTGTGTCAGCATTCCCAAAGCATGTAAGCAAAAAGATTGTCATTGCTACTTCCTTTCGACTACAAGCGTCGATTTTAAAATCACATTTTCCCTTTTGTTTACTTTTCGACTGACTGCACATCAATCAAGTAGGATTTGTGTAATTACATTGTAATTAATACAAATGATGTTGGTTGTTCAAGAAACTGGACTTATAAATAGATGCGTTTTAAACAATATTGTCAAACCAACGACAAATGGAAAAGCTATGTGATTAATACAAGTTTTCATCAAAAACAATACTTATGCAATATGATTGCTTAACAGTTACCTTTGTTAAGTAATCATATTGTATTTTTAAGCGTAATTTTCAAATCCTGTACAATATCTATTCATGTAAAAATTCAAAAGACATCGTTTATAATCATGCAATACTACGCCAAATTCTCCCTACATAAAAATATTCGATTCCACTCATTGCAAGTTAATTTCAATTAGGAATTCCTGGATTCTAAGGCCGTGTTCTAACTGCGAGGCAAAGTGATATGAGCACAGGCGTCCCACTCACCCCGACATCCGTGATATTGTAAGTGGCAAACTTCCGCGCGCGGATGACTCAATCCCGGCGCTCACAACCATGAATTTAGATAAAATTTCGCTTTGGAAATTCCTTTAGTATTAAGACATATTCCGAAACTACTTTCATTATTACTTTTACATACAAGACTTATTATTGAGAATAAATAAGCTATATATTCTTATTATCTAACTGATAAGGTCGAATAGTGGCTACAAATGACGAGCTGTATTAAATAAAGAAAATCGCGACCACCGCGTACCAGTAATAACCTCATCTCAATGCCTCGTAACCAAATATAAAATAAATTGCGTTTTATGCAATAAAACTAAAAATACTTTACGTTAAGGAATTAATGTAAATTACATCTCGAGATGTATAGCTTTTAATTATAGTCTTAAGAATCGCATACAATAATAATATGACGACCTCCGTGGTCGAGTGGTCTGTAAGCCGGTCTCAGGGTATAGAATAGGATATTTATATGTACCTATTTATCTATTAAATATATTTATCCGTCATGTAGTATTTGTAACACAAGCAGCATTACGAGTAGTTGGTTAAACTGGGCCTAATTGATAGGTGTGAATGTCTGAAGATATTGATATTACATTTATTTATTTACATTAATGTAAATTACATCCCGAGATGTATAGCTTTCAATCTTAAAGAGTCGCATACTATAATATGCCTTTATACTTGCATTGTAAGTATTCTTTCAATTGTCTTAGCATCCATGAAATACAAAAATGTATAAATGTACATTATAGCTGCCGTCTCTGGTCTTTTGGTGATTTATACGGAAAGATATAACGAAATGTATTGAGATGTATCGTGCTATAATATACATTTAAGGATATTATAGCTTCGTCTGCGAACTCCTTTTAGAGGGAACTTCTAGCTTATAATAATGATAATCCCTTATAATATAAACCTCAAACAGGCTTAAAATTGGAAGCTTTCTATGCACAAAATGATGACCAAAAGGCTACAGTCAACTTGAAATGTTTGCCAAACAAATATTGCTGAATTCGGGTTTCATATTTAGTATATGTGTCAGTGCGTGAATATTCATATTATACGGAGCAGGCAGGTACTGTCATCACGCAAATATTTATATGAAACTAGATTCATTTAGATGCTTGATATTTTGTAATACAAAAGGCTTTCATGATTTTTGCTGACGACAAAAAAGAGGAGGTTATCACTTCGTCGGAATCTTTTTTCATGTATGTTCCCCGATAACTCGAAGACGCCTGAACCGATTTCGAAAATTATTTGTTTTTTTGAAAAGGGTGTACTTCACAGGTGGACCCAATAGTCAAGCAAGCAAACAAGGATCAAGCAAGAAACTGAAAATGGTATTCTGGATAAATCGTGAGAACTCTTAAAATTTTATAGGCACACTTGAAGCGATTTGAGTATTTATTTTATAGTGACTGGTACATTCGCTTTTTAAACAAAATTATTTTTAATGTAATGAAAAAGTGGGCAATGCATAAATTTATTACTAACCCTAGTAAGCTAATCATATGTCAAATTAACGCCTGACTTTTAAGTAACTATAATGTTGGGTTTTATGAATTACAAACTTCTCAAAAAATACTTGATAATGCATTTAAAAATAATATTATTAGTAATATTATTGTTTTTTTTTTTTTTTTTTTTTAAATCAAGTATTATTAATTAGTAATTTAAACTATTAATTAGTAATTTTAACATCTCTACTTAGTAATTGAGCTATTTGCATATAACTATATAAAAAAATAGAAAAACAGTACTTTGCTACATATATAATGCTCCTTTATAATGTATTGCAATAATATAATGCTCTCTGTAAATGACTTTTGTAGAATATGGTTGTTAAATTTTTTTTTTTCGCCCAAGGGTTCATTTTCGCAGATATGGGCACTTCTTATCTCCCTTCATCGATCAAAACCTTCTACATTATCATCAGTATCACCAAAAGTATCGTAGTCACAACCGAAAAGAGCGGTTTCAATATCATCTTCTTCTAAGCTTCGACTGCTCATTGTTTTTAACTCAGTATACCTCAGTATATTCAATAAAAATATCACAAAAACTCATATAGCAGCAATTAGCAAGTATAAAACACAACACAAGTAGACATCAAGTTAAAATATTTAAAGACACTTAAAGGATAATCACATTTTGACTCACAAGGTGCTTTTATTTCAAAATTGGTGACACTTACCTCAGTTAAAAGACCACCTAGTGGAAGCTCCAGACGTCCTAAACGCATAGCGGCTTATTCGCGTAATTAAAAAAGATACTGCAACATTTCGAACCAGTAGGAATCAATATGTCGCACATTACCTTCCAAGGGTTAAGGTATACATTTTTTCTCACTCGAGGTATTGAGTTGGAATAAATGACACGATTTTTTGCAAAATAAATCCAACGTTGTGTGAGAAGCGCGAGAAATATGAAGATTGTTGATATACAGTTCGCGGTCCAGTGGCCCTAATGCTGCTTAAAATGCTTTGTTAGGCCTCGATCGATGCCTCGCGTTCTAAAATGTACCGCGTTTTATTTACCCGTTTATTTTGTTTACTTTAAGCTTTCTCTGTTCAGTTAAGTGTTCTATGCAGCAATGAACAGCTCCGCCCTCGGAAGAAAAGTGGAAAATCACGGCAATGCATCTGTACTCGTTGAGATAGCGCGGCTAACGGCGGATTATACTCGCGCTTGCAATACCTAGAACGCTGTATACCACAACCTACACACTAGAATTTAAGCTCTAATGTGTAGGAGTTAAAGCAGATATTGTAAAGCAGAAGTTGATGTAAAGAAAAGTATTAAAATAAAGCTTAGATCTTGGATGGAGGGCACTTAAATGGCGCTAGTTCTGCTGAATTATTGGCGACGCCTCGCGGGACGTCGGGACACACTTGCGGCGAAGGCGAACGTGTGACTTTGATTTGAGTATTTCCTGATTAGAGGTATTTATAGTATTTATACTTAGTATCGTTCCTACTAACATTGCGCTTTCAAACACATGGGCGCCACTCGAGAATGGCCCATAAATAATTAATTTACATGAAAACCTTAATAAAAATAACGTTTTATTACTAGTCCCAAAAACACTAATATTAGTTTTCATTGATTGATTACATTTTGCAAACGAACTAATAAAGTAATCAAGTGATCTGATAAATACGTGTTATCTGGTAACTCGTTTGATATATTTTCCTTTGTCGTGTAATCCCTATCGCGTGTTCGGCCCGTGTGTCCCGCGCAGCTGATCTACGCGCGGACGCTTTGCGCCCGAACAATATGTGAAACAAGGCGCAGTCACTTATCGCTCCCATGCTACTTTAATGCTGCTTAATCAGAACCAAGTTTATTTACAACTGATTACAGTACAGTCGAGTACAAAATGTATACACATTTTAGAGGTGACAATCTTTATTTCCTTTTAATAAGAGTTGTTTACTCTCAAAAGTGGTTACATATTTTGTTGTACTAGTGTTTGTTACTGGGGTTTATTGAATATCATATTTGTGCTCCCTTGTGACGAATGGTGAAGTTTATTGAGTCAGCATTTTTAAAAATAATTTAAAATTTATAGTAGGCGGTCGTCCAAAACTATATCAATAAAATTATTTATTACGCGAAATTTTATTTGTAATTACTTTATTTCTTCATTGAAAATCAAAAGAAATTTATATTTACCCACAAAAAAAGCAAGACCGAGAAAAAGATGGAATTATATTACTAAAGAGAACTACACACGTAAAAATAATGAAGCGAGACTAAATGAGAGTAAAAAAAGGTCATTTCAGTTCCGATGACATCAAAGATTATTCAGAACACACAAGATTATCCAGGGAATGAATAAAGAGGTATATTTCTTTCTTTCTTTAACATGTTACACTACCTACTTTAATAATATACAATCATACATACATACTCCTCTACCATATCTGTGTTGTGTTTAGTCCTTGGTTCCATTTCACGTACAAGATTCGAACCCAGACGGGATATAAGACGGGATTCAGACAAAAAGGAAACTATTTTAAAAGTAATTTACTCCGAAAGAGGTTTTATTTCTAAATTATAATTTTAACTTCTCAGAAACAGTATTACATAGATTACTATTACTGTGTGTATTACTAAAAGCTTTGCGTTAAGTCCTAAACAACGCAATGCAATTACTCATAAACAAAATTTCAATTAGAATATTATAAAGTAAATAAATAAAAAAATATCTTCAGACATTCACACCTATCAACTTGCCCCATTTTAAGAACTAATACTGCTTAGTGGTGAAACAAATAAATTTCTTGCACCACGAGGTGCTGGGATTAATTTTATTGATAATAGTGGACTGTATTTTTTGTGTGTATATATGCGAATCCTACTGCACTGGCAATTATCCCTGGGCAATTCGGGACGAAGAACAAGATAATTAAATCAAGGAATGGGGATAGGAAACCATGCACACCAACCTTTGATGTTCTGCTTCTCCTCCTGGTATCTGGGACTTCCTGACGTGACGGCACTTCACACAGCACTTTACGATTATTGTCTGATGAAAATAGTCCTTTTGCTGATTAATACGAGGGCGATTTAAACATAAAGCGAATTACGTCCGAACAAGCGTACTTGAGGATCGACAGATACACGGCCAGAGGGCGCATCAATATGTGCACATGATGTGGGTTTGTGGAGAAAAATGTAAAGGATGACCCGAAGATAACTGCCAGTATCCTAAGACTACCCTCAATAAAAACACGAAATCCACCACTGCTTGTGTTACATATACTAGATGACGGATAAATATATCTAATAGTATCAAATAGGTATCTATTTAATTCAATATTTAAATATATACAACACACAATTATGGTTCCTTTCTAAGTTCCTTCACAATTCCTACAACAATATACATTTATACTAATACACATTAAATGCGTTTACTCATTAGCACTTGTTTATTATTAATATATTACTTACTATTACTTATTTATATACACAATTACACATGTTGTCACTCTTCCAATTGGATAGTATGTAAATGGTTATAAATGGTTGGATTGTATATTTTGCATATAAAACCCTTAGGTTGTAGCAGAATATCAGTGCTTAGCTCGCATCCAGATGTGAATAAAACCGGTCACTGAGCTACGACATTTTTACTCTTCTGTAGCACACACAAAATTTAGATTTTATCTATCTATGTAAATAGATACATACATATAACATAATATAATATAATACATATATAAACATTCAAGACTGGAGAACAAATGCCTGTATTCATAACACAAACATTTGCCCCCACCGGGGATCGAACCCAGAACCTCTCGAAATGGCGACGCCTTGACACCGGCGTACACACCATGATATGATGTTATAGCAAAATCGATTCTCATTCTCACGAACAAACGATGCCGAAGCCCCTAGTTTTTTTTAAGCTTGCTTTCTTGTATGTCTGTCTGTGGAGATCAAATCTGACGATCAATTTATCCGTGTGTGCAACATTACCTAAACTCTAAATCATAACATACTAATAATAACAAAACAAATAGAGACATCGGTAGCGAAACCTATCAAGTTAATCGTGCGCACTGCTGGCGAAAGTTAGTAATTGTTATTAGGGCGCCCCAAGCGTCACTCACGTCGCGCAGGAAAATATTAAAATAGTAGATATTTATTTTAATAAGCTTCCTGTATTATTATGTAAATGACAGCGTAGTAGGCTTATAGTTTATGGATTTAATATTTTTATAGCACCAAATTAATTTAGTATAATTTTAATATTTCTAAAACTGGTATTAAATTGAAAATTTAGTAATTAAAATGAATCAATTATGTTAGAAAATTAGGATTCAAGCCAAGGACTTTTTAATTCAAGGGTCAGACTAAACCTTAGTAATAATCGTGAGTAAAATTATGTAGAAATGGTTATATTTCAAATTGAATAGGAGCTAACCAATTAATATCAAATTACTTGAACACAATGCGAAAACTTCTATTTCAGATTTGCGCCGGTAAATAATTCTGTTTTACCTAAAACATTCTAATCCGAAGTTGTGAACGTCAGGGTGGCTCGTGAAGTATCTAATTTATTATCTTCCTTACCCCAAATAGGTTTAATTGTACTAGCTAGTATATTTACTACAGGTGAGGTGCCCGTAAGCCATTTAAATGTTAAATAAAATATTTATATGAGGGTCATAATTATAACTGCAACTACCATTCTAGAATGTATCTTTAATATAAAAAAAAACAAATTTTGTGTTTGTTGGAGCAAAAAAGAGTTAATAAATTTCAAATAAAATTAGAATTCACAAAAAATAGTATTCTGGTTATAACAGACACGTGGTAGGCACCATTCGTTTTTCTTAAGAACTTAATATTTAGTTCCGTTTAGATATTGTTGATGAGGATGGTGCAACTACAAAACCACTTAAATATCATAATTGTAATATTTTCATATCGTAACAACACATTCGTTGTATAGAATATGATATACAGGAATTTTTCACACATATTATGAAAGAGTAGATTAAATAATGCCGGTCTCCAACAATTGCATAGAATATAATAATATTTCATCACGATAAAGCCAATAGTGCTCTAGTGCTATCCTGACGTTCGCTGGCTCGGTGCAATGTATTACTTATTATTAAAATTCTCTCTCGTCTCTCTCAAACCCTAATAACGGAAAGACCACATTGAGCTTTAGATATGACTAAGCTTATTAAAATGCGTTTCATTTTAAGTTTAGCTTTTATGAATAAACATTACGGATTAAATTTTTGCATGTGCATGAAACTTGAAACTAGATGCCCGCCGTCGCTGTTCACATGACCCCGTTTTTTTATGAATAATTTGAGTGCGTTTAACCACAATCTTACTAGATGGAAAGGGAAGATCTGGCCTGCGGTGGAGCACGCAAACTTATATAATGTTTCTATCTATTAGCCTACATATCGACCTGTCCTGCGCCGCCCGCATCCAGCGAATTCCTGCAACCTTCACTAGATCGTCGGAACTCATATAATACCAGCAAATATTAAAAGAAAACATTTGAACTAACCTACAGACAAAATATTACTGCAGGTAAAATTACCTGTGACTTTGGCATCAAAGGAAATAATTAGAAAAATTGGATATAATAGAGCAATTCTTCATTCACCTAGGAATAGGTTTCAGATGTCAGCTTGATTCAGCGAATCTGTAACAGTGATGTTTCTTTCACTATGCTGTCGACTGTACCTAATTTAATTATATTTTTCATCTCCCTTCGTTCGTCTTATAACAATATGTACGTTGTTAATTTTCTCCAAGAGTTATTTTTCAATGAAACTCAAATCAGTCAAGACTATTTTTTTAACAAAATTACGCAGCGAAAATATTTAATTTGGAAAATGCTATGTACTTAGTTATCCCTGAGTTAGTTTATCTAATTTTTAGATTAACTTCTTATTAAAAAGACTTAGTAAACACAAAAGACTTTATATAAAAAATGGCTGTATCGGCTGTGAATTTATTAATGACCAATTAGTATTTTTCATAGACAAAGCTGACTAATTGGATAAAATAGTAATGTTTTGCATTGAGCATAAGTTCAGTGTGCTATGCAGGATAATCAGTCCGAATGTATTTGTGTTTGTATGGAGGTTATTCCTCCCTCCGCCGGTTACTGAGCCCAGTGTACAAAACACAATTGTTACCGGCCGTGTGACACCTAATTACGAGTCTCATAACTGCGTGTCGCGGCCGTTCACCGGCGGGCAGGTGGTCTAAAAAGGCCTCATTATGCAATTTCGCTAAAAACAATTTATTTACTTACCTCTAGGCTTTTACCTATTACTTACACGTCTCATCTTGAATTCGTTGGGTCATGTGTTATAGATTTTACTTAATAATGTATTATATAGATTACTAGTTTTTAAACATCCAAGACTGGAGAACAAATGCCTGAAAATTAATCACCCAAACATTTGTCCCCTCCGTGGATCGAACCCAGAACCTCTCGAGATGCCGACGCCTTGAGGCCGGTACAGACCACTCGACCACGGAGGTCGTCGGTTTTTTTCATAAAAACAGAATTGATCGACTCAATTTAATTCATAAAAAGTATCACTTACGTTGTACCATTTTAGCCCCGGTTGCGTGAGTTGATTTTTACGAGCTCACTGCGTGACCGCTAATTTGTACTAATTTGGTATCGATACGTGGCCGAAAACCATTTGGGGTTGATTTAGTTTTTTTATCCAAAATGTTGCTGCGTATAAATTCAAGATATTTCTCGGTGCAACAATAGTAACCACTGAAACTAGTAATTCCTTCTGTTTGGAACGGCAGGAAGGATTTACGTCACAGCTACGTCATAGTGCGCTACGATATCAAGCATCCGAGAAATGGTTGATCAGCAAAAAGTACGATAGCGAATAATAAAATTGCAGTCAAATTGATACTAGACCTACAGCAATAAGGAATATACAAAATTAGTAAGCCTGAAGCACGATAGCAGAGTTTTCAAGACAAATTGATATATATATATATATATTTATTTATATATATTAGGTATGAAATTGCCGTTTTTTTCGCTCTTAGTAATTATTAAGTTTCAGAGTATTCTTAAAATATAATTACCTCCTCCAAAAATAGACTATATTTTCGTGCTCTTTTGATTTATTTTGATAATTTATTGTTAGTTTAATTGTGTTAAATTTGGACACGAAGACAACTCTTTTTAAGTGACTCCAGAATATATCATTTGATTTGCATTCACAAAAAACGATAAATATTTTTTATGAAGGGTGATATCACACATATTGCTAAATCTTGTCAAATGATACATGTACAAATATTATTATATTAATATTATTATATTATTAAAACTGAAAAAATGTTAGTATGGAAAATGCAGAGTTTCCCAAAGTCTCCATACAAAACGGCAATTTCATAGGCAAAGACCTATTATATACAAGGTCCGACGAATAACAGTTGGAACGCGGTCCCCGAGCGTACTCCTGGCTCGGAGGAAGATCTTCTCTTTTCGCTGAGGGTGCGGCGTGCCTTCCCGCACCCCTCAGCTGTTTGTCCTCGCGCACAGCTATGAGCTATGCTACATAGCATAGGTCTGGTAGAAAAGCACACTAAGAATTGTATGGGCTTGCGACAGCTTGACATAACACAAAGTTACAATACACGTAAATTAACTGTTTATCCAAGTCTTATGCCAGTAAGAAGAAAACCGTACTTCTTTGCTGGTGAACCCGGTGCTCATTGCTGCCCCGGTCACATGAACACATCCACTTTAATAAGCCTGTGTCTTGTAGCAGATCATGCACGAGAGGACTCATTAACCCGCTTCTTGCGGCTTCAATTAAAAAATCCGATACAATTATCCGTCTAACCCGGGGCGCCCGAGGCGCGCCGATCGCCGCGAATCAATTAATTCCTTGATTACTAGCGTTTTTCCAATCCCTTACCCTCCCTTCCCCTCCCCCCACATTACAATGGACTTTTTAATAGCTCCATTAAGGCGGTCCGTGAAGCTCATAATATGCATATGAAGTAGTCCTTTCGCTCGGTGGATAGAGCATCGGTAATCAGATTCATTGCTTGTCAAAGGGTGATTGGATTTTTTATAAAATACTCAGCAATGGATTTGCTCCAGATGAATGGACATTCGTTAAATGGAAATGCGAAATATCCCACTGTGAAATTCAAATGCCAAAATTTAAACATGACATTAGACGGCAAATGACAATATTTAAAATCTATCTTCTTCGCTTTTTCCATTCTCCTCTATCTGTCGTGCTGGACATCCCTCCCTCTCAATCATAGTTCGACTCGTCCTCAGCCTCTATACGTCCCACTGCTGGGCACAGGCCTTCCTCATCATAGTTCAACTGTGATCATTTAATCGATCGCTCCTTTAGAATTCCCCTCATTTTATTCATTTGTAAAATTTATAGATTTGAGTCAGCTTTTCTTACAGGCAAAGCGCACGAAATAAACTGTACATATAAGGTGTTGAAACATTGCACCAGCAACCGTTTGCACAAGCAGCGTATTTCCACTGTGCCTTCGCTGTAAATTTACTAAAAAGTTCTGTGGCTACACCCAGATGCGAGAAGTTCTCTTTAAGTTAGGCATTGTTTGGGAAATTTATCTATGGATTAATGGAAATTATATAAAACATTCAATACTGTCAATAATTTTATGATTGGCTATTAAAAAAAAAGTGGCTTATGAGTTTCTTGCCGGGTTCTTCTCATAAAAAGCCTTACCCTTGGAATCCGGCCGCTTGTATCAATGACAACCACAGTCAATGCTCTGAGGTTGTACTTGCTGCTGTTGATCGGCACCTCGGCCGGCGGCGGGAGATCGGGTCCAATCGGTGACAACCGCGTTAATTCGTTTTCGCATTCACGACATTAGCCATTAGCAAGCGCGGCGTTGGCGGTGGCGTGAAACAGCGTAGTCGCTTTATTTCATATATTAGCAGCAGAACGCAACTATATAAATTCGCGCAATAAGTAAAATTTAGCATCAATCACTTTTTTTATATTCTTAGAATTATGTTGCCGTCTTAGGGTGAGTTTTTGATCCGTAGTCATGGTTACTACAATAGTTAAATTCTAGACCAATAACTTCAATGGAAACAGAAAATGTGTGACGTGTGACAAATTCAAAAGAATATACATCAGCTGTACCGCCAGCCGCCATGTTACTAATCGCAGCACCGTTGGTTACATTTGAAAATTCGTCTATTGTACAAGCTGTACAATCACGACATCATACGTTATCGCCATTGGTCAATATTTTAATCTACTGGTCAACCCGACCACGGATCAAAAAACTGACCCTTAGTAGCGTGTCGAGGAGACACGCTACTAACTTAGAACGACTCTTTAGAAATAGTACCGTATGAAGTTTACTTTCATTGACTGAAATGGATGCAAAGAATTAAATGAATGAAAATAGTTATGGTACGTATATTACTATTTTTAGTACTATGATATAACAAGGCAAGAAAGAAGGGGAGTTTATTAATAACTATTATTGCCTGTAATTCTAAACTTAATGTACATTTATACATTCAACATACAGAGTGAATTTGAATCGTGTGCCCAAAAATATTTTTTTAGTTATTCTTAAATCATCCCATTACTTTTCGAGTGCCTGCCGCCGACACCCAACACGAATCCTATCAACAAAATTAATATAGAAATAACCCAAACTTACGCGCCACTGAGTAGAAATTTATATAAAGCTATTGTTATTCTGTTATATTTAAATAAAAATGTACTATTTTGATTCCTTCTTTTTTTGTTTCTGTTACGAGTTGTTATAACGCAGTGACGTTTGGAATCGTTTTGTATTTTTGTTACGTTACGAACCTTTTTATAACGTAGGGAAAAGCCGGCCGTACCATTTTTTAATTTAGGAAATTCAACGTAATTTTTTTTATATTGGTAAATACAATTTATGTAAACATCCAGACTCAGGCAAGGTGTACTGAAATACTCTACATACATACCTGTTTTAGTAAAAGATTACGCGAAGTTTGTGGATAATTTTATAATTCCTTCATCAGGAACATGTAGCACATTCCTCCCGCCGCGCGCCGCCCGCACCTGCGGCCCACGACATGCAAACCTCTCTTGATAACTAGGTACTGGTTTAGATACAAACGTTATAAAAAGGTAGATTTAATAATGAAAATCAGGCAAGGACAAGAATAAGAAATAGTTAGTTGAACATTTTTTTTTATAAAAAGCTCAACAAATGACTCCACACTACCTGATGATAAGCATCAGAGGAGTCCATATGTGAAGATAGCTAGAGCAGCATGCTGACATACTGCCCTAGCCACCCTCATCTTGCCGGCCCAAAAAATGCTTTTTCATGCCTCTTTTGAAGGAACCCATATTTTCTAGTAGGTAGGTTTTTTTGCCTGGACACCGACTTCATAAGTGTTGTTCAATTTAAATATGTATTTTTCTCGATTTTATTTTAATGATTTCTACCAACATCAAAGTTACTTACGTATTTTCGAAGTCAAAATCACACCGGAGATCGAACCCAGAACCTCTCGAGATGGCGACGCCTTGAGACGGGCATACAGACCACTCGACCACGGAGGTCGTCGTTCGAGCTCCTCGAGCTGCTGGGCTGAATCTTTGGAAATAGTTCAGAACCCGGTGACAATGCAACTTGCAACTACTTTCAACTTTCTACAAACACTTTCAAGTCGTAATTTCATCAATTTTCAGGGTTTGTATGGAGAGACTACGCACAGCGCCATCTATTGATTGGTGGTTTAACACCGATCAATAGATGGCGATCTATCACAGCGCCATCTAATTATTGGTGATTTAGCACCCACAAGATCGTAAAGCTATTCTGGCCATTGACAGGTGTGAGCGTCAGAAAATATTTACTTGTTTCAACCAGAAAAGGTTATTTGTTGAATATTGGCCTCCTAATAATAGTTGGCAAC
Source organism: Parapoynx stratiotata (assembly GCA_910589355.1). Lineage (NCBI taxonomy): Eukaryota > Metazoa > Arthropoda > Insecta > Lepidoptera > Crambidae > Parapoynx > Parapoynx stratiotata. The sequence continues at coordinate 18,669,949 of OU342461.1, forward strand.
AAGACGTCGATTGGACAAGGCCAGTAAATAAATGTTATTGAAAGGTTTTCGAAAAAATTACTTTCATATTCAGGAGAAACCCCAATGTAAAGAGAGGATTAGCTTCGCCATTCTTCTTAAACAGACAGGGCTTTCTGGTGACTTTGTACGATTGGTTTTTAGTTCACGAGAAAAATGGTATATATGACTAGACTGAATAACGATTTTAGTATTTTTGAGTAGGAATTTTTACGTCATTTAGCTACGAATAAAAAATTAATTAAGCCGGTTTGCGAATTTATTTTGTATCCCAATCGACGCAAATAAAGCCCAAACACGTGAAAACAAACTAAATAGTCTTTGTTTTTACACAAAAAAACTTACTAAAATTAGTCCTTATTGCTATTAATAAAAGGCATAAGTTGTGTTACATCTTATTATAATAATCATGTATTGAAAATTGTATTTTCCATCAGGTGCCAAGGTACTACGCAGACAGAATAATTTATTGCTGTTTTCGGCTCAGACTTCGAAAATTACCTATGTTACTGGTAACGTTTCTAAATTACTCTATACGCAATCAAATCGTCTCTTAACACTCATCCACATCTGGCTCATCGTGACGGTGTTACAGCGTCACGCACGTCCCAAACTCCTCATCTGTTAATCTCCCGTAGGAGCGCCGGCGCCATGCAACGGGTCGTGTAAAGACCGGAGCTGATTTCACCTTACCAGTAAACATATATTTAGCAACATTATTCGCGAGCAGTGTTATTACTCAAATGTATCAACATTTTCCCCAAGGATCTGGAACCAGTGAACTATTAAATGAACAGAGTGGAGCCGTTAAGAGCACCATTATGATTTACTTAATACCGCGACGATGTCGGAATTACGAAAATAATATTTTGCACAAAATATTTTGTGAAAATGTGCCTTCTCAATTTTTTTCATTATTGTTGAAGACTGACAAAATGTTAAAAAAAAGGCACAGTAGGAAAATAAAGTTTGATTTGTAATAATTTGTAATTTAAACCATTTGACTCTTGGAATCTAGAGATCAATCAATATGAACACAAAGACTAGTTGTGTCAGGATTATACAAATCACTGTTAAAATTACTGAATATTGTGTGTTGGTCGCTTTATTAAGGTATTATTTTAAAAGTATGTGCTATTTTTTTACTATTGTGGACATAGATCTTATAAAATACAATCGGCTTAACTGTCCTCCAAAGCATGGTGAAATTTAAGACGAAGATTACGTTGTTCTTCAAAACACCCGAACCACTATTTCCAGTTTGTAAATAGGAAGCTTATCGTGCTTGTAACCACTTCTATAAAAATATGCAAAAGTACCCACATGCCGCCGCGGTCCGGAACCGAAGCCGCTGATAAATCTCCGTCAACGCACCGTGTAAAGGCTTAATACCGTCGTAAAATTTCCATATCGCGCCTTTATGAGCCCTGCGCTGGGCTCCACAATTATGGCCCTTATAAATTACTCCGATAGCTAAGGCTCTTCCAGGTTTTTAAAATGGCTGTTGGTGATGTATAGGTAGTTCGCAAGGTTTTTTTACGTAAAGGCCGGCGAGATTACTCCCTCTTAACTGATGGCAAGTAAAAATGAAAGGGTTACTGGAGCGGGAAATACCACAAACACCTTCACTAGACCTGAATCACTATCAGTCCGACTAGAGAAAGTAGGACTTAATTTGCAATGAAAAAGTGCATAATTTTTTTATTCTTTCCTTAAGAGTGCACCGAACTTCTGGCGCTGATAGACGTGATGCTTTGTGTGTGTGCATCAGGCAACCGGCAAGAGCGAGACAGCCTCCTCGTCTGACGACTGGAGCGGTAGGGGAGAAGCGCTGTGGCTCTAACTAGGATGACTGGTCTGCGCGTATTCTTTCGTATTATTAAAATAAATACATTCCGACATTAAGGCAATATACGTTATATACATGTAAATATGATTTTGATAACTTGATATATGATAAGAGATTTTAATGTATTTGTATAAACCACGATAAACAATTAGATTGTATGAAATTATTTCTGTACTTATATTTGCATGCCAGTATTATTGGTTGGATATGGCTGGCCCTCATTTTTGTAATATCTTTTTTTTTATACCCATATTCACAAATAAATGTTTTTTTATTTTCGTTTTGATTTTGAAATTTTGTTATTATTAAAATTCTGATGACTCTCCGTGAAGCACTTATGCCGTACTAAGGGTTGATAATATTACTTTAGAGGTAACTTTGGTATTTATTTTTATCGAGCAAATTACGCGTAATCGTGTTTCTAGCCTATCTAGCCTATCGTATTTCTATCGTAGCCGAGTTGGTGCGGACGATGCACTACTCGTTGGAGAGGCCGCGGGAAACGCGGGTTCGATCCCACCGCTTGTGTCACTGTGTCACTAAGATTGAATAAAACTTATGTACAGTTCATTGTGAATATCGCTTGCCTCACATTGTGCCCAGCACATAGCAACAGGCTCACCGCCTGTTACATGGGGATATTTGAGCCATTGACACGAAGAAGAAGAAGTATGATTTATATAGTGAATTGTTAAATATATTGCATATGAATTGCATAGTTACAGCATTAGTAATAACAATAGAGGAAGGGATTAAAGTAACGCAAATAAGGCGCATAAACTTCGGTTCACGCTTAAAGGCTAGCAAAGCACCTTCCAGATGTCAATAGGCAGCGGTGATCACTTTCCATCAAGTAAGCTGTGTTTCCGTTCACCCCCTCTTTATTATCAAAATGACTATAGTACAGGGATTGAAGTCGCCTTACCACGAGTAGTGCCTTTTGCCAATTTGGCAATCGTTCCTGTTTGCTTAAACGAGTCTACTAGTTATAAAGGCGTCAGTATACATCAATAGACGATCGGAAGCCGTCTCTCCGCATCCTCGATCGCTAAGTGCTAAGGGATCCCCCCCCGGTCCCGCCTCCCCTCAAACGCGGCTGCTGCTGCCCCGCGGGACCCAGCACACCACAGCACCTTAAGAGTTATCATATTTGACTGCGACTTTCACGAAATTCCAACAGAAAATATTGGTTTGTAGATTTTTGCTTCAGTTGTGTTCCAAATTGTTTGGTAGAGAAGTTTTCTAGTCCTAGTATGAAAATTGAAAATTTTGCAAAAAAGAGAAGAAAGTTCTAATTTTATAACATTACACGTTAAAATATTAGTATTCCGCAAGGGACGGGCAGATGTGTTACATACAAATATAAGATCAGATATTTGCCCGGTGGGGTGTGCAGAGATTACTACGATTCTGGCTTAATTAAATGTTCCTGTCCATGTTGCATTATGTCCTGTACATCTAACCTAACTGCAACACAGCAGGGCTTCGAACTCCATCCAAGGTACCTCCGTTGCATAGCTACAAACCACATCGCCGGCAGACAGTCCGCTTGCGGTCACGGCGCGTCCGCATCACGAACACGCTCGCTCAACTAGTTGCGCAATTATATTGTACTGGTGTAGTAAATACACAAATCACTTAAATTAATGTTATCATTATTATAACATTAGTTTAAGAGATGACTGAGTAATAGAGCAGAAAAGAAAATAATGGAAAAGGAGGCCATATTGCGCTGACCTTAAATAAAATTGGGATGAGCAGGGACATGGTGATGATTGCTAGAATCTTCTAAAGGTATGGACGGCTGTCCTCTACTAAAAAGTTCTTTATGGGATGTAACCGTTCTCCCTAGTGGGAAATATTTACCCACAATAAGTAGATAAAAAAGCACTTATAAAGTTCTACTTTTGAGATTTTTTTTCATATTTTTTCAACTTATGGTTCAAAAGTTAACATTTTTTTTAACTTTCGGAGCGATTATTCCAGGAAATATAAATTTTATCGTAAAATGATGTTAAAAAACCCGTATTAATTTCTTAATGGCTATCCAACAATATATCACACGTTAGGGTCCAGAGGAAAAAAAATCAGTCCCTACATTACGTGTATGGGCACCCCCAAATTTAATATTTTATTCCACTTTTGATTTGTGCACTTTGTCGGCGTTATTTATATACATATTTATTCAAAATTTCAGTTCTCTAGTGCTAATGGTCACTGAGATTATCCGCCGACGGACACACAGACAGACAAACAAACATGGCGAAACTATAAGGGTTCCTAGTTTACTACGAAACCCTAAAAACGATCTAAGTAGACATAAAAAATGTTTCAATTTACCTGTTAGAAATCTCGTCAGCACAAATACTCTTTTCTCTTGAAATTATGTATGTGTCAGATTATTTCGGTGTTTTTAAGTAGCTGTCTGATTTGACGTGTTCTTAGGAAAATTATTGTTTGTTCTGTTTTTATAGCTCCTTTAAGTAAATACCGTATATCTTTCTTTAATAGTTTTATTGACTAGTGTTGACGCCATTAGCGGGCTCTAGGATACCCAACATTACCCACATTACAAGCGCCTAATTTGCCATCGCCATTCACGGCCACCAAGAGCTTTTGGAATGATATATTTAATATGTGAGCGTGGTGTGTTCCCGCGCGCGCCGGCCAGCTTGGGACGGGCAAGTGTGAGCTGTAACGGCTTATTACCAGCGGCCGCCGCTGAATTATTAACGCACTAAGTGATTGCTGGCCCTCGGGCTAATACCTCGTTATTCATTTCACTTCATTGTAAAATCAGGTTACATACTTACGGCGCTGAGCGCATCACACGTTGACGGCTCCACTCTTATGGAATTATTAGTACCAACAAGAGCATTGAACTTATGTTGTTTGTGCTGTGTTTATTGTTGTTGTTATATATCAACATGAAAGATGCTCATTGTAAAAAGTGAAACTAGTCTCTTGAAGGCTGCTTCAACATAGAAGTATTTAATATTTCATCAGAAGATTGATTTATTATTTACATGATCATTTCAAAATTATCATGTTTTCCTAAAACTAAGCAGGGTCGTTTTTTTTAAATAGTGTCGTCTGTATTTTAGTGGAAAATATTACAAATTGCAATTTATTTCTCCAAAAATATTAATCTCATTTAAACTATTTTGCCTGCTATTAAATTTTATTACATTTAAATCAATGAATGTAATTAAGAGTTTAATTTATATTTCATCTGGAACAGTTTTACGGTGCCCATATAAACATAAATAAATTAAAAATTAAAAAAAAAATCGGTATCTGTAATAAACTGTACCTAGTCTTGGTTTATGTTATTCCAATAAAAACAAAAAATCTATCAATCGGGTCGTTACAATTATGTCAATATTCATAGCATCTATACAGATATTTGCCTTTATAATGATCGTTACCACAGAACATTGTGTACTGTGATCGTTCTGCAGCCCACCATCTTCAGGTGGGCGGGTTCCCAACAGGCGAAAAAGCTTTTTTAATTTTGCACCATTATACACGAGGAGCGCCCAAATAGGCTTATTATTATGCAGTGTCTGTAATTATTTCATCACTGACCGGAGATCCCATAAAAATATAAGCTTGATGAATGTGCGCGGCCGGCCGGGCCTCGGGGCTCGGGCCTCTAAATGATTGAATAGATGAAGTATCGAGCGTCGGAGGCGAGAGCCGCGGCCTCTTTGTACGCACTACGCCTCACGCATGTTTTCAACAATTTACTATCAAATCAGTTCATACTGTCTAGGAAGACTCACGAGAATATAAGTCTAGAAAAGTCTAGAAAGAACACTCACCGTGTTGATATTGCAAGTGATTGAGCATGTCTTAGGGTCAATTTATAATAGTACAGAGTCGAAGCGCATCGAAGCGTCAAATATTCTTCAAAAACGCGCGCATTCTTTTAAGTGTGGTAATGGACATTTTAAGGAGCTCGGTGGCGCTGTGGGTAGTACGCTTTGGCTTTCGATTGAAAAAGCTTCCTTGGCCATGGTCAGGCCGTGGATAGGTGACCAAAACTTTGTGATCTCGAGCTCCTCCGTGCTTCGGAAGGCACGTTAAGCCGTTGGTCCCGGTCGCTATTGCGACTGTTTCTACCCACCAACCTGTATAGGGCCAGCGTGGTGGTGTTACGGCCCATATTCCTCATGTGTTTTTCATGAGGAAGGCCTGTTCCCAGCAGTGGACGTATATAGGATGAGGACAATGGGCATCAACAACAGTGCTATAGAATCACCTGCCAGTTGACTCTCATACCTGAAACGTGTGTAAAATACTCCATCTTTCAAGTTAACTACAGAACAGCCCTTAGTCGCTCCGCATTGTGCTCTAATTATCTGTCTTTAATTGACCGGTCTAATACAATAGTTCAGGGTATTGTAATTTAAGCCCGCAAGCTTTTTACTACTCAGAGTCAACCTTCGTCACCCGTTAACCACGAAAACTTTATTCAATTTTGAGCCTTGAACTCCCGGACCACAGTGCCGATTGTTGCGTTTGCTGACGCAGCAAAAACGGCGCCCAAAGCTGATATTCTAAACCAAAACGGATTAATATAATCCTGTAATTTAATACTCAGTTATAAGCGCGGATCTCGAGTGCGTAGTTTTAATACAAGGCCGGGTTGGGTCCGTCATGAATATTAAACTTGGTCCGTTCTAATGAAAACATGACGACAGATACATATTTAGTATTTCGTCCGGGATGGCCGCGGGGGCCGCTTTGATGCACACCACCTCTAAATTTAGGAGTGGAGCCTGTGCTGGGTAATTAAGGACTTGGCATTTCAAATTTAGACGACGGTAATTATAGGTGCTGAACGTTATTTTTGGATCTGCCACTTTTGCTATATAGTTTGTTGATAAAGTTTGATTTAGTTTTGGTACAGGTGCATGTAGAGTCTCGTTACCAGTTTCACGAAGAAGTAAACATGCATAAATATATGGATTCACACCTGTGCCTACCATTTCAAGGGTTACTTAACAGTTTCTATGTTTTCAATTCAGTAACCAAAATGTGCAAACTTCTTAACAGAGATCACCCGTTAGATATTATTTCTAATAATAAGAAATTCTATGCATCCACCTTCTAGTTTTGCTATTTGTTATGAGCCGCTACATGACATGTCTGCATGATCTGCACACACCAGTCACTCCTCATGACGGAAGGGAATCGACCTCAGGACCCGATCGGTGTCGCGTGATCGATGACACGACGTGTCCCACGCCGCACCCCCGTGCGTCATGCACTGCGTAAGCTACTAGTTTTTTTTTGTGATTTCATTGCCATACCGAGTTGATACGAAGAGTGGCATAAAATCCCCTCTAAAATTACATATTGAACAGTTTGTAATCGGAAAAATAAAATTATATAGTCACTATCATCATTCAGCCTAAGCCCAACCACAGCGGATCGTAGTTCAACCTCGTGAACGTACTGCCTAACGATGACACCTCGACGCCGCCACATTTTCAGTTTTAGAATTTAATGAAAAATGGTAATTGAAAATAAAAATACCATCAAATAGAAAAAAGACACGTGTAATGTCATATTATTTGTCTATTATTTTTTTTATTGACACGAAGTTGTTTTAAAATCGCTTTTTGATGTTTTCCTTAATAGGACTTGAATAAACAATTATGATGAGTCAATTCTTTGCCTGTCATTTTCCCAATTTCATTTGGGGTTGGCTTATGATCATTCAATATACATACTTCAAAATTTGTTCGCTGCACGCTGTTCAGTACGGCTGAATAGGTCTCCATTACCACGGTAAAATAAGTTCATATTTTATAAATAAACCCTTTTACATGAAAAATAAATTGTTTGATTTGATTGATAAAACACTAAATGTTCTTTTTCTTACCACTGTCCAATTCCCCAATCCTGTCATAGAGAAGAATGCAATGAGTTGGTCCTGACACACCAACTCATTGCATTCTTCTCTAAAGGTTTTGGTTTTATCCTAATACATTTTGGTCCCTTTCCTACTCGGAAGCCTGATGAAGTCCTCGACACTTAGGGACCCTTTTCAGGCTTCATGTTTCTGAAGGTGTAAAAAAGAAACAAGCCTGGCTCAAACTAAGCATTCTTAGTGGTATGCTAGATTCATCTTCGCATCAAATGTCCGATCCTCAAAAAAACTAAACTTCTGAATTCTCTCCTTGAAGTGCAAATATAATAATTATGTTATTTGTATTATAATTAATTAGTGTCAGAACCAAGGCGCGGTGACATTGCTCAAATCAGTAAATAAGCAGTAAGAAAGAAAGAAAGAAAAGTTGCTTATTTGACACACAATTAAAATAAAATAAAAAGAAATATCGAACCACAATTTGTGGTGCCAAAAGGGTGCACCGCTCAGCATTTGCCTCGAGCCACCAGACGAAGCATGTGTACGTGTGCAGCTCGCGGCGCTGGTTTTCAGCGATGCACCCTGCCGCACCGCGCGTCTGTTCCGCTCAGGACTAGCATTCCACTATTTAAATACAGAAAAAATACTGAAGACATAAAATACCGAAGACATGGCTGTATGGGCCTAGTACCCTTTGCCTTCCCAAAATGGGAGAATTTTCACGTCACTGCTCTTGCGTCATGTACGACGCGTGGCAGCTACGTGGCAGTCAGCAAATGTGTGAAACAAGTGTGAAATAGGTATTTGTGATGTTATTAATTGCACAATCAGAACCATATCTCAAACAGTAAGAACTAGCATGGAAGCACAGGGGTAATATTTTTACTAAACATACTTCTAGGCTTACCTCTAGGCTTATTTCATTAAGAAGATTGCTAAATTGTCTCTTTAATTTTAGGTTATTCGCTAGTTTTAACATATTACAAAAAAAGTTATGCAGGAAAACGAAGGCAAGTCGAATAGATGCTGAAGGCAACCTTAAAAATTCTGTACTGTATGGTATGTGACGATAATAAATAAAAGATATTCATAAACTACGTATTTACCACAAACAAAAAAAAATCTGTTACCTCCTTCATGAAAGCGTTGATAAATATTATTTACGCCTGTACTTTGAAACTTAACAAAACCCCCAGGAAAAGCGCTGAAAGCCTCTGAAATTGTCAATAGAGAGGTGGATGGAGTGGCGCAAAAAACGAAGTATAAATACGGCGAATTTGCGGCGATAAATCGGCGCCCGCGAAAGCATTCCACCTAGATTGCAGCCACCGGAATGCCGGCTAATTGTTGCCCCCTACCCCCTCCCCGAGAGACATAGGTGTCGGCGGGTGCTGTATCAAACGTTGAGTACGGTTTTTTTATATTTCAGTTAGTTCAAGGTTTACTCTAGGTAAGGTTGGAGTTGTACTTTAATAGACAAAACATTAAAATTATGTCCAATTATCAAACGCATGGTGATGTGCGAGTTAAATCGAACATAAGATACAAGCGGTGTGGCCCAGAAGCTCAGAAATTAAGACGCAGACGTAAATATTTACTTTCAGAATATTTTATATATCTGTCTCTTTATTCGTCTTAAATTAATAAAAATAGTTTAGACACAAGGAAAGCCAATTCAGAATTCCATGGCTGCTTCTCGAATATCGCAATGAAATAATGTAGAAAAATAATTTCAACTCAAACAATTATGAGCGTTCCAAAAATAATCACAAATGCTCGTTAGGGATCCCTTGGCGTATGGATAAGGCCGACCATACTTATGAGAATGATCATTTTCCACGGACGATATACAAGAGATAAATTCTGAGTCGTTGACTCCATGAGCAGAACGACGCACCTATTCAAAATAAATCATAATTTTATTTCATAGGCCATGCTAGGTACATAAAATTGTTAACATTTTACATAGTTTAGATACAAAATAAATAGAAAAAACCAATAATTTTATAACGCGAGCTCTTGCAGCAAGTATATCCAAAGAAAGCTATGGAATTGCTGCAAGAGCTCGCGTGGTTGTGATTGATACAAGCAGCCGGATTCTGAGAAGGCTTTTCATGAGAAGATCCGGAAAGACACTCATGAGTCACTTTTTTAAATAGCCAAACCCATTAATATACAATTTATTACTACTGTAGACCAATAAATTACAATACTATCATTCCTGGAAATGGAATGAATTATATTTGAGATTATTCAAGCTTATAGTCGATTACTCAATTGTCACCGATATCTAGCCGAAATGGTACCGTCCCAGAACCGTCTATCGGCACCTACTTAAATAGAACTAATAGAAATACCGCTCGCTCTTCACCAATTTATATTTCCAAATAATTTTATTCAGCAAACGCAGACAACTACGGAAATAATTTCTGGAATCAAAACTCAGTAAAAAACTGCCTGCTCAACATACTAAATAATAACAATGAAATTCAATTAACAGCTAACGAATTTCCATAACGACGCACGAACAGATTGGAAGATATTAATAATTCACACATTAATTTGAATCTTCATAAATTAAATTATATGGTAATTACAGCCTTTTAAATGAGACTCTAAATAATTGTTCTTAATTAGGACGGCGGCGCCCGCGCCGGAGCACCAAGAGGGATGTAATTAACTTCATTTCATTTAGGAGGCACTTCTTAAATATAAAGTATAAGTTAAATATATATGTACCAGCACTTCTTCTGCTTATCCAGATACAAGCGTAAGCGCACACGAATTGAATTAGTTCTTTCTATCCTTCTATCAGTGAAATTACAGGGTACATCTTTAATCTCAGATTGGATGCCCACAGTCGTACGTGTACCATATATGGGAAAATACAATATATGTGTTCAGAGCCAGTCACCGTTACATCTGAGAGCGCATAGCGAAATATCGCGACGTTTACTACCAGTGTTTTTATTATAATTTTTAAAATATCTACATTTTTTACCACCATCTGTATTCAATACAGTGTTAACACCTCTGCCTAACCTTTCGGGAAAAGAGGCGTGATGATAATTATGTTATGTTGTGTTATGTTATGTATTCATGATCACTTTCCCTTACCAAGGTACAAAAAGTTTATAATCATGCTATATTTTTACCAGGTATATTTACTGTTCTTGTGAATGAGCCAGTTACTGTGTCTAACGGTACAGCCCAGCGCGAGATGACCTGAGGCTGTGTTCGTCGTAGGGATGGTACGTATTTACGCGACCAGGTTTTAAAACCTGGTATTCACCTCCAAGTACGCGCACCAGGTACGAGTCTGAAATACTTGCAAGTCTTGAAAGTATTTTACTTGATCGCGCCCTCCGGGCTCGCGGGTCAACGCACCTCGCCATGAACGAGGTGCCGTTATTAAAAAATAGACCTTAGTTTAATAGAAATAATAATTAGGCCTTATTTCCAGCAATTAGAGTCTGATATTCTCGGACAACAAGTTGCATTGATTTTTGCATGTTATTGGCTAACCCCGTGGCCGAAAGGATTTTGCGCCGCGGTCACATCTAGTAATTTCGGGTTCAAATCTTGGTTCAGCTGAAACTTTGTATGATGAATACAGACATTTTATCTTGTTTTTGTTTATCCTATAATTATTATGATTTATTTGTCATCTTGTACCAATCAAAAACACAAATTATGATATTATATTATAGTAAAGGTACATGCAATATGAAGTTAATAATTATAATTCAATAAACAAGAAGTAAATTTTTAATTAACTATTGATATAACATATTGCCAATTATATGTTTTTTAAATTCATTTTAATATTAGCAAATTATGTATTATTCTAATAAACTGAAAACATATTGTTCGAGAAAAAATGCTTAATCAAAAAAGATTCGTCTACACTTGGGATCGAACCCTGAATCTTTGAAGATTAGGGAGACGTCGTCGTAGTCGAAGACGCACTCACGCACCCTGCGAGCCAAGTCTTTTATTGAAGTATTTTATACTTGTGTGCAATGCACGCCATAATACTTGCTGGTATTTTTCGGACGCACACGGCGCGGCCGCGTCGCGCCCCGTTCGCCCTGCGAGTCCAAAAACCAGGTATTTTGTACTTGTTAAAGGAGCTTCATGCCATAATACTCCTAATGGTGAAAGCAACACGAACGAATTATCTATGAAAGTATTTTTATTCTGGTATTTCATTAGAAATTCGTTCTCACGCTAATATATTTAGGGTCTATTATATTATTGGCAAAAAAAACTTGAATGGCTTGCGAGTTTCAGATTAACATACAAAGATTTCTACGACTTCGAACAATGTTTAATAATTGTATTTGCTTCTTTTATTGTATTGTAGACTATGATTTGATTTTTATTACGTAATTGTATTGTTGATGTAGACTTGTGTAGCACTAACTAGTAGATTTACTTTTGTTTTTGTCTAAAATACTTTTGATTAATTATAACAAATTCTAAAAACAGTTCAAATTAAGATTTTTTTATTGTATTACCTACATTAATTACAAGTAAGTAGGTGACTTCATCTTCAAGAATATCTTAGTATGTACTTACTAAAGAGAACTTGTACCTATACGCCGGGAGGTTTCAGGGCGTCACCGTCCCCTCTAAAGGTTCGATTCCCGGTGGGGCCAAAAACTTTGTGTGATTAAGACATTAATTTTTTTTCTTTTTGTGTGTACTTTAACTGTTTTGTGCACTTATGTGAATGTTGTGTTATTTTTGCATTAATTAATAAATTAAAGAATGAACTAACTTAACTTTTAGACAGTGGTAGGTAGGTATGTACATACGTGCGTACGTCTACCTACATTATATACAAATAGGTACAATCTCTGCTTAATTATAGTTCGATTACATGGGATGCTTTTTTCAAATATGTTCCTCTTAGATTTAGGTTTTTTTTTTTCGCTAAAACCTACCTATTATTTTATATCCAATTAGGCTAATAAAGACAATATAGAATTATTACAAAACAATGTCAAATAATCTGCTCGAATCGAAACCGTAACAATACAAAAACTATGCAAGGAGTTTTTAATGTGATCCTTAAAGTCTAGACACCAAGGTTTATATTATTTTATTATAAATAATATGTCTCCGCTCGATCGTTTCGTGAAATTGCACTGTCCTTGACCCCTGATTACTAAAGTCAAGATGCTTGAACACATTTCACGCCTTTTTTTAAGTATTCCTAATTCTCATCGGTAAGTTGTTCTCTCCCTAGAAGTAACGGGTTCGATTCCTGGTGTGGCAAAATTTTTGTGTAATGAATTCAGGCATTTTTTCTTCTTTTTGTATGTACTATAATTATTATGCATGTTTTTTAATCAGAACACAAAATATTGAGAATTATAGTATTTTTTTCATTTGAGTTTCAAATTATCTATATAGCAATATAATTATTACAAATCATTCAACAAAAAGTAGAATTTTAATTACCTCGAAAAAGTAAAATTTTAATTATTTTATCGATACCGATCTAATTTTCGCAAAACCCCAAAACATCGGACGTATTCATATTCTAAAATATATTTTAAATAAAAAATATAATAAAAAAAATATTTGAAAAATGAATGAAGAAAATGTTTATATTCATACATTTGTTCTCACCCGGATTCGATCCCGGAATCTCGAAAGCGCGAGTAGCGCGCGACTGCGAGTCGGGCGCCGAAAAACCAGGTATTTATACTTGTTGCAGGAGCTTCACACTATAATACTCCTAATGATGAAGGCCACACGGGCTAATTATCTATGAAAGTATTTTTTTATTCTGGTATTTCATTAGGAATTCGGTCTTACCCCAATATGATTAGGGTCTATTATTTTAATAGCAAAAAAAAACTTTAATGGCTTGCTGGTATTTACGGACGCACGGCGCCACGCGCCCCGTTCGCCCTGCAAGACGAAAAACCAGGTATTTACTTGTTGCAGGAGCTTCACGCCATAATAGTCATAATTGTGAAGGCTATATGAACTAATTATCTATAGAAGTATTTGTTATTCTGGTATTTCATTTGAAATTCGTTCTTACCACGATATAGTTAGGGTATGTTATTTTATTAGCAAAAAACTTGCATGGCTTGCTTGCTGGTATTTCGGATGGGATTTGGATTTATTTATTTATTGTGGATTTGTACGACTTCGATAAATTTTATAGTGTTTAATAATAAATAATAATTGTTTTTAATAACATATTTTGAAAATTGTGTGTTTATTGTTGTAATTTTTATTTTCATTTTTACAAAAGGTACGATTTATAATTTTATTGTTGATGTGGAGCTATTAATTATCAATGCAATGATTTACCTACAATTTGTTTTTTTTGTCTAAAATACATGTAAAATTATTTTACTCACATTTTTTCAAAAAAACTTTATTTAATTTTATCAAAGTGTATAAAAAGTATTTATTAAGTAATTTTTTTGAATTAGTTCGTTGATGTTTCACTAGATGCCGCCACGTGGTCTTTAATTCGCGCTAACGTTTGTTTTTCAATGTTGTGCTAATACTTAGAAGTATTTAAAAACCTGGTATTTGACCCTGGTATTGGTACATGGACGTACTTGAAAGACTTGGTATTCAATATTGGAAGTATGACCCATCGCTAGTTCGTCGGTGATCGCTGTCAAATATCGGCCGGCAGCGGGCGCGAACACGATGGTGACGGCCTGGTATTGGACATAACCTTTTTGATGTTTAATTCTAGTTTCTTGAGGTTATGGTTAAAATATAGACTATGAAAGAAACAGTAACACCAATGATAAACCAATAATAATTAAGTTACAATACTTTTAGAAAAATGCCTAATTTGTAATATTCTATACTGTCTTTGAGCATTATCTTTACCATGGAAATACACTACGCTACAAAGTACGAAAAGAATAAAGATGGCAATCATATCCAAGGTATTTTTGTCTGAAGACCTTGTTGATTGGTCTATGGACAATACTGCAATAATATTTACTTTTTATTTGCGTTCCCACATTTCACCACTGACCAATCTACTGCTAAGCACAGGTCCTTCTATAGATAACTTCAAACAATCAAAATCGCTGACAGTAGATACTATTTATAACTTTTGTTAGATGCAGTTAATCAAAAGTTTGGTCATTAAGCCGTATACTGTGCGCGTTGGCACCGACTCAGGGTTCTTATTCTCAACACTAGACTTACATCCCTCTCATTACAACGCAAAAAGACAGAGATAACCTGCGACATATATCTGAAATTCAATAGATTATACGGAGGCTTTGAATCAAATCTGAGGAGAGTGGAGCGGCCTTAGTGGAGCCCGCTGCCAAAATAATTTGGGAATTAATATATTCATTCACACGTTGAAATATAATTATAATCGGAATATATGAAGAAACATTTTGGTTGTGATAAGCAAGCGATAAATTATTCAATAACTATACGGTTATTTTGAGATGAATATATGTACAGTCACGAGCATGAACATGTTAACACTTTGAGCAATAAAAGTCTTAATTCCCTTCTAATAGAGGTCATTTGCTGCCAAAAGCGAATAATCTTCATGAGACGTATCTGCTGTTATTTGTTATCTGGAGTTAATTCATCAATTCTTCTTAGTATTACGACCTCATTACCCTCGTCAAACTTTTCTACTAAGTTATACGAACACTTAATTACGGTATAAAACTTACATGCGCTAATTAGCAACAAAGTATACAAGATAAACAACTCGAGAACAAGTAAGATATTAAGGAATAAGCGATTTAAATGCTGAGAATATAATTGAAAGGAGTTTGTTTTACAAGAAGTCAAACAAATGGCTTATCACTAATGGTAAGCCATAGATAGAGAGACAAACAAAAACAATGCTCACTTTCAATATGCATTACGCTTATATCCCTGAATAAGTAGACAGAAGCGTTAGCACGCACATTTTGCCAGATATTGTACTTCTGTATTAAATTAGCATTGGAATACCGTGCCTTAAGAGATTCCGCAGCATGTGCATAACTCCTGTAGACATTGCGGGCGATACTCGTGACCAAATTAATGGCTGCATTCAGCGCGACCACTCGACCACTCACCACGCGCCGTTCAATACGACCTCACCTCTACATTGCAGGCTTGGACAAATGGCGCAAAAAGTTTGAAAAATATGAACTAAAATTTGTTACGGCAAGGGTGGTGAGACAAGCATACGGCGCATCTGATAAGTAAAGGGTTACCCTTACCACAGACGTTGTTAACACACGTTTTGCGTTCCCTAAAAAATCACAAGATAAAATGGCACAAGGTCGAAGATAATTCAACATTGAAACAATCGAGCAGTATTTTATTAAGCTGTGGCTTCAGATTCTCACATATTCTATGGCATAAACAGACTGGATTCTCGTCTAATAACGTCGTGGCTCAATACCTTCTGTCCCAATCTCCGGCGCGAATATATCACTATGAGATATGGCGCAGACGCCTCGCGCGGCCGTCGGCGTCGCCGGCGTCGACTTGCAATGTATCTCGCCGGCCCACGTGATCACCTGGCTTACCTTTATTTACATGCACCTCTACTTCACCACCAAAAATCAACTGTATCCCACCGGGATAGGTCGTAAAATCGCCTGATAAGCAACCAACGCTACAAAATTATACTGTATCAATACAACGCACTAAGAGCTTTCTAGACTTTATCACTGAAACATTACAGTAAAACAATAGTGGTCTATTACTCTGTCGACATATTCGTAAGTCATCCAACATCAGGCGAGTGTTAAGTCAAGCAGTATTCACAGTTATATTATTTGTCTTATTTAGGTATTTGCGTGCTCTTGTGAAAGTCTAAAGCTTTCAACAGTTCGTGGACTACTTTGAGCCTGATCAGACTAAAATTAATGTTGATATCAATCTTGCCTTATATCAGTGGTTTATATATTTTGAGTATTTATTATTGAAATTTAATTTCAGATAGCACACATAAATAAAGCAAAAATTTATTGCGAACTTTCGCAATAATATTAGAAGAATCACGTAAGTCTTTCAGAAACAGAATTCAGTCCAACAGAAACTCAAATGGTATATTGCTGTTATTTGATTATAAGGATTTGCGGGACATGTAGAGGTGTTGGCAGCCTTTCTGAGGAAAGAATGCAACAGCATGTGAACAATAGGTGACAGTTCTCAGTAAGGCTTCAGTAAACATTAAATTGGCAAATAGCTGGAGTAAGGAATTCACAGAAAACTCCTTGGTATCCGTACCTGCCCCCACACATTACTTACGGAGTAGAAGCAAAATTGAACCAGTAAATAAAGTAGACAACACCTGTTCCAATAGTGTGTGGAAGTGGTTCAATGCATCACCACATCCAATAGAATCAGCCAAAAAGGCCAGAGAGACCTTAACGGATGGTGGTGCGTGTAATTTATGGGGCGGCGCGGGAGCAGCGGGCGGCCTTAAAGAAACTAGTTAGAGCGGAGACGAATGGGGACAGCCGGCTGATCGATGCGCGCCATCGGTCACGCGATCGCGCCGCCACAGTGCACATCACTGACGGAGTGCACTATTTACACAGCATCTACTTACATGATTTAGACTGGCAGCACGATTCCTGACCCGTATCAATGGCATGGTAATATTTGAACATCACAGCAAAAGACAGCGCCACTTGATGGAAAGCAGTAGAATAAAAAACAGCAACGCTCAGCTACCTCTACTTTGTTGGCTTATAAGCTTTAACGGGACAGCGGTAGCCGAGTAGGGACGGACGGGGCACTACTCGTCCGACAGGCCTCGGGAATCGCGGGTTCGATCCCATCGCCTGTACCACCGATATTGAATAAAAACTATGCATTGTGAATATAAATATAAACGTGGATACCGTTAACGTACACTCTCAGCCTAACCTCTTCGGGAAAAGGCGTGATGATATGTATCTTTACCTTTGTTTCATTCCTTTCACGAGTGAAAATAATAATTATGAAATTTGCCAATCTACTGTTAAATTCCTGCAATTTTTTTAGGATTTTTTAATATCGGGTAGGGCGATAGTCACTTGTCGAGACTCCTAAGAACTCATCATAATATAAGGTCGAGAATGCCCTACTGCCCGCGACGTGCACTGCGCCCGCCGACCGCTCTCAAATAACCTCAGCTTACCTGTGTACTGATCAATTAATACTTGTTTGTGCAAGCTCCTCGTTCACGGGACTGTCTCTGATAAAATATACTATAAGTGAGGTATCAAACTAGACGATGGAAATGAGAGCTTCACTGGTAGATTGAAGAGGACGGTGGATTATCTTATAATTTGTTTTTAAGCGATAAAGCTAATCCACTAAAATCAATGTCTAGTCTTCAGCTTTCAGCTAATTGACTCGTCTGGAGCTTGCTACTTCAAAAAATTTAGATTGTAAAATGAACGAAACTCGCTGAGATAAAATAAGTTACTAAATACTTTATTTAAACACTTTATAAACAGTACACGCCACAACTCTGTGGCGTATGGCTCGTACGGTTAGATTAAGGCCCACTTGCAGGAAATTTAAATCGAAATATAAACATGCACGATGAACCTAGCTTAAATCTCGATTTTGTAAATTTTTGACGTAAGAGCCCTTGTGAAAATGTCAAAAAATTACAAAACCTAGGAATATAATAAATAAATCTTGAATTAAATTTCCTGCAAGTGGGCTTAAGTATCGAAAACTAAATATATTTCTCGTTGGACGACTGGTAACCAATACTTTGTGATTCAGACCGTTTCCGGTGCTATTGTGAACGTTTCTACCCACCAAAATAGTGGTGGTTATTAGACTTGTGTCCATTATGGTGGCGAGTATTATGATGTGATGACGCTTTTTACATTACAAATATGTTTCTGCTACATGCTCACTCGGTCTCTTGATACTATAAGTCCGGAATGGCCCGTGACCGCGCCGACAGTTTGCAGAGTACATACATTTGTCGCGTGAAATATATTGTCTCGGAGTACATTCTATTGGTCAAGCATTTGAATACTTGTGGGTGTATTCTTTATAATTCAGAAAATCACACATAGCGTAATAACGAAGTGCTTTTATTTTGTTTTTAGTATCATTTTCTCTTTTTAAGTCTCTAGACTTTCAGGGAGAAATGGCTTAGAAGCGATAGATAGCGCTTTTTTAAGAAAACACCCGTTCACCTTGCGCGAAGCGTGAGGACGGAACGAGTTTTAATTGGGGGAGCGCAGACGAAACTGCATTCTGTCTTCACTAACAACAAAACCTGGTTACTTAATGAACGTTTGATAGTCACCCTTTTATCTCTTCCGACTTTTGCCTTATTTTATTTTTAAACATCGTAAAAAAAATTGAGAACAGGGCAGAACATTGAAGACGCAGAAAGCGTTATGTTGACAATTGGCTTTTGGCGATTAGTTGCTCATGAGGAGCTTGATGGCGGAGTGGTTCGTACGCTTTATCTTTCGATATCGAAAACAAAGCCACTTTTGCCATGGTCAATCCAGGGATGGGTGACCAAACTTTGTGATCTCTAGTTCCTCCTTGCTTCAGAAGGCACGTAAGGGCTTTTGTCTCGGTTGCTATTGCAACCGTTTCTACCTACCAACCGCATTGGGCCAGCGTGGTGGCGTTACGGCCCATACTCTACATGTAGGAAGGCTAGCGCCCAGCAGTGAGGCGTATGGGTAGAGGACGGAATTTGTTGCCTTCTTTTTTATTACTACCTTCGTATAATAAATGGACTCATAACTGTATCCATTAGCTATGGTAATGAGTTGTTGACGCTCAAAATTTGTATGCTATTATATTTAAAAAGAATCTTTTTTGCAGGGAGACAATTCTTACTTTATTCTATCATGTTTGTGCTTCGCTGGAGTGGACTTTTAAACTAATTATTACAGTTATAAAAATATACATATCTCTTAACTTAGTACCGAGATATAACGTAATGAATACAAATTAGCGCGGTAAACTTCTCATAGTTGATATAAATATGACATATATAAATGCTAGACGCACATGGCGGTAGGTTTATTTTCATTTGCGGTAATGTCACGCGGCGCCAGCAACTCAGGTCTGCCGGTCTGGGGTAATGAACGTTGAAGCTAAAATGTCGTTCTTTATTACCTAACTCGCACTGCCGTTTACAGATAATTCTAAATGTGATTGATCCTCGACGATCTCCGTTGTCAAGTGGTCTGGTACGCCGGTCTCAAGACGTCGCCATCTCGAGAGGTTATGGGTTCGATCCCCGGTGGGGGCAAATGTTTGGGTGATGAATTCAGACATATGTTCTCCAGTCTTGGCTAATTATATATATTTTTAAATATTCAGGATATTTATATGTGTTTATCTATTAAAACAATATCCGTCATTTAGTGTCCATAACACATGCAGCATTAGTTGCTTAAAATGAGGCTAGTTGATAGGTGTGAATGTCTGAAGATATTTATATCTAAATTTTTATTTTTATTTATGTCCGTTACCCCTGCGCTGGTCCAAAGGCTGAGGTGCTACCACAATGCACTCTTCCTCTATTATCATTTAAGTTAATAACTTTAACCCCTGGCGGTCACTGCAACACCAGTCTTCGCTATTTCGCCATTGGCTTTCAATGACCAATACTCACACTTTTTCTATGAACACGATAGCCAACCATAATTTAGTATTCAAGATCACATTATACAGAATTGACTGATACCAAACACTCTTATTGGTTAAAATAATTTGATGTTGTCAAAAAATCAATTATAGACTTTCTCGCCAGCATGTGTCTCGTTTTCTGACAATTGACTAGTTAAACTAATTTAATTAAATATTACAACACTTCTCAAATATTATTCTCACTATCTTTTTACCACTTTGAGTGGGATCGTCACATATTTTTTCAGTCATTCTTCAACTCGAAATCCGTTTCTTTTCTTCTTATACTATTATCTTAAGTAATACATATAATTCATTCTTGGTCTACCTAATATATAAATACTTTGTAAGTTACCTTGTAATGTTTTCTTAGTAGATGTATTTATCAACTTGACAGAGGAACAGACCACAAGATGAGCGCTGGCCGTACCTCACTAACATTTATATTTCCCCAAGCAGCTGCGGCCGTTGCGAGAAACTTCATATTTTCATGGAAAACAAATTTATCAATTAATATTTGGATTAGGAGTAAGAGATGAGCTGGGGTAATTAGAAAATTGTTAATTCACGGTAACGATGACGAAACTAATTGGATTTTGATGTGTAATCCTCTTAGGGCGGTGGTTATTTATATTTTGATACGTCCGACCGAGGAAAGGCAATTCAATTATCTATATTACCTGCGAGCAGTTGCGATGAATCTCGTTTATATTGGTTCATTGTTTATTTGTAATATCGTGAGTAAATAAGGTTTTATTTATATACAATGCTTTTATAAGAAATATTTATTTCAGTTAGAATATGAAGTAGTCATAACTTGTGATCAAATCGAACAATTATTAATTGGCTCTCTAAATTGGGAACTCCATTAAGTCATTACTGAGTTTAGGAAAATTTTAAATTGGTTTAAAAATATAGCTAAAGACAACGGTCAAAGCATCACATTCATTAAATTTAACCCCTTGACGGGCACCGCGAACACCGGTGTTCGCAGACAATAGATGTTTCAATTGTGTCTAGTTTTCTGCCCGTTGACTAGTCAAACATCACACGTACTTCTAACATCCACCCGTCAACTCACAACATTTCCTCAATAAATTACTAATTCATATTTTTTTTAAATAAATATATTATAAAACATCAGCAATTCTGCCTAAAAAGGCACCAAGAGCCCCATCATTTATAACACGAGCCACCCCATTATTCATTGGTGTTAATTTAAAAGCCATAAATTATACAGAACGTGTAAGCAATGGTCGCGAAGTGAGCGCCGTCGCACGCGCCGGCTCGCATATTCATGCCGCATAATGCGCCTACCCATGAATATGTAAACTAATGCACTTAATGTGAGCTGCAAGAAAGTGAATCGTTTTCCTCCATAATCTGAGAGGACGGGAGGCTTTTTGGTTAATTATGTGTAAACGTAAGGACGGATACAAAACTGTTTGGCTTAGATTTTAGATGAGCCGGTTGCAAGCTTAGTACTGTTTAGATGTGTTGAGATGACGATTTCTAAGAGATATTTATCTGTAGACATTCTAAATAAAAATTTATGGCCATATATTTTCATAGCCATAGCCATAGAAAGAAAGAAAGAAAGAATATATATGCATGCAATATTATATTCTTACTGTTTAGATTTCCTGGCTCCTCAATTGAGGTGTTCGCAGTGGATTACTAATATGCAGAACGGATGCCTCTTTAGAGTTACAAATAAATAGTAGTGTTAACGCCTGCATCAGTATAAGGCACTCGCTAAGATATTTACAATGCTGACCATAAAATGGAAAAATGGAGCTCTGCAAGCCCTTAGCTCTCTAGTTTTTGGTTATAGAGCACCGCAGCGTGTCGACGGCGTCCTTTAGGCACCGATCAGTGTATCGTCGCATTGTATGAAAGTGCGCGATCGTTCGTTAGCGCACAAAAGAGCGCTTGTTGCACTCCAACGGCAATAGTGTTTCCTTTCGATGAATATTTAACGAGGAGTTGGACCCCCCTCTCCCTCCCCTCTTACCCGAGGGCCTTCTGATCTAGTTAACGTTGTTTATGTTATGTTTTGTTCTTACAGATTGTTATGAAAATGTTCCATTCACGGATATATCGGACGCATAATTTTTCTTTTTGACAGCTAAAAATAAACGAACCGGTTGTTGTTCAATGTAGGTTCACAATTTAGATTGTATTTATTTACTGATTCGTTCGTGCGGACAGTAGTGTTCATTATACTATAATAATATCACCTGCATCATGTTCTGTTGGCACAGGTGTTCACATTCACATAGTGGCTCATATTTAGGATTAGGTCCCAATTTAAGGCAAGTCATAATCCTCTATATAAGTAAATTAATAAATATGTTCAGACATTCACACCAATCAACTTACCCAATTTCAAACAACTAATGCTGCTTATATGACGGATACTACATGACGGGTAATACATATATGTATAAACATCCAAGACAGGAGAACAAATTCAATTCTTCACACAAACATGTGCCCCCACCGGGAATCGAACCCAGAACCTCTTGAGATGGCGGCGCCTTGAGACCAGCGTACAGACCACTCGGCAACGGAGGTCCTCTATATAACTGTGAAACAATTCTATACATGGGGCTTGCTTGCACTAGTTGCATTTACCACGCACTTGCGCCTCAGTTACGAAATTAAACTATGCATATATAAATACATAGAAATCTATATTTACACTTTCTATAATTCACTTCCAAATAAATCAAAATATCTGACATAACGTAATCAACAAACAGATGTTTGCTTCTATAAAGCTAGCATCCCATGCCACGACGCGGCGCGTCTCTGCGCCGCAAACATTAAGATTTACGACGCGCGCGCCATTGGCGTTGTCGCGCGAATTAACGCACTTTATTTGTAGGCCCTACGCATGGGTCGCACCACGCATTGCGATAAAGATCGCAAATACGACCGATTATTTTAGATATCGTTACAAAACTTAAGGGAATCGAGCTTTATTCAAAAATGATTGCTTATTTATTAAATGGAATTTCAAACTCAATATTAAGTTTAAGTGAAGTCCAGAAATCATGTCATTTGATCACTAGCGGCGAATCTGTTGATTTTTTTATAAGAGAGGGGTGACCAGGACCGGTAAGGCCCTAGCGCGTCACTGCGACCTGAACAGATCTATTATGACTGCCCCCACCTACTTACAGCACTTCCCCAATTCCAACGCTGATCAAGTAGTCAACGACGTAGTTGGGGGAGGTTTTTGTCTCTTCGGGAGATCAGGTGACCTCCCAAGTGCCGGATGTGGCGAATCTTACAGTGCTATAATTACATGTGTCTGTGAAATGAGAGTTATATATTTAGTTTTGCGTTGGGCGGCCACTGAAACTCGATGGCAATAATGTTGAAGTTACATAAAAAAACGTGGTAAAAAAGAAGGCGGGATGTGGGCAAAAACTCTTCAAAACATTCTCCCCAGTAAACGCGTTAGAATGTGCATATTCACATAAAGGTCCACGACCGAACTAATCTAGCAATGTTACGTCTGCATAAAATCATGCAGTGTGGACGCCGCTTTACACAAAACCACAGCAACCACGATTAGTTGTTGTCAGCGTGTGACGTCATCCATCCAGCAACACGTTCCATAAATATTTGCCAATAACTGGTGATCGCCTGAACGTTTACGGTCGTCGACTGCGACATGTTATCGTAACCAAACATGTTACATGGGGTGAACAAGTATTTTTAGTATCGATACGAGGACGAGACAGAAATAACTCAAACACTAGAACTAGACCAAAAAAAAGACAAAAATCTCATTTGAAATGCTCCTGCGACCAAGATACATTTTTTCTTCTACAAAATTAAAAATATAAATAGTTTCTCAAGTCATAATGTACTAATTTACTATTGTATTTGGGTAACCATTATTATATAGCATGTGCGATAAGTCATAGTCATTTGTAACAAAGTAAGATTGTTTTTTTTTTATTTCCTTTGCTTAGATTTACAAACAACCTACTTCATATTTTCCCCGTAATCTTACACAAGTGAAGCAAATTAGTTCCCTAATACATTTTTTCTTAAAATAATAAGCGTAGTTTGAATCAGATGATGATGGTATTGACACTGACCAAACATCTACGAAATTTCGTAGCAGCTACGCCGTAGTTCATAGCACGTGTTTATATAATCTTTTCCTGATAGCTTGTGTTTCGTAGGTATAGTAGGGTATAGGTTGTATTTGATATGACTTTTTAAATATTGTTTTATTTTTATTTTTATAATTATGAACTTTAGCTTATATCGTGCGCTGTAGGTGTAACTTTCGTCCCGTGGCTCACAGTACACATCTCAAGTATCCCCCTCTAGAAATTCGAAGCTGTTTTCAAAATAACCTCTGAAAATTGATTATTCAATATTCTGTTAAATATTGCTCAGAAGCCTAAGAGCTGTCTCGGTTTAGCGCTCTCAATTAATTACCGGGATAGTTTATAGACCATACTTTACAATATTTCAAGTGGCGGGAGCTCGCAGCATTTTAAAAGTTTTATGTAACTTTATCAGACTCAGTTACGCCCGCGTAAATCTGTTAACGTATACGTTTAATGATCGGCTTAGCGATTAAGTGAGCGGTTCTTAAGGACGGAATAGAGTGGGTATAAAGACAAATGTATGTGCGATACTATTGAAAATTTATCGAATCGTTTAAAGGGTTGTTTCATAGGTACGCAGGCGGCCACCGTACCTTTGAAACGTCCCTAAAAGTTTTTAAATATATTATTTTATGTTATCAATTGTTATTTGTATAAAATAAAAATCGATGGAAGCAAACAAGGTTAATGATTACGCAATAACTATGTAGATGTGGGTTTGCGGTGTATACTGTTTGTGAAACAAGCATTGTCTAGTGGGTTTTTATGAAATATATAATTTAATCAATTTATGTATAATGTAAAGGCTTCA
The DNA here is from genome assembly GCA_910589355.1 of Parapoynx stratiotata. NCBI lineage: Eukaryota > Metazoa > Arthropoda > Insecta > Lepidoptera > Crambidae > Parapoynx > Parapoynx stratiotata. The sequence continues at coordinate 18,695,283 of OU342461.1, forward strand.
GGCTGAAAATAAGATTGCTGTTGACTTTAGAAGGGTTCATAACTCCACCAGGTTTAGTAGAGGCGCGGCGTGAACGCGAGCAGTAAATGGTCAAGATCGAGTCGGGCTCGCACTTGTGGTACAAGTCAGAAAAAAGATAAATCAGAAAACATAAACATAATTACAGTTATAAGTCCCAATCATCTTATTAAAATCATTATTTATGATAAAAGTTATGAGCTCACCGACTCAGCGCTGCAGGGCCCGGGCAAGAACGGAACTGAAACAATAAACATAAGTATGTCTTATTATGGAGAGTTTTACTTACAATAAATCCAACTTAAATTTGTAAACTATTTTATTACATCATAATGTATTAGGCACAAAATAGTCAATAATACATTTTGACGAAAAAAATAAACAAGTATGTATGTACGAAGGTTCCATTTGGATCCATTTTTGGGCTAGAACCTAGAACCCCAAAAACTAAAATATTACGGTTCTGTGTTTAGACTGGTTTTAAACAAACAACTCGCAAAATAATGAGCAGATCGTCCTAAAAGATCTACACTTTACTAACCAAATGACATTTTGTGTTAGTGCGTGAATATTAAACACATTAAGCTCTACGTTTACAATTTTTCCGTGCAATAATATTTTTCTTACTAATAAAAACTTGTGCATAGAATATTAAACCACGATATAATTATTATTGAATGTACCAAATTTTTTAAGTGTCACTCTCTATAGATGTTCCTATAACTTCGCTCGCCGCACTCGCCGCCGGCGACAAGCTTCGCCGCTTATTTATGCGCCGCTTTAAGTTTTAAGCACTCCTTTATGTGACGCGAGCGAAAAGATGACGGTTGTTTGTGGAGATTTAGCACGTCATGCTTACATATGGTTTTAATAGAATTGGTTTGTAAGTAAGGTAGAGATTAATAATGCGACTTTCGTGATGATGAGTGGTGAACGCAGTGAATGCATAATAAACCTACTTAGTCTGATTGTATCGAGACACACCAAACCCATCATCATCACTGTTAGTCTACGTATATCTATAGCTGGACGTAGACCTAACAAGTTGAAAACCAATAATTTTTTTCTTGGTTAAACAGAAGCTTAAATCGGTTGATCGGATGTGTGGAATTTTAAACAAACTTATATGTAAATAGATGAAACGCATCTATTATTCCGATATATTTCCGACGCATCTATTAGTTGACATTTTGAGCTGTTACACCACAGATATAAAGCATAAAATTGTATACAATATGTACAGCTAGATCTCTACTTGACCGTCCATGTTAACCTCTTAGAGCTCTTTCTCTCTAATGAACGCGCGACTTTTAAGATTAATTTTTAACACGAGGTGTCGCCATGAATTAAGCATGGCGGCCTTGTTGTTCAGGCACGGTGTTACGTCACCGACGAGAACAGCGACTGGCGGAGGTAGTTTTGTTTATTTTATTATCACAAATTAATATTTACTAAGATAAGGAGCTCGATGTGGCTCGAACACTTTGGTTTCAACCATAAAAGTTAAACAGTTCAGAATAACTTTTGGATTATATGGATAGGTGACCAAACAAAGCTTAAAATTTCAATATCTCGATGTTGGAAGTGAAAACCGTGAAAAGATTGAATGTAAAATATATAATAAGGCCACTTATTACGCTTTGCAGTTTTTTTCATCTTTAAAAACATTCTACAATAAACAAAATCTTAGTGCAGACAACCGTATATCCGATTTTGTGAACAAAAACCATTTTCGAATATTGTGTTTTCGTAGTTCGAAAAATGTGTGTTTTAAGCATCCGTAGAGCTGCGACCATTAGTGAACCCAATAGCCCTCACTACAGGCAGTAGTAAAAAGCTCTCTGTTCATTGAATAAAACATGGCCGTCGCGCCGCGGCCCGTGCGTCACCGCTCCGGACTTAACCAAAATCGTATCACTAGCCTTCCAAAGTGGACTTGATTTATATTCTGATTTCAAGGTTTTGAAGCTGCTGAGTCCCTAGTCCCAGACCTAGTCGGAAGGGTGTTTGTGTGATGAATGATAACTATGTTATTTCAATATTTTAGTGTTTTTGTCATATTATTATTAGGTATACGAGTATTGGATATGTATTTATACTTCTGCCTATCCCATTGGTTACTGTGAATCTGTCAAATACAACACCAGCGCCACAATGACGTTGGTCGCTGTGGCATTATGATGTGGCAGAGACCTAGTTGGCCTGTTATCCATTATTTTTTAATTATATGTATTTGTATTTATATGTTAGTAAGCCAATAAACGCATTCTTTCTTTCTTTCAAATGCGCACGTGATCAAAAATTGCCCGTGTACGCAAGACTCCATCATTACAGTGGATTCGACCAATGAATTTAAGCATTTATTTGTGTCTGAACTCCCGTGGTAACACGGAATTTGGTCGATCCCCCCCCCCCTAGCCCATTACAATTTATTATCAATTAGTATATGCCAAGGTCATAAATATTCATAACCCAAAATGAATATCGAAAGTTAATTATTTTCTCCATTCCACGAGCTTAATATAAGTTATATTGAACCTACATTCATATTAAAGAGCCTGTGCGCAGCGCTAGTATTAAAATAATCTGCTACTAAATAAATAAAATAAAATAAGCACTTATAGCCAAATCAATCAAAACCCACCAAATATATACAAATCATTCGGTTTACTCGAGCGCACTTAATACGCCCAATATTTTTAAGAAGGAAAACAGTATTTTCCGGGGAAAATCAGCGTTTTCCTGTTCTCGGTTCATTGGTCGCTGCCCGCGAGCGGGAACACCTACACGAATATATTTTCATGCAGTGAGACGCGTACTTCATAACGGGGCGATACAGTGAATACGTAGGGATAAATAAGGCTACTTCCAAGAACAACGTAGGAAAAATAAAACACGAGTGTGTCTGGTTTTTACAGTAATTTTTGCAATTATGTTGCAATTTTTTATAACCTCACACCTCATTTTCCATTATTTATGCTATTTAAACAGAAATATTAATAAAACATTGTTTGTTTGTTTTTGTTTTCTTTTATGAAACGTTCAGGGGCTCGGTGGCGTAGTGCGAGCGAGCGAGTAGTAGCGAGTTAGTACGCTTTGGCTTTGGATATCGAAAAAAGGTACCTTTGCCTTTGATGGGTGCCAAAACTTTGTGATCTCAAACTCCTCCGTGCTTCGGAAGGCACAATAAGCCGTTGGTCACAGTCGAGATTGCGATCGTTTCTCCCATCTACCCGCATTGGGCCAGCGTGGTGGTATTACGGCCCACGAGGAAGGCTTGTGCCCAACCGTAGGACGTATATAGGCTGAGGACGGAAAACATTGTTATGTCGTGATTTAAAACAACAGCTTAACTTTAAATAATTTTATTAATTAAGCCTCGGTATTATTGAAGGCAGCTCACTCAGCTGGGGCGCACAGGTGCAAGCCATTAGCAGTAAATTGTTCGCATCTGCAGCTCCTTTAAGGAGATTACGCAATGTTTTACCCACTGCCACTAAGTTTGAGCCCGCTCAATCCTTACTACTTCTCGTCCTTGATTACGCTGACACCTGCTGCCTTGATCTTACGGAGAACCAGCTAAATAAACATATTTGGTTTACGTAAATAGGATCATGTTTCCCAATGTCGCAGTAATCTCGAGTGGCTTCCTATTCGTTTTCGCCGGAACTCACATATTCTGTTACTTCTTTACAACATTATTATTTAATCCTACTTACCAAAACTATCTAAAAGAACGTTTTAGTTTTCTCAACTGTCCCAATTATTCATTACCGTCTTCAGAAAACTTGGCTCTTACAACACCTGTTCACAACTATTTGTTTGGCTCCGCTGTCAGGTTCGCCTGTGGAATTCCTTTCCTGTTTCCATTAGACTCTCCCAGAGCGTAACCACATTTAAAAAGAATGTTAAAAAGTAACTGTCCAACTAATTGCATAATTGTTTTTCTTTTTGTCCTGATTATTTTATTTTTTATTTATATAATATATTCTTGTAACGGTGTATTGAATTAAGACTTTTATTTTGTGCACCCCTATCGCTCAGTTGCACAAAGATTTTTTAAAGACGACATTTAGTAATGAGACATTAAAACTTTAAAGTTCATTAAATTTAAAATTGGAACACAAAATAGTTCTAGCTAATGTCTCTTTAGCATTGATAGGGTGCTAATGTCGTTTTGTGCAACGTAAAAACTACGCTAAGGTGTTCTTTTGACACTTCAATCAATAAATTTAATGGAGCATTAGGGATAATGCCGACATTAAATTTTAAAGTTCGTTTCTGCAACTGGGTGTATGTTTTATAATTCTCTTTGTTGTCGGTTGTCTGGCAGACATTGCTGCCTAGCAATATGGCTGCCAATGGTGACATCTGGTTTAAGGATTTTTTTTTGTATTTTTTCTTTCTGGTGAACACAATAAAGCGTTAAGGTAATATCAAAATTAGATCCAAAGGAACACGTGTCTCCACGACTGCATCTCGCGTCGTGTCCGCAAAGATCGCGCGCCGCCCACTGACCGCCATTGTGCGATCCTGCTACCGCCACTGCCGCCCGATACTAACTCAGAACAATGGCTAATGGCTGCGACCTGACACACTTTCATACTGTTTTAAAACAGTTACATCGCCTTGAGCTTTGGGGAAAGCTGACGGAGTTATTTGACTTTCTGTCGTTACTTTGGTACATGTTTCCGAATCATTAAATTGCTTCATGGTTTTTTTCAAGATGTCCTGAATCAAAATATGGGTGTCAGGGATGTACTGATCATCTCTTACATTTGTTTGTTACATTTAAATAAATGTATTGTTACATTTACTGAATTCGTATAACGACCGCCTCGGTCGAGCGGCTTGTGGTGTTATATAATATATATTAGGTTGGGGAAAAAATCTCTTTGGCTATACTATTTGTATCTGGCTGGTTTTGGTATCATTGAATGTTTAAATTTTGAAGAACATAATTCCAAATTCAAATTAGGAAAATGTGTGATTTTCATTTGTTTTTCGTACCGCCAAGATGAGTGAATCTAATGAAGAAATTCGATACATTTTAAAATTTTACTACAAAAAAGGTAAAAATGCAACGCAAGCCGCGAAAAAAATTTGCGATGTTTATGGACCTAGTGCAGTGTCTGTGAGAGTAGCACAAATTTGGTTTAAGCGTTTTCAATCCGGAAATTTTGATGTCAAAGATGCACGTCGCTCTGGTCGCCCTATTACAGATAAAATGGATGCCATTTTTGAAAAAGTGGAGCAAGATCGGCATGTCAGTAGTTACGACGTAGCTGAAGAACTGGGAATTGACCACAAAACAGTTTTGGCGCATTTGAAAAAAACTGGATACACAAAAAAGCTCGACATTTGGGTACCTCACGAGCTCACTGAAAGAAACCTAATGAACCGTGTACTCATTTGTGATTCTTTATTACGACGTAATGAAACCGAACCATTTTTGAAGAAGCTGATAACTGGTGATGAAAAGTGGATCACGTACGACAAGAACGTGCGAAAAAGGTCGTGGTCAAAGGCCGGTCAGGCTTCACAGACTGTGGCGAAACCCGGGTTAACTCGCAACAAGGTGATGCTGTGTGTGTGGTGGGATTGGAAGGGCATTATTCATTATGAGCTGTTACCACCAGGCAGGACCATCGATTCTGAACTCTACTGCAAACAACTGATGAGATTAAAGCAAGAAGTTGAGAGAAAGCGGCCAGAATTAATCAACAGAAGGGGTGTGGTTTTTCATCATGATAACGCTAGACCTCACACATCTTTAGCCACTCAGCAAAAATTAAGAGAGTTTGGCTGGGAGGTGTTAATGCATCCACCGTATAGTCCTGACCTTGTACCTTCAGATTTCCACCTGTTTCGGTCTCTTCAGAATTCTTTAGGCAGTGTCAGGTTAACATCACGAGAGGACTGCCAAAACCACTTGTCGCGGTATTTTGACCAGAAGTCCCAAAATTTCTATAGCAATGGGATCATGTCCCTACCTACAAGATGGCAAAAAGTTATCGAACAAAATGGTACCTACATACTTTAGTTAAATGTAAATAAACTATAATAAAAAATGTTTTGAATTTTCTTAAAAAATGCGAAGAAACTTTTTCCCCAACCTATTATTTACACGAATGCTTAAAAAATTATTTATTATAAATATGTATCATGAGTACTCCCCTGAGGAGCTGGTGGCGTAGTAGTTAGTGAGTGCGCTTTGGCTTTAGATATCGAAAACAAAGCTACCTTAGCCATGGTCCGACTTTGGATGGGTGACCAAAACTATGTGATCTCGAACTCCTCCGTGCTTCGAAAGGCACGCTAAGCCGTTGGTCCCGGTTGCTATTGTAATCGCTTCTACCCACCAGTCCACATGAACGGACTCCTCCAAAGCTGTAAGCAGTGTTTTCCCTTACTTGACGGCAATCTTAGTGGATACACAAAGATCCAAAGTCCTCGGACTGTGCTCGGACAGGCGCTCCAAGTAAGTTTAATTATGTGACGGCTCTCATATTACTTAATAATTGAGAATACCCATCCAAGAAAACTTATTTTTTCCTTGCGGTTAAATGTTTCACATAAGACACAATAGTAGATTGTATAACAAGAGTGCAAAGTTGTATTTTTGCGGCGAGGAATTCAATGTACATCGCCCAAGAAAAAAATAGTTTGTTCGAGTTATATACTGTTCTTTTCATCCCCTTTCTATGTGAAAATAAATTTAAGAGGGTTACTTATTTCACTAGTTTTACAGTAATTGCCTGTTCCGTTTTATTGCATACACACGAGTACCAGCCAGTAATTCATACAATTCGTGCTCGATGTCTGTGAATGATACGACGACCTCCGTGGTCGAGTGGTCTGTACGCCGGTCTCAAGGCGTCGCCATCTCGAGAGGTTCTGGGTTCGATCCCCGGTGGGGGCAAATGTTTGTGTGAACAGGCATTTGTTCTCCAGTCTTGGATGTTTATATATGTATATTATATTCTGAATATTTATATGTATTTATCTATTAAATATATTTGTCCGTCATCTGGTATCCATTACACAGGCATTAGTTGTCTAGTATGGGCCAGTTGATAGGTGTGAATGTCTGAAGATATTTATTATTATTATTTATTTATACCATGCTCTAAATTCAAATCTGTTTCCCGCCCGCTAAAATGTTCTTAACAGAAAAGAGCTATTTTGCTCCAACTTATCGAGGAGCAAAACGACATTTTACGAATAGAAGGGATGAAAGTACGTTTCCTATTTGTTTACACAAACGTTTTTATGAAACACTAACTGTTGTCGTCTATTTCAAATTAGGAACGCAGAGCCGCGCTTTTTTCCAAGGCGTGTTTTATACAGATTAAATTACTCTGATATATCTGTGAAAAAGGAGCCGAAAGGGTTGTGTCGTTCTGCTCCTTTTAAGATGCTTTTATACTTTGTTTTAATGCATATAAACTATACTACGAAAATTTACGGGTGTACTCGTACAATGTGTCAATCCAAAAAGAAGAAAGTAAATGGCCCAAGCAGTATAGTAAAGCATATTTTCTACGTCGCCTATTAGCTATCTGTAACTTAAGCGTGTTGACTTCGAGCTAGTTGATAGATATGTGAAAATATGTTATCTGTAATATTACATTTATGTAGTCCACAAGAATAAGCAACATAATTAGTGGTGCGTGCTTGCGCGTGCGCCACGTTCCCCGCTAATTATTATAATTAAGTCCTTATTTACAAGAATCAGACTCATTACGGGCGCGACTAAATAAATAAAACCGTCCGCGCAGCCGCAGGACGGCCACGGCGCGCGGCATTCTTGGAGAAGCCACGAATACAATCTCGTTAAGCGGAATTATGTGTGCTGCCGGCGAATACCAAATATCTCTTTATTTATTGGTGATTTTGGCCCGTTTCACAGATATGCCGCCGACTGTTCATTGAAAGATGTAGGTTATTGACGGTATTTGTGGCCTAGTATTTGTACACCGGGTTTCAAGATCGTCAACAGTGAGGTACCGAGTTAAAGTCATGTAAAGAATGTTTGTGTAATGAATACAAAAAATTGTTAGTTCACTTATGTTTGTTTAGCTGCGAACGATATCACCTAACAATGGTTATTTAACACCGCTGCGCTGCCGCTGCCAGCCGCGGTACACTCGGCGTTTAAGTGGTTTACTTTAACATCACATACATACTACTATTATCCCCTAAGGGTTAGGCTTATACCAAGAAAGTCGTTTTTCTCTCAGTTTATCAGCAATCGGGGCAACTTTCAGACTTACCCTAATATATTCATTCCTCACTCTTCTTCTCGTCACACCATAAATCCACCTCAACATTCGCATTTCGGCTACATGCAATCTTTGTTTATTCATCCGCTTTACAACCAACATTCCGATCCGATCGAGACATGACGACCAGGTCAAATTACGGATTTATAAATTTTTCCCGTCAATCTTAAGGAAATACGGGGGTCGCAAGTAGTTCCCGTAACCTGTCCCTTTCATCCATCCTGAGCAAATTCTTCGCTTGACATTTCGGTCAACATCTCCACCCGTCTGAAGTGAAGTAGTAACATGAATGTGACATACCATATTAAATTAAAAGACTGAAATACTGATATTTTAATAACCTAAACTTTGTACCGTTATAATTCTTGAACAAAATGCAGAAGATATTTTCGGAACGAACTACAGGTGTACTAATCTAATTCTAATTCTAGTTCGGATAAATTAGCTTCTGAATTGGAGACATGAATTGAAAATCCGGTTTCCGGATTAGAAACAATTAGAATTGTTCTCCGGCAGCACCGCTAGAGTTGCAGGAACATTTGGACAAGTGCACCCAATATGTTGGGTCTAATCGAGGAGGACAGCGATCGAATTAAATAGGCATAGTTCAAAGCATTCAGCATTCAGGAGACATTGTTTTATTAATTCCGTTCGTGCGCCGGAATCGGGAACGCTGCGCCTGCCCATTAATTACTTAGTTACATATACGGGGTCGCTCAGGGTCAAGGTTTCAAAAAGCAAAGGAAAACCACCGTATTATAAATACTTCGAAGGCTCGAGAACAACAGTAAAGGAGCTTTATTTAATTACTCCTTTTTATATTGCAAGTTAAAATTTTCTGTGATCGAATAATTTTTCACCTCACCGCCTCGGAAAGGCTTTCATTTCTTGGAGATCAGCGCGGTCCATTGTAACCGCTAAAGAGAAAAAGGAATTGATATTCGGACGTTTTAATGAGCATGATTTAAGCTTTGTGGTAAAAACTTAATAGTTAAAAAAATAAGCAATAACAGATACCGCCAGCTGCCCTACACTCTAACCAAATTTCAATGGATATGAATTGGATTTTTGTCAGTTCGAAAACTTATTTTGAAATAATCAAAGGACATTAATTTATGTTACATTAATTCAATATTGGTCCGTCAATATATCGTTACAGAGTAGGGCAGCAGATATTAGTATTTTTTAAATTCAAAAGTGTGTAATGTACTTTATTTATTAAAAAAAACACATTTGCAGTAGCAATATCAATACAGGTTTCCTTGCTGCGGTGAGGTGAGAAGTTGTTGCGAGCGATGGAAAGGTACAGACTTTGATGGTAAAAGTTCTGAAAGGATTTTCTAGTTTCATCATTTTAGGAGTCACGCGCGGACCTCCGTAGTGAGAATACGTATGTTAAAAATCGTGTAATGGAGGTTTCAATAACGTCTAAAATGTTAAAGTGCGCGAACTGTAACCTAGTGATAAGTGAGGTTCTGGCGTTTATACAGAACAAATGTGATGTGATGGACGAAGATTCCATGATCAGGCTGTGTATGACGGCTTTTAAGCCGGAGGATATTAGCACAGCGAAAAAATCTTTTGTTTACATCAATAAAGACAAAGGAGAAACAAATCAAACGCAAAAGAGAAGGCAAAACTCAGAGAGAATTAGAGGACATAATTTCACTCATAAAACAGAAAGACCCTGAAGAATTGCCCATTTTTGTTGCCCGAGATCTTCACATGCTACCCCCGGTTACTTTTGATCATCTAGACGCAACAAGGCTATTAAAGGACATTATCGCAATCAAACACCAAATTGAAACTGTTATGGAAACGTATACACCTATTGACCAATTTACAAAATTAAAATGTGAGGTCTACAATCTACAACAAACATCGGTAGTCAACAATTTCCAGCATAATTCCTGTGTTAATACGAAACGAGGCGCATATCTCTTAATGGTGATATAATAATATATATATATATAATATAACTGTGATAGCGGGCTTACGGGATTTATACATTTAACCCAAGAGAGGGTGAATGAAAATAAAAATTCAACCGATAACGGTGAATCAGCTCTGCGCGACGCACAGGCGCAGCGCTCACTGTCGCTGTCTCACACGCCGCCGTCCGGCGGCAATCAGTCTATCTCTGTTGCCCCGAACTCAACAAACATACGTGTGGAGGAGCCGACTGCGGCCTCGAATGTAGCAATGACTAATAACTCGTTTGTTGCCGCTGTTGCTAGTACATTGAATGAACAGCTGAAACAACCGCCGCGCGCGCAGAATGGTTTGAATAAGCAGGATGACGGTTGGCAAACTGTTCAAAGAAAAAGACGTCAAAATCGTTTTTCGGGCAGAAAAGGAACGTGTACCATTACTGAAGGAAGTTTTAAAGCTGCGAACTCCAGTATAGCTCTTTTTATAAATAACGTACACCGGGAAACTTGTGAAAAGGATATTTTATCTTACATTAAAAACCGAACGAATGCGGATGTCACACTGGAAAAGATTAAATCCAAGCAACAGAGAGAATACAGCTCGTATAAAATGTACGTCCCTAAGCACAAGTTGAGTGTGTTTCTGGATTGTAACCTTTGGCCAGACGGAATAAAGTTTCGCCGTTTTATTGAATTTGACAAGAGAGGCTTAGACAGAACAAAGAAATCTGAGACTGGTGCAAAATAAGAATTTTTATGGAAAGTACGTCAAACAATGCAAGTTTAAAATTTATTAGTTTCAATTGCAAGTCTTTCAAAAGATCCATAGACTCTGTGAGAGCGTTGTGTCAAAGTGCTGATATTATTGCGTTGCAAGAGACTTGGCTCTTGCCGCACGAGATACCAGAGCTCGGTAAAACCAGCAACGACTTCGGGTTCTGCGGTAAATCGGCTGTGGACACGTCTAGTGGGGTCCTACGGGGAAGGCCGTACGGTGGTGTGGCACTTTTATGGAGAAACTGTAAGTTTAAATGTGTGTCTGTGATTGCGTGTCAGAGTAATCGAATAAGTGCAATTAAAGTGTGTGTATCGGATCACTCGATACTTGTTTTCACTGTTTATATGCCTACTGATTCATCTGACAATCTTTTAGAATATGTGCAGTGCTTAAGCGAAATTGGCTCAATAATTGAGACTAGTAATATTGAAACTGTTTACATTTTGGGCGATTTTAATGCTCACCCTGGGGAATTGTTCGGACGTGAGCTTATAGATTTTTGTAGTGAGCAAAATTGGACATGTGTAGATATTGACATGTTAGGGTCGGGTTCCAATACTCACACATTTATAAGTGAAGCGCATGGTAGCCACAGATGGCTTTATCACTGCCTAGTCACTGAAGCTGCGTTGAGCACGGTGTTATCAGTAAAAGTACATAGTGATGTATACTGGTCTGATCACTTTCCGCTTGAGGTTCAGTGCAACTTAAAATGTGTTTGTAAAAATGTTAATCTGACACGCGCCAAAATAAATAAGGTGTTATGGGGGGAAAGAGATCTAAGTCAAATAGAAATGTATACAAAACACTGTAATAGGAGGTTAAGGGATATCAGCTTTCCGCATGAGTACCATCAGTGTGGAGATTCTATGTGTAGTAAAAGTAGCACAGTACACTTGGCCGCTATAGACTCGCTTTATGGTGATATTATTGTGGCGCTGCGGGAAGCTGCTATCGCTACCTATGGTGGCCGTGCGGGTCAGGATAAGCCACTTCGCGGTCGTCCTATTGTCGGATGGAATAAGTATGTCCGTGGCGCTCATAGGAACGCTAGGCAAAAGTTTCTGACTTGGGTATGGTATGGTCGGCCGAAAAGTGGTACCATTTATAATGAAATGCAAGAGTCAAAGAGGCTTTTTAAGAACAAGTAAAAGTTTTGTCAGGATAACCAAGAACAAATTAAAATGAACATCTTGGTTACCAAGCATAAAAACAAGGATTTTAAGGGGTTTTGGCAACAAACAAAAAGACTAAGTCCTAAATCTGGTGTGCCTGTGAGCGTTGAGGGCTTTAGTGAACCAAGGGACATAGCGAATTTGTTTAGGCGGTACTTTCAGGTGAAGTCTCCTTTGGAAAATGTAAAGAGTGTTAGTCCAGATGTTGAGGTCGTGGTGCCCGAGGTGATGGACCGTGTAACTGCTAAACAAGTTGCCAGTATAATAAAAGGTATGACTCGAGGGAAGTCACCCGGATACGACGACCTTAGCATCGAACATTTTACATACGCGGGACCACACCTCCCGAGACTCTTGGGACTACTGTTTACCCTGTGTATTAGGCATTCCTATCTGCCTGCTGAGCTGATGAAGACGGTGGTGGTGCCTATAATTAAAAATAAAACCGGAAATATTTCGGATAAATGCAACTATCGCCCGATATCATTAGCTACAACTACTGCCAAGGTGTTCGACGGCTTGCTTGAGCGACAACTTAGAGAATATCTTAATTTACATGACGCTCAGTTCGGTTTCAGATCGGGACTTTCCACAGAATGCGCGATTATGTCTCTCAAGCAGGTCGTTAGATACTACACTGATAGAAATACGCCAGTGTATGCTGCTTTTCTTGACCTCACGAAGGCATTTGACTTGGTTAGATATGACATCCTCTGGCGTAAATTAAAAGACTCTGGCATGCCTACCGGGTTGATAAATGTGTTTAGATATTGGTATGACCACCAGACAAACCAGGTTAAGTGGCTTTGTGAGCTTTCGGATGAGTTCGGATTGGAGTGTGGAGTGAGACAAGGGGGGTTAACGTCTCCTTCGCTCTTCAATCTGTACATAAACCGGTTGATTGGGGAGCTGAGCGACACAGGGATTGGCTGTTCGATTGATGGACACAGCATCAACAGTATTAGTTATGCAGATGACATCGTTTTACTCAGCCCATCTATCGCCGCTCTTAGACGGTTAATGCGTATTTGTGAAAATTACGCGTCGACACACGGTCTTATATATAATGTAAGTAAGAGTGAGCTCATGGTCTTCCAAGTGAAGGGTCGTAAGTTGACAGATGTTCCAAGTGTGATACTTGACGGCGCTGCTTTGCGCAGGGTGAAAGAATTTAAATATCTCGGCCATGTTGTTACTGAGAATTTAAAAGACGATACTGATATCGAAAGGGAAAGAAGGGCGATGGCGGTCCGCTGTAATATGTTGTCACGCAGATTTGCGAGGTGTAGCGTAGGAGTGAAAATAACTTTATTCAAAGCATTCTGCCAAACCTTATACACGTGCAACCTGTGGGTCAGCTATACGCAGGGGGCCATCAACGCTCTCCGAGTGCAATACAATAATGCATTCAGGATACTGGTGGGGCTCCCGCGCTACTGTAGTGCGTCTGCGATGTTTGCGCAAGCGCACACGGACGGTTTTCATGCCGTATTGCGGCGCCGCATCGCCTCGCTAATGTTCCGCGTGCGCGGGAGCCCTAACACTATCCTAAAAATCCTAAATGACAAGCCTGACTGCCCCCTTCTGCGACACTGGGTACAAGCACAAGTGAACGTGCCTGGTGCCTCGGAACGGAGCAGATACCTAAACTAAAACTAAAAATCCAATTAATTAAATATTTTTGTAATCTATTAAGCAATGAAATTATTTGTAATGTAGTAAGTAATTAAATGAATGTATAAATTATCAATGTATGCTATGGACTTTGTCTGAATTAAATATATTTTATTTTTATTTTTATTTTTTATTTATTATAAAAACCGGCCAAGAGCGTGTCGGGCCACGCTCAGTATAGGGTTCCGTTGTTTTCCATTTTGTAAAATTACATCTGTTCAAGCCATCAAGTTCACAATAATTTTCCTAGAAATTACTTATAAAGTTCTACTTTTGAGAATTTTTTCATATTTTTTGAACTTATGGTTCCAAACTTAAAGGGGGGGACACATTTTTTTTATTTTCGGAGCGTTTATTTCAGAAAATATAAAATGTATCGTAAATTGGTATAAGAAAACCCGTATTCATTTTTGAATAGCTATCCAACGATATATCACACGTCAGGGTCCAGACGAAAAAAATCAGTCCCTACATTACGAGTCCCCCTTAAATTAAGAAAATATTAATTTAAGGGGGGTCCCTTAAATTAATATTTTCTTCCATTTTTGATTTGTGCACTTTGTGAGCGTTATTAATATGCATATTTATTCAAAATTTCAGCTCTCTAGTCATAACGGTCACTGAGATTATCCGCGGACGGACAGACAGACAAACAGACATGGCGAAACTATAACGGTTCCTAGTTTACTACGGAACCCTAAAAAGATCATGAAAGTTATTAACGTAACAGGTATTTACTTTAGTCTGTAAATTTTGTCCAGACTTCTAGAAGACAGTTTATAATAAATTAATATTCGGAAACATCCCATTAAGCGAAAAGTAACAGCGCGCTGTAATATGGTATTGCAGCGCGCTGTTTGATTTAATTACCGGGGTCGCGCTGCTGACCCGAGGCCGCCGCAGACCCAGCAAACAACTCATTTTATAGCGGCCGAGTTCTTGTTGTTGGTCTCGATGCAGATTGCAGACGCTCGGATTAAGGTTCAAGAACTTTCTTTTCTCATTAAAAATGCAATATTTACAATTAATCCATACACTAAAACACAATACAATGGATAAAAAAAACAAATAAATGTAGGTAGATATTATAAAGTCACACAAGTTACTGTGTTTACCATAGCGGTCAACTACTACGTACCTACTAAACTAGATGTATGATTAATTTATTACTGGATGTGAAAGATTTGTAAAATATTTTGGAATAGTGTGTTTTTCTTGTGACAAAAGGCTGTAACTGAGTTGGGACAGACGGGGCACTACTCGTTAGCTCGGCCGCGGGAAACGCGGGTTCGATCCCACCGCCGCCGCCGCCACCACTGAGTTTGAATAAAACTTATGTACAGTTGATTGGCAGTTGAAGGCCTGTCCCAGGAGTGGGACGTATATAGGCTGATGACGAACGAACAGTTGATTGTAAATATTATTTGCCATATATTTTTACCTGTTACATGGAGACCTAACATATCTGGCGAAAAGTGGGAGGTTTAACACCTCTGCCTGCCCCTTCGGGAAAAGAGGCGTGATGATGTGTGTTTGTGTGTGTGTGTGATATTTTTTTGTAAAGTTTTAGCTTATGTCCTATTTGTATAATGAATAATGTAATAGGACTAAAGTTTTTGACAATCGCTAGTGTGTATTGTAAATAAAAAGAAGAACTTGAAAGAAGGATTTTTGAATTTAGAATAAGCTTGCTGAATTTAAGTTGGTTGACAGTTGGCAAAACTTTTAAGGTTCACAAGAATTGAATAAATGATTCGAGTATTGAGTACATCTTGTTAAGCCGCACTTCGAGGAAAACTCCCTTTACGATTCGTCTTCTGGCTACGAACGGAATTCAATGGAACGGAAATCATCACAGTCGTAAAAATCCAAAAAAAAAGTAAAGTTTATAAGTATTTTTCTATTGAAAATATCGTTAAACGCTGTTAAACTTTCTTTCAATTTTAATTTTTCTTGCGAGAACTTTTTACTCAATACTCAATCATTTATTGCATTGTCATTTCATTTGTTCTTTATTTTTTTAGGAAAAATGTTGGGAACCTTTGTGGAATTATGTGGAAATATTATATTCAATAATACAATTTTCGAAAGGTTTTAAATTTCTTAAAGCCTTACAATGGTTCATGCCTAGCTATGCATCCCACTCAAGGTAAGTCTGTACCTTTATATCTGTATCCCCGAAGGGCTCGGCAGAGGTGCTACAATACAAGTCTTTATTTGCAACAAACATGAGCATGCACAAAGTAAATGCAGGTCTTGTAACTAATACAACGTTCTTACATGTTCCTGCCGTCACAGACAGCATGCAAATTTTAAATAACATTAATATGCCTTTCAAGATTAAAAATTAATTAAAATAATAGTCAACAATTAAAAGGTGATAATAATTAAACAATTCAGAACTATTATCATTAATTTTCCAAATGTATAAGTCACTTTAAAAACAACTGCTAACACCGTCATTGTGTTTAAGTTCCTAAGTAACAGCTGCTTGCGAGCCTGTCTCCATGCACCTGGCCCTGTTCACCAATCCCAGCTCAACCAAATGACGAGCCGGCTTCTCGCGGGTTTTTTTCATCGTAAGATGTGTGATATATTGTACCACTTTATAAAATTCACAGCAAAACCAACTCATAATCAGTAAGCTGGTGAGTAGTAAATAAGTCAATATTCGAATTTCTCGCGCAAAAAATAAAGACCTAGTCACCTCCACCTTTGTGCCTCCCTGAGGCGCCGTTTCACGTCTCTTTTAAAAGAGCCCAAATAATGCAGGTCGGAGGGAATGTGTGCCGGTAGGGAATTGCGTGCTGTGAATGTACGCACGAAAACACCCCTGAACTATAATACTGGTGACGACAAAAATGCCAGCATGGCTCCGCGATCCGGCACGCATACTCTTTCGGTCAAAAGCTCTCGAGATCATTCTTCACAGTGCATGCGATACAAGGTGCTTGGCGACACTATGTTATAATATAGTTGCAGACCTAGGATGAGTTTTTGATCCGTAGTCATAGTAGCCACAATAGTTTATTAATAATAATCATTCTAGACCAATAGCGTTAATGGACACTCTAAAATGTTAGACGTCAGCTTGACAAAATCTTAAAGAAGAATGGCAGACTTCTATAGAGTTCTAGACCCAAAATTTACTAACGCGTTTGAAAGATTTTAAGAGATATTTATTGCAAGAAAAATTATTGTATTATTATTTTAGTTTAATTATATCTAAATTCCTATGTTTTGTAAATAATTTAAACTGAAGTGTTTTAACTTGATGAAATGAAATGAAGTTCATTGTGAACTCGGTCGGAATCATAACAGTAACTGAATAAATTAATACTCGGACATTGTTAATAAAAAGCAAGAACAACAGTTTGTTAATTGAAAATAATGTAAAATATAAATATATGTGATGATAATTAATATTCTATGATGCTTTAGTTTCTGATAAATGTTTGCTAATTGAATAATGTTTTCAATGTTTCTGTACCATAACGACAGTCATATAAGTTACTTTATTATAAAAATCAATAATGAGATAAGATGAATATTGGAATAAATCATTAATAAATGACTTTATTAATTTGTTTTAAAATTAAAGAATTGATTTACATATTTTCAAAGCTGCTTACAGATGTTTTTAAAATAAATTCAATATGTGCTAATTTCTGATTGGTCCATGTAACCATACTCACTAGGCAGTATTGGTATTAGGTATCGGAGATAAATAAGAAGCCGAGCTTCCGTCTAACAGTTTTTAATAATTAGTAATAAAAAATCAATGTCAAAAATGGCAAGAAAAGAATATAAGTCAAAAATTAAAGAAAACATAAATGTATCAAAAAGTATGCTACCTACAATGTGTCTATGGCCAGATCTGTAGCCAACAATTGGGACTATTTTGTAAATATTGGGTCCTTACCTATGAAATTGGTGTTTTTATTCTGTCTTAGTATTTTGTCTGTAACTATTAAGATTCAGATTATTCCTAAAAATAATTACCTCGTCTAAAAATAGACTATATTTTTGAGCTCTTTTGATTTGTTTTGATAATTTGTTGTATGTTTAATTGTGTTAAAATTGGACACGGAGACAACTCTTTTTAAGTGCCTCCCGAATACATCATTTTATTTGCATTCACTTAAAAACGATAAATAATTTTTATGAAGTGTGATATTACACATATTACTAAAGCTTGTCTAATGATACATGCCAAATATTATTATCTCTGGATTTGTCGTTGTGAAGAAAACTGATAAAATGTAAGTATGGAACATGCAGAATTCCCCAAAATCTAAAAATATAACACCAATTTCATAGGTAAGGACCTAATAATAACAAATACATTTATTTCATACCACAATATGTGCACACAAATAAAGATTCATTTATTTCCTGATTTTTTTAACAAGTTCATGATTGAAAATTACTTATACTTATACATCTAAGCAGGCCTAACACTTACCCTCTCAAAGTTGGGGTTATATAGATATAAGAAAAATCATTCCATCTACCCGTAAACTACAGTTTACACATCTTAGACTAATTTTGTCGAAATCCAATCGCGTTCAAAGTTGTAATCCCGAGAAACAAATGCAGAGGTCTACTAAAATGCTTGAATCGTCAGTCCGGGAAAACAGCTAAGTTCGGCAAATAAATCAATAATAAAACACCAAGAAATCTATGCGAATACAATAAAAAACTCGAATTTACCGATGTATTATTTGACATATTATAGACTCACATAGTTTGACGTTTGAACGTTCTATTATTGGCATTTTTTTTTTTATCTTTAAGACAACTTTTCAGTATTATTCAAAATGACTATTTTTCTATTTTTTTCATTGCACAGTTTTCTAGTTTTTTTTTATTTAGAGTAAAAATATTGGAAAACAGGAAAACCGAGCAACACAGCAAAAAAATATTACATTTAAATTCAATAAGACGCTCGTGTGTGTGTTGGCGCGTATTTGTACAGATAGCTTACGTATTTGGTTTTCGTACAACAGTATATTCTATATCTATGGGTTTTCGTATCCATTAAAACGTTTTGTTATTAATCATATAAATATTTTTAAAAATATTTTAATTTTTGTTTGCCTACTTTATAAATTAGGAGTTTATCATAAAAAATGTCTGTCAATCACATACAATTAAAGTTTTATGTTTCCCACTTTGTACGGTCCTCAAAAATTTTGAGTAAAGAACAGTGATCACTTAAGGGTCCGGCGAACAGTGAATTTTTCATACAAACGTAATACCAAAATCATTTTCAATTTGAGAATATCTGGACAAATCATCGCTGTTATTCAGATTAAGAAAGTATTTTTCTGTTTCTGTTAAAAAAATTTTTTTTTTATTACGATTTTGGTATTACGTTTGTATGAAAAATTCACTGTTCGCCGGACCCTTAACTATTCTATTTAGCTTAATTCCTATACAAATAGGTTTAATTTGGATGAAATAAATAAATTTTGCTAATTCCAGCACCGTGTTGTGGTCAATTGTCTATTATTATTTATTTGTAGCTTTAATTAAATTTGGAAATTCGACTATTGGACAAGCTGTCGTATCACGACATCATACGTTTTCGCCATTGGTCTATATTTTAACCTACTGGTCAACCTGACTACGGATCAAAGAACTGACCCTTAAGAGTATTTGTTATATATTCCGAAGTTGTGATCAATAATATAAGTAGCCGACAAATTATTGAAAACAAAATCAAATCTTTAGTAGAAGTGGTGAAAAGAACATAATTATTTTATTACGACTTTAGTTAAGTCATGAGTCCAAACTAGCTGCGAGTATTTCAGCACATTTCCGAGAAATACCATTGTCTCGTGTTATTTATTGTTAAGATTGATATAGCTCGACGATGCAGAGAAAAATGCACCTAAAGGCGCGTCGTGTCGGCGTAAACAATGCGAACAAATAGAGGCCGCGAGCGGCGGATGCCCGTAATCATCCGGCGGCCGACGCGCGCGGCGCACGAGGCCAGCTCGTAGCGAACGGGGTAAAGAGACTGTATGACCCGGGATAAAGCATTGGTTACAAAAATATATAATTATAACAATTTTCATACAAGAATTTAATCACGCTAGGAAAGCGAATATGGATGAATTAAGAATAAGGAAAAGAACAAAGGAATAATAGATTGGACAGGTTACTATGACAGGAGAAGGAAGGAAGTGGACGCTGAGCTAACAAATAAATACAAAATAGAGTTGACTGGCAGCGCCGCCGCGCCGGCGAATTCGTGTCAGTGCAAATGTGTTGTGGCTCTACACAGCAGGCGTATTCAGATTCTGATGACCTTTTTAATAATTTGTCTTTATATAGTTATGA
The DNA here is from genome assembly GCA_910589355.1 of Parapoynx stratiotata. NCBI lineage: Eukaryota > Metazoa > Arthropoda > Insecta > Lepidoptera > Crambidae > Parapoynx > Parapoynx stratiotata. Next base: position 18,715,492 of record OU342461.1, read on the forward strand.
ATCAGTATTGTAACACGGTGGCGCCGTCGCCGCGGGCCGCTCGTTACCCGCAAATGAACGCCGTCGCCGCGCAGCCTTTCTTTCGGCAATTAAAACCTGAATGCCTCCTTTGTCACGCGGAGACAGGGGCGGCTGCGAGGCCAAATATTTGGATACGGCTTTTAAGTACTGTTTGTTGTTTTTATTAATGAATTTTTTGTTTATTAAGGTCGCATCCATCGGAGGACTCATCCCTTCTACCATTAATCTGCGTACTGTAATAAAACCAGTATTTCACACTTTTATTTTATTTCAAATAACACTTAGTTACAGACGTTACAGTAAGTATTCGACTTATCACCTCAGTGTCTTAGAACAGAATGCCTCTTAAAACTAAAACTGGTGTTCAGCAAAAGAATGATCAAAATAACTTCTTTTCAATTTTTGTAATACATCCGCTTTCATATTTTTGCTTCCGTTACAAATTAGCTAAGAACTAAAACACTTTAAAAATAACACTATACATACAATAACAAGTACTATTTTTATTAATTTCATAAAATAATTTATTACAATGCAATTTTTCTTGTAGCTAAAATGCTAATAATTATTTCCGTCGAATCATATTAAGAAATATTTTACAATCATATATTCCAATAAAACTTTACTCACAACGCAATAATAATTAATTGGACTAATAATATTATTCTTTTTACTTAATTATAATGTAATATTTAACTAACCCAAGTACAGAAATGTATAAAACCTATTACTTCCGGTAAATTCATATAACAATACAATTTGTAACTAATAAAATTTTCAAATAATTTACTGACATTTTAGCAATTCACAACACTCGGCCATCCGTTAACGTACTCTCTCCGGAGTACGTTCTAATTCACAACACTCAAATCAATTAGTAACCGATTTATAATAGCTTATTTTACAAGTAAGCTGATTACGGGCCAAATCATAATTTAATCGTACTATAATACTATAATATTTTAATCTTATTTACAATATAAAGAAATATTTAACTTATTAAACATTTTTGATTTCATATTAAGGTAAAAGTTGAGAGGAAAAAAAAAAACAATGCATTCTATAATGAAATAGTGCTAAGAGTAGTATGTAGTACATAAAAAACGATTTATTATGCTTACAACTAATAACATGAAAATAACAAGTAAACAATTTATTTATTATGATCTAAATCGCTATCAGTGTCAGAGGAACTTGATTCGGAACCAGAATGTTTGTCCAATTCCAACGCTTGAATGTGAATCCATGGACGCATCCTATCAGCGGCTACAACGCTTTCGTATCGTTTATTATTGAAACCTGGTACATTGACGATTTGATATCTATCATGACCTAAGCTTTTTGCTACTTTATAGGGACCGATAAATTTGGGCATTAGTTTTTTACTTTTCCCATCGTTTTGGAAACTAGTTTTGGTTATTTTAACCAAATCTCCTACAGAGTATTCGGCCGCAGGAGATCTATTACGGTCGTAATAAGATTTCTGACGTTTTTGGCTATCATTAATGTTTGTTAGGGCTTTGTGCCTAATTATGTCTATAGGGGACAACGAAGGGAAATCACTAGAAACTTCGAGACTATTTTCACTACAGCTGTTATCTTTTGACGAGGAGACTGAAGGGACGTCTTTGGAAATTATTTCGTCATTATCCATACATAACATATTTTCAGTAGGACAGTTTAATTTAACCCCAAACAGCAATTCAGAAGGACACTTTTTTGTGGTGGCATTTATGGTATTGTTAATACCCCATTGGACTTTTCCCAGTTGCTGGTCCCAAGTCCGTTCATCTTCTGCAAAGTTTTGTGAAGCTAAGGATGTGAGTATAGTCTGGTTAAATCGCTCTGCTTGTCCGTTTGCCCTGGGACAAGCAACTGCGTTAAGTATGTGTTTTACGCGATTCATACTGCAAAATTCTTTAAATTGTCCGGACGTGAAAGCGGTTCCCCTATCAGAAATTATTCTAGTAGGAACTCCAAAGTCATTAAATAATTGTTGGAGAACCTTTACAACGTTTTTAGTTTTTGTATCTTTAACTGGTTTCGCAAAGACATACTTCGTAAAAGCATCTACTACAGTTAGAATGTAACAATTACCAGTTTTGCTTTTGATAAATGGGCCTAAATGATCCAGGTGTAACGTGTGGAACGGTTTTTCAACTTTTTGGATTGTGTGAAGATATCCAGTACGCTGGTTTCTTGCGCTATCTTTATTATAAGCACAATTTATACAAGCAGCTACATACTTTTTTACAAAGCGCCGTATTTTTGGAAACCAATATTGGCTTTGGATACGTTCGAGGGTCTTTGTAAACCCAAAGTGTCCAATGTCGTCGTGGTTGGCCCTACAAACCTGCCACCTCACACTTTTTGGAACTACTAATCGAAGCTCTTCGCCTATTTTTCTATACAGTGTATTATTTTTACACACATAATTTTTTTTAATATCTAGACTCTCTTGATCTGTACTTGGCTTTAGAACCCTAATCACTCGCTGAAGTTCAGGGTCTGCAACCTGTAAAGTAACTATCCAATTGTCTGTAGTGATATTCATAGCCTGAATGCAATTAGTGGGATTATTATGAGATGGTGGATTTCTGCTAAGTGCATCGACGTGGTTCATCCGACAACCGGGACGATATTGTATATCGAAATCAAATTCGCTAATCTGAAGCCACCAGCGTGCGATACGAGGAATTAAATCTCTTTTTGTAAGGGTGGTCCTCAATGCATTACAATCAGTAAATACGGAAAACTTAAGTCCTAGCAAATATTGACGGAATTTTTTTAAAGAGCAAACTACTGCCAACGTTTCTAACTCATAAGAGTGGAAGAATTTCTCTTCTGGCGTAGTTTGTCTGCTAAAATACGCTACCGGTTTTAAGGTCCTTGGATTTGTCTGCCACTGCAAAAGAATACCACCCAACCCTAGAGAGCTAGCGTCAGTATGCAATTCAGTATCAAGATGCGGATCGTAAAGTGCCAAAATTGGACGTTCTACAAGTTTAGTCTTCAATGAAGAGAATGCATTGTCTTGATCTTTAGCCCATAACCACTGGGCGTCTTTTTTTAATAGCTGAGTAAGGGGTCTCGCTATTTCACCGAATCCCCTCACAAACTTCCTAAAATAACTGGCCAGACCAAGAAACTGTCGTAGCTCGTGAGCGTTAGACGGGATAGGAAAATTATTTACCGCTGTTATTTTCTTCTCACTAGGTTTAATACCTTCAGCCGAAACTTCGTAGCCTAAATACTCGACTTGTGTATCGAAAAAACGACACTTACACAGTTTCAAAGTAAGGCCGGCCTCCATTATTAATTGTAAAACGCCTTCTAAACGAGAAAAACCTTCATCGATTGTGTTTGATGGTATAAGGAGGTCATCCATATATGCCAGCGCTGAATCAAATCTTCGTTGGCCAAGCAATTTATTGACCATTTTCTGAAAAACTGCTGGCGCATTTGCTAAGCCAAACGGCATACGCTTAAATTCGTAATGACCGTCCGGCGTAACAAATGCTGTAATATGCCGACTCTCCTTTCCCACTGGTACCTGATAGTATCCTGAAGCCATATCAAGTGTAATGAAAAACTTATTACCACTTAAATTTGAAATTTGATCTTCTATGAGAGGTAAAGGGTATTTGTCTTTGACAGTCTTATTATTGAGCGCACGATAATCTACACAAAGCCTAGATTCTCCATTTTTCTTTTTTACTAACAATATAGGACTGGCGTAACTAGATTCGGACTCTTGTACAATATCGTTATTAATTAAGTCGTCCACCATTTCTCTAACCTTCTGACGTTCCAGATGAGAAAGCCTATATGGTCTATACACTACTGGAGTTTTATCATGAAGCTCGATATTCATCTCTGTATTAGTAACGCACCCCAGCTCGCTAAGATTTTGAGCAAAGCATACTCTATATCTAAGTAAAAGTTCTTTCAACCTGTCGAGAGTGGTCTTATCTACACATTGCCCTACTTTTATTTCAGATAGGTCAAGGGGAGTATGTTCCTGTGGAGATTTTTCAGCGTTAACTATAAGTGTTTTGACCGTTGTTACAGCATTGGCTCTAGCAATTAAAGTATCAGACTTAAATTCTAAAGGAGAGGTTGTCAGCGAAGTAATGAATATAGTAGTCCTATTGCCACAAATCTTATAACATCCTTGATGCAAATGATATTCTTGATTCGGATACATCCTCGTACTTCCGTCAAAATATACATCTCCAGAAAATGACTCTTTACAATAAACTTCTACCAAACCTCCCTTGGTAATTGTAACATCCCTTAAAACATATAATTTTATCAAAGAATTATTAGAATTATTATTTGAATTGTTGTTGTAAAAGAATAATGTTTCATGGTCCTTCTTTACGACTACAGAAGATAGTTCCGTGAAGTTTTGTCCTATTAATAATGATGCCGGCAATAATTCATCAGCTACAACTAAAACGACTAAATCTACATCTATTTCATCTATTCTCACCCTAACGGAAGACTTGAATATAGGCTTAGTAACAGAGTCTCCAAATCCTCTTACTATTGGCAAATTGACTGCATTTCCTTCTAGATTCAGCTCCTTAGCTACCGAATGTTTAATAAGGCTGCACTGACTTCCAAAGTCAATAAAAGCTTCTAAAGAATTACCATTTACACAGATTTTCTTAAAATATTTATTATTTGAATCAACTAATACAGGAGATTTGCTGTTTAATACGTTAGGTTTATCTTTATAATTTAAAACAGAGTCACCTGATAACTTGTCAATTACCGATGTAGTGGAAATTATTCTCATTACTTTCTTGTCAGCGGGTTGTTCGTTTTGGCTATGGCTTGAATTATGTGACTGTAGTGGTTTTCTAAAGCAATCATCGAAATTATGACCGATTCTACTACACCTGGTGCACTTAACGATGGGTTTTGGACATTTTGTGTAATAATGACCACGTTCTTGACAATTAAAACATGTTACGTCAGTGTCTCTATTCATAGGGGCAAATCTGTTTTGGAAAGTTGGACCATGCCGGTAGTCCCGTCTTCTAATGGAACTATTACCTAATTCTCGGGTAAACTCCTTTATCTTATTATACTGTTGAGAAGCTAAGAAATTTAACAAATCCTCTGGTTCACTACATTTAAGAGCTTGAGCACCATTACGAATAGAGCTATCTTGAATACCATATATTATACAGTCAACTGCTTTACGTCCATAAATCTCGCATCTACTAAGTAATGAAAGTTTATCATAAAAATAATCTCTAAGTGTCTCATCGAAGCGAGATTTACGGTTTAGCATTTCATACAATAATTTTCCATAGTTTTCTTCGTTCGGAAAAGCTTTTCTCAATTTACACTGCCATTCTTGCCACGAAAAGTTGAGCGATGGAAGGGATTCGTACCATTTCTTGGCAAGGCCATTTAGTTTTTGCAAGGCATAATGGATTGTGTGTTTCTCTTGCCAATTATAAATAACAGCACATTCATTAACCTTCCTTAACCATCGCTCAACGTCTTGCGACTTATTATCAGGATCGAATTCAGGGACAACATTTGTACTATTCATGCTCTTACTTGACCCTTCTTGGAGACTCGTAATAATCTTCAGCATGTCGTCCGCCGACAGGCCTCTTGAATGTCGTTTGGCTTTCCTGGGCACCTCTTCCTCTTCGTCAGACGAAGATGATCTGCGGCGCCGACGTCCACTGAGTGGTGGCGTCAGTCCTCCGTCATTGCCTGAAATAAGTTTTCACAGCACTTCATATCCTTTTGGATCACTCTCTGGCAAGCGTTCGAAACTACTACTGTTCTACTCAATTCATCTACAAGATCGTCCATATGGTTTTGCATACGCCTCATATCTACGTGGCTTTCAATTCAAAGCACACCTACATGGCTGTCTTAACATAAGCACACCTACAGGCCTGTCATAAACAAGCACACTAACATGGCTTTCACTTCACAGCACACCTACATGGCTGTAACTAAACAAGCACACCTACATGGCTATCACTAAACAAGCACACCTACATGGCTTTCACTTCCCAGCACACCTACATGGCTGTCACTAAACAAGCACACCTACATGGCTTTCACTTCACAGCACACCTACATGGCTGTCACTAAACAAGCACACCTACATGGCTTTCACTTCACAGCACACCTACATGGCTGTCACTAAACAAGCACACCTACATGGCTTTCACTTCACAGCACACCTACATGGCTGTCACTAAACAAGCACACCTACATGTCTTTCACTTCACAGCACACCTACATGGCTGTCACTAAACAAGCACACCTACATGGCTTTCACTTCACAAACGTCATGCATTATTGTGTTGGAAAACAGTACCAACCAAAAGAACTAAGCAAAGACGGGGATATCGAAAAGCTGCTTTACTCAATTTCGACTACTTCGGCGAGGGTTACTTTCACTTCAAGAGCAGTGAAGAAAATATTTAAAAGAAATTATAGTCGTTTTATTATCCACGATTGAAGATACAATAAAACTGCCAAGGAGTAGCCCTGACCAAGCTTGACTGCATCAACAAGGCATTCTTGTCCCAATGCAGCAAATATCCAATCGAAGTGTAGCCTCGACCATGGTATTGCAGCATTAGGACAGAAGTTGCAAATAATAAAACCAAAAGACAGTAAAGAGAGAAAAAAAAAAAAGAAAAAAAAAAAAAGTCTTCGCTAGAAAATTATTGTTCAATATAACTAACTGCCTGTAACTGCATCACTACGAATTAAAAATGTTCAGTACTTACAGTTTTCGGCCGACATGACTCGTGGAATTATCCCACTTCTGACTTGTAATAAAACCAGTATTTCACACTTTTATTTTATTTCAAATAACACTTAGTTACAGACGTTACAGTAAGTATTCGACTTATCACCTCAGTGTCTTAGAACAGAATGCCTCTTAAAACTAAAACTGGTGTTCAGCAAAAGAATGATCAAAATAACTTCTTTTCAATTTTTGTAATACATCCGCTTTCATATTTTTGCTTCCGTTACAAATTAGCTAAGAACTAAAACACTTTAAAAATAACACTATACATACAATAACAAGTACTATTTTTATTAATTTCATAAAATAATTTATTACAATGCAATTTTTCTTGTAGCTAAAATGCTAATAATTATTTCCGGCGAATCATATTAAGAAATATTTTACAATCATATATTCCAATAAAACTTTACTCACAACGCAATAATAATTAATTGGACTAATAATATTATTCTTTTTACTTAATTATAATGTAATATTTAACTAACCCAAGTACAGAAATGTATAAAACCTATTACTTCCGGTAAATTCATATAACAATACAATTTGTAACTAATAAAATTTTCAAATAATTTACTGACATTTTAGCAATTCACAACAGTACTGTGGTAGAAAGATAAATAAGAATTATTTTTAAACAGGTGAAAAATTATCCAGGAATTTTTCACTAAATAAGCTTCGAATTGAACTAGAGAGAACATGTTATTTTAGATATAATGATCCTTTGGTGAAGGGTAGTGGTTTATTTACCACAGTAACAATAACTTTTGCGAAACAACAAACAAATCCCTTTATATAGCCGTTTGTAGGTACTTTGATAAGACTCAAAGCAGATTTACACTGATTGACTCTATATTTATCGTTTTATGTTTACCTAAAGATTTGAATCAAAATTTCATAGAGGTAACAACCACTTTCTTAACACAGACTAGAAATAAAAGTAAAAAAGGACTTTAACTTTTGGAAAACGAAACATTAGAGCGCCGCCACGTTGAAACCGCTCGTAAGATACGAGTACATTCCACTCGGCCACTAGAAGGCATGTAATATTCTTTACGGAAAATAATAAATTATAAATCTTCGTTGTTATTCAGATAAATATAGTCCATAATGAAGCGCGGACCATGGAAATGGACTGCACTTGCGGTGCTTTTTCCTCGTCTCTGACTAACCCTTAGGGGATAATAGTCGTGGTTATATGTATAGGAAAAGTCGGAAAAACGTCAACATGGCTTGTTTCACGAATGTGTTCGGTAGGTAAAATGATTGTATTAGGGTAAACAACGCATTTCGTGCGTGCTGGACTATCTGTCTCCGGCCGCCGCTCGCCGCGGCCGCTTCGGAAGTGAAGCCGAATGCTTTTAGAATGAGTCACGGCCGCCGCGGGCCGGGGATTTATTAGTGTCAGGAAATGTTGAAAATAATTTAAAAAACTAGTCAAAGCAACTTTAAAAAAATCTACCTGCTAGTATTGACCATTCGAGCGAAAAAAATATTATTGTATAAATAAATAAAATATCCTTTAACGCTTTAATTTGACAGTAATTGCCTGATGAAGATGTTAAAATGATTAATTATTGTAAATGTTGCGTTTAATTTTTTTTGTTTCATGTGTGTGTTTGTGTGTATCTGGTAGTCTGTCCGTGGCGTCGTAGCTCCCAAACGGACGAACCGATTTCGATTATGTTTCTTTTGTTTGAAAGATCACTAGCTGTTTCATTAAAACCGGTGAAGTCATTTGATATGTTTCGAATGTTTATAAATCTGCCGGTGTTGGGTATCAAATGAAAGGTCTCAACTTATACATCACAATGTAGTAAGTTTTATGGAAATCAGTTTTGATATTTGAAAGATATGTGAAATGAAAGTGATAATGAAAAATCTGACGTTGACAAATATACCCGACTTGTACGTCATTTAAAATGTATGAAATATAAAAAACCTCGACCATAAAAAAAATAAAACCTGAAAATTGTCGTCGTTTTCTGTGGGGACCGACAACGATTTTTGTTTTTTTTTTGGTAGAGGGTTATTTAAATTTTTAATAGTAAGTGTAAAATACAACTCATTCATACCCCTAGACAGGGTTAATCTCGGAGGGAAGGAAGCAGTGTAAACAAGAACATTAATGATATGTTATCCTTCAGCCCGTATGTAATTCGGTGAGCAAGCAAGTGTCCGTGTAACTCCCAAATAAGTGAAGTGCAATTTTTATTTCGAAATTATTTATTACAGCTGCATGTCGTTCTGCGGCAATTTTATAAAGTGGTGAGTGAGTTGCGCCCGTGGGCGAACGCAGGCGTCGGCGGCCGTCGGCGGCCGTCGGCGGCGGTCGGCGGCGGTCGGCTCCGGCGCCTCGCAGTACACGCCCAGCGTGAAGGTCGACGCCGCCTTCGGCTGCGGCCGGAGCACATCAACACCTGTCCTCGTAAAGAAGATTTCTGGAGCAGGCACGTCCATGTTTCCAGGGTCACATACTGCACCCTTAATCCGTTCACGCGAGAACCAGGGTCCGGTCTCTTAATTCCAGGCAGTTTACGCCGTAAACTGAACTCCCTGGATTTTTTGTATTATGACCACCTATTGACAGCGAGTCAGCGGTCACGTACCCGTGGCCGACTTCTGCCTGGAATTTGGCAGGCGATTTCGTATTATGAACGCCTATTTGACATATTTTAAAACGTTGTAGCTGTCAACAATATTGACAAGTAAGCTTTTCAGTTTACGCGTGTTACTGAGTAACTTTTATTGACTGGATTTGTGTATTTGTGTAATATAAATTTGAATTATATGACGAATATAAATTATTTGAGTTCAAGATGGTGAATGCTGCAAAATTTTATGAGATATGCATTGAATTAACGTGCTTCTGGGATCAATACAATGTTTGATATTAAAACCTAATTTAGCAGAATAACTTGCTCCAAAAACATTATTCGCATTTTTGTGAGAACTTAAGATCTCATAATGAAAACCCGTAAGAGGCAAGTTAATATATTGATATAAAGGTTTGTACCTATTTAAATATGTTAGCTTAGAAGGCTTAGAAACGTTCATTGTATTTACAGTGTATAATTTCAGTTATTTTATTAGATCTCAATACATAAAAGTTTTCCTAATCTTACAGATTCTTGTAGTTTTACGCTTTTTCGCAACTGGTTTAATAATATGATGGAAAAACAAGAAGCAAATAAGTTGCAAGCGCGAGCATTGTGACGACTCTGATAAATGTATGATGGATAAATGTACTAATTATGACTCCAAAGTGAATATCTTGTGAAGTAATCTTATCCTTATTTTGGTCAATATTTTTAAATGAAATAAAAATTATATGTCATTATTACTTTCTTCTTATTCGTCATGGAAATAAGTCAATATCAAGACACATTGAACACAACTTTAAGATTAAAATTAAAACCGTAACTTATCGCAAACTAATTAGCCATTTTTGTCATCTTGAAACATTTAAGAGACAAAACACTATTTATATTTAGTTTACATTAAAAAAATAAACTTAAAAGGATTCTATAAAACTCATTTGTAATTCATAAGAATGTAAAAATAGCATTTTATGCTATTTTTACGTTGAAAAATACCATTCTATCTATTCTATTTTTATGAATTACATGTGAGTTTTATATACCAATACTTTGATTAATAATGGTGTTAATTACTGCTTGTCATGGTTTTTTTTAAAAAATCTCCTTGTTGCTTTAATAAATTATATTATTATAGTATATAATATGTCGATAACATATTTCCCATCACTAATACTTTTTCAGTTAAACCCATTATTCAGTGCGGTTTCGGGTTACAAGACATTATTATATATTTTTGCTTATATCTGCCAAATAAATAGTAGAAACCTGGGGCGACGCAGTCTCCATAGCCACCAACTCGTCTAGTAACGATATTATCTTAACGATATGCCGCAGCGAACGTGTTAAGGATATTTGGCGTGAGGCTGCGTGGAGAGATTTTGTTGTTGCGAACACCTGGAGTGGAGCCGCCGTCGTGAGAGGTCGTGGTTGAGAGAGGTGAGAAAGGCCGAGCTATCCGTTGTGCAACTGTACGTAGCCACGTACAGTACAGCACACAGAATATTGTCTGTAGGCGTCGCGCATTGCCTGTGGCTATGTGCGACGCTTAATTTCGAGAAATCAAATTGTGTGAAGTTGGGTTGTGGTCAGAGTAAGGTAGATACGACCACAAAGAACTTTCAGTTGGTTCGAAAGAGAGAGTATTGTTAACGTGTGTCACTCATCGTGAAGAGCGTGGCATTAAAAACTTCCTTGTAAAATTTTAATTATGTTACAAAAACATCCAGGTTTTGTGACATAGATCCTGACGAAATTGTGATTAAGGTATTGATTTAGTATTCTGTATTTGAAGATTGTTCGAATAAGCGTTCGTTGCCTTCATCACTCCGACATCGGTAGTGTAAACTACTTAAAATAAAATTGCTTCATTTGCAAAGACTTCTTATGACAGCTTACCCAATCTGGAAATCGAACTTCTGAATTTATATCGCATGGATTTTTTTTCGGTGAGTGGATTAATTACCGAAAAAAAATCTATGTTAAAGATAAAAAATCTCTAAAAATATATGGTCTGTTTAGAATAATAAAACCATGACACGGACTCATGTAGCGCGATTATTGGCTGTCTGTACACTGCGTGCCTCATTGGTACATTAAATGTTAGACTTTCATAAACAATTTTTTTTTCTAAAAGTCTAGCAGTACAAAATGACATTCTAGAAATTCTGTACCTTTATTCAACACTAGCGGTCGCCCGCGGCTCCGCCCGCGTGGATGTCGGTTACCACTGCAAAAAGCCTACCCAGGAAAGAGTTTTAAGAACGAAATCTTAAAAAAATCGCATGAAAATTATTACACTTCGCGCATTACCGCTGCGCAGTGAGCCGCCCTCGCGCCCGAGCCGCGCGGGTACCTTACTCATAGATCTAAAATCCCTACCCGCACTTCGCAAAGGACCGTGCAGCAGAAATCGTAATATTTTAATTTCGCCATAACTTCTAAACCAACGTCCAATTTTAATCATTCATAGACCAAATATTATCTAAATATACTGTACTTAGTGATGAAATAATTTATTTTGATAAGGATTAATAGCATGAGTAAAATAAAGGCGTTTAAATGTAGTCCAAAAAAAATCAAGATTTTTAAATAAAAAAATTGTTGTTGTGCCTCACTCTACATAGATAGGTATAGTGTCCCGGACATTTTTGTGGATATTTATAAGATCTACCATTAATTGGAACACTTTATTGTTCTATATTTTATAGTTTAGGCAGCGTACGCAAAATAAGTAACTTTTCTGGTTGATTTTTTACACCTTACGTCCAAAAAACCCAAATATCTCACGGAACCCTATTTTTCTTCAAAATAAAATTTAACCTATGTTACTCGTGGATAATTTAGCTTTCGAATGGTTAAACAATTTTTTAAAAAAGTCCAGTAAATTTTGAGCCTATTCATAACAAACAAACAAAGTTTTCCTCTTTATAATATTTGTGTAGAAAGTGTAGATTATGAATATGAATTTTAATCTAAGGTTTAATATTGATTGAAATAATTATTTTTCTGCGATGGTTTAATGATGTTTCAGTGATGATTCACTTGCCACAATTAGGGCAGCCAGCGTAGAAGAAGTCAGAGACGGATGGAGAGCGTTGTTGGTGGAGGCCCGGTGCGTGGCGCAGGTTGGCGACCCCTGCCGCGTGCTTGGGTGGCGGAGGACTGTCCGCGGGGTATGAGCAGTATACGTCCGAGGTGAACGTCGCCTCCTCCAGTGGCTGTTCACGAGTAACGACTACTCCTTCGTACGTGAAGGATATCTCTGGAGCTGAAGTGTACCAGTTTCCAGAGCCACATACTGTCACCCTCGTACCAAGTATACGATTAGGCCAGCAAGAACCTAGCTGTAAATTAATCAAATATTATAATATTTTTCAGAAGTAATAAATAGAGTAATTGAAGCAGACAAATGCCTGTTGCATTGCACCATCTACTTACACGAGGAGGATATGTAAATTTAACTACACCCGCAGGTATCTTTTTCGAGTAAGATTGTATCTTTCCGAAAAGCGTTCCTGTAACAAAATATATGAAAAAATGTGAATAATTACAAAATATTCATGAGAAGGTTTTCATGCAGAAGCTAAAATACCCGACAACTCAGTACGTGAACTTGACCAAAGTGGTGACATCATTTTTAGCGTAGATTATTACCTTCGGTCTTTTCAACGCATTGAAGCCCCACATTATGGACTTGCGCGTCGCCCAGCGCCGCCAGCGCCACCGCCGCTAACACCAGAGCTGTTGCCATCTCGCCCGCACGCTAGAGACTGACGGAAAGAACCGCGCATTGCTATTTAAGGGAGTCATCCTATTTAGACTGGATCGAAATGAAAATTTTTTATTAGCTTCGGTAATTGTTCGTGAAATGTTTAATCTGTAAATCCGATTAATAATTTACCATGGAACAACAGCAATCATGTTTTAAAATATTCAGTTAGTATATTTTAAAACAAAATGATTGCTGTTACGGTTGCGTATATTAATAACGTCAGTTTGATATTTAAAAATAAAATTTAAAAAAATTCAGAACAACAAAAAAGTTTTCAGGTTGTAATACATGGTGGTAAATAATATAATAATTTAACGACCTCCGTGGTTGAGTGGTCTGCGTGCCGGTCTCAAGGCGTCGCCATTTCGAGAGGTTCTGGGTTAGATTTTGCCCAGTGAGAGCAAATGTTTTGGTGTTGATCTTTCAGGCATTTGTTCTCCAGTCTTGGATGTTTATTTATATATTCAGGATATTTATATGTAGTATCATCTAGTTTCCGTAACACGAACAGCATTAGTCCCTAAAGTGGGGTTAGTTGATAGGTGAATGTTTGAAGATATTTATTTATAAAAAAGAGTGGAACTAATAAAAACAGCGGATAATTGTGTTATCTGAATTCCAGATCACACCACCCCACATAAAACAGGATCAACAGACGTATTAAGTGTCCTAATAATTCTATGAGTTTATGTTTTGAAGCAGACTTATTTAGCCCAAGGCAAGGAAGATCGACCACACTTGCTTGTTTTGGCCTAAATAAGCTTCTAACAAAATTTTGTCTTACTGGTAAATCTAAAAAATCCCAAAACACGTTCGTTCACGTGTGTTGTTTTTTGATAATAATCGCGCGATTTTTTCCACAAAAGACGTTCAAGTACATTATTTAAAATGACGTGTGGGATATATCGTGGTTTTATATTATATTATATCTGTTTACTATTTGTAATGAAACTACGCTATTTTTGGAGGAAAACTATCTTTTTGCAAAACTATTACTATTTTGACATAACGTGACGCCGAGAGAGAGAAAATTAAGCGGGCTTTTTCATAGCTAATTTAAACATTTCTTTTTTTTTCTAAAAACTACAACAGCTCTGGATACATATACATAACGACTAGTGGCGCCATCTGAGTAACCTAATAATAATATTTGGATGATTTAAAGATAAATTAATAGCCTTATTGCTAATAAACTAAACAATATCTATTTTTGGTTGCATAAATGAGTCATTATTAGAATGCGGATATTAATAAAAAATTTAATAATAAAGCATAAAGCGTACTCGAATGTCTCAATCGAGCCGCAAATATTTTTCGGTAGCAAATTTGTGAGCTTGCTATTCAAACATAAACATTGTGTTTTATTAGTTAATCTGCCAATGAAAAAACACTCATTTTTATTTAACTCTTCCAATTCATTCACTAATTATTTTATTTGTTTAAATAAAAAATTATATTCATGATCACAAAACCAACAAAAAAAAGGAAATACACAAAGTAGGCAAATTAAAATGCTGTATGCGGGCAGCCCTGTCGCATGTTTACGTACCGCGCGGCTGTAGGTATCTATCTCACGATTACGGCCGAGTTTAAATACTGTATACATTGTATTACCGTGCTTAAATCATACGTACGGGAACGCAAAACAAATTTTCAATTTCAACGTGTTAACCCTAGTGACATGATTAAAACATTTAATTTTAAATCATTAATATTAAAACATTCCAGAGACCTGTGAGATATATCTTTGTATATTACATAACATAATCATCATGCCTCTTTCCCAGAAGGGGTAGGCAGAGGTGTTAAACACCCACATTTCGCCATATATGTATATCATTTAAGATATTATTGACATAATTGCCCCTTAGGACTCGGGAGTATCAATGATAGAGATGTTTACTCTTTGAAGTATAGCTTATTACTAAGTTACTTAAATACTTATTACGCTCCTATATACTGCGGCGACTATATGCTGCACACTACACCTCCTCGTTTTTTGAAGCAAAACATCGATTTTTTTTTATTTGTTATGAAAGACTTTGAATATAAATTAAAGTAAGTTAGTTATTACATGGCTTCTATTAAAATATAAAATCATTTAACTTATATTTATGTCGAAAACTTAAGTAAACCAAGTACATTTGAATTTAAATAGCTTACGGGCAAAATTTTACATAAGTTGTTGTTTGTCTGAAAAGCCCCACGGAAATTAAAAGTTATACCTTCAAATATAATTGACAGCAATACTGACATATTGAAAAAAAATATTTCGCATAAAAATAGAAATGTATTCAATTGCAATTTTGGTATATAATTAACGTTGAGACTTTTAGTTATAATGTTTGGACCAAGATTTGGATAGGAAAGGTCATTTAAAGACTATGTTTGAACGATATGTGTATGGACGGCGCCTAAAGGGAGCACTAAAACACATGGAGCGCTGGTACGTCAAACACGACCTATCCGTCAACCCACAAAGACGGAACTAGTGCTGTTTACAAACAAACGAATCATCGGAGACCCAGCACCACCGAAACTATTCGGCACAACACTGAGATTGGTAAGCGAAGTCAAGTATCTAGGGGTTATACTAGACAATAAGCTACTATGGAACAGCCATGTGGAGCAGAAACTGAAATCGGCGAGCATCGTCCTATGGCAATGCCGAAGGATGATAGGTAAGCGCTGAGGACTAACCCAAAGATCATCAGATGGCTCTACATGACCGTCATCAGACCCATGGTAAGCTACGGCTCACTAGTCTGGTGGCTCAGGACAAACCTAATAACATGCATAAACAAGATGAAAGGTTTTCAAAGACTAGTCTGCTGCGCCATTACAGGTTGCATGAGGACGACTCCCACAGCAGCTATGGAAGCAATGCTCAACATCACACCACTGCACATCACACTTGGCCATTCCGCCGGGAAACACAACTACCGTATACCTAGCAGAAAGTGCTGGCATACTGCTGACCGCCAAAGCCATTCTTACAAGGGGAGTCACAGAACACAACATTACAATCCTCTCAGACAGCAGGTCGGTCTTGCAGACTCTATGCAGCAAGGTGACAGTCTCCGGGCTCATTAAGGAATGCCATGACACCCTCAACAAGGTAGGAGACTAACGATTTAAACCTCGCATGGATCAAGGGCCACAGTGGGGATAGAGGTAATGATGCGGCAGACGAGCTAGCACGGAAGGGCTTGGCGATGCCACCCATAGGTCCGGAACCGATTATACCCATTCCCATAAGTTGGTTTAAAGATAGAATCCAACAACACACATTATTAAATACTGGAACAACCTGGACGACTGCAGGCAGGCTAGACTTGCACTACCACGAGTTGAGCCACGCCTATCCAGGGAATTAATGCGGCTGGATAAATGTAGGCTGCGCCTTGTAACAGTTGCAATCACAGGACACAGCCTTTTTAACAAACACCTTTTCAACATAGGTGTCACAGACAGTCCGCTGTGCAGGGCGTGCATGGCGACAGAAGAAACAGCTTCCCACGTCATGGTGGAGTGTGACGGGGTAGCAGAATGCCGGGCTTAGTACCTGGGCACACCGGGTACTCTCCGGGAGGCCATCGGCGACGTGAAGGCGCTGGGTGACCTGGCGGAGCTTGGATGGCTGGAGTAATCCAGCATTCACCCTCCGACGCAAAAAAGGCGCAAATTAGACGTCGAGTTGCGGAAACCGCCCGTATTGATGAAGAAGAAGAAGATGGACGGCGCCGGCGTCGGAGACCAACTCTCAACAAAAAAAAATATTTAACAAAAATAAAACCGGCTCCAAGAATAGTCCAAAACACAAAGCACTCAAAAGTAATGAAATAATTGCTGCCTTCGTAAATACGTAAGTAACTCTGTTGTTGGTTCAATTAATTTAAATAAATTTGAGAAAAATATATATGTATTCAACAACTTATGAAGGCGGTGCCCAGCCGACTGCTGTAAACATTTTATTCTAAAGTAACAGTAACGTTTATTTAAAGCAAATTCAGTTCAATCTTCTTCGTTTATGATTTAATTCACTGCTTATTTTCTTAGTGTGCTCTTTTAGTTTATTACTTTCATGTTCATTCATTTTTTATTTATGTTTTGTCTTTTTATTTACAGGTATTACAGTATTTTTATTAACTGGTCACCGACGTCATTAATTGTAAAGTTTAAATATATATTTTTCTCAATTTTATTTAAATTAATTGTACCAACAACAGAGTTACTTACGTATTTACGACGGCAGCAATTTTTTTTTACTTTTGAGTGCTTTTGTTTTGGACTATTTTTGGAGCCGGTATTATTTTTTTTTTTTTAAATTATTTTTTGATTTTTAGTGATTCCGAGTGCAATCACCGTTTTTATAACTTCCAGGGAAGCCCACGATTTCTCCAGGATCCTATCATCAGATCCTGACCTCATGACAATGGAAATCCTATGGACTAACCCATAAATATGAATGATATTTAAAGTCGCTGTACTCTTAATAGTTATAAAGTTATACCTTCCATCATCAGATCAGCACCATAATTTGATAACTATAAGACGAAAGTGCTTGAATAGTATTTGAAAATATATGAAATGTGCCATAAGTGCCTATAAAATGTTGAGGGATGCCTTCGATTTCCCCAGGATCAAACCAAAAGATCCTGACCTCACGACAATAGAAATCCCTAATTCTTTAAAAAAAAAAGAAAAAAAAAAATAAAAAAAAAATAAAAAGAATAAATAGAATTTAAAATTTATAATCGCTTGGACGCCTTCATGCTATGTTCATCTTGAATGTTCAACAGGCAGCAGTAACCGAGTTGGGACGGACGGGGCTATACTAGGCCGCGGGAAACATGAGTTCGATCCTACCGCCTGTACCACTGAGTTTTAGTTCATTGTGAATATCGCTTACCTCACATTGTGCCCGGTGCGTGCCAACAAGTTCACCACCTGTTACCTGGGGACCTAATATATCTGGTGAACCCCACCCTACCCTCTGCCTACCCATTCGGAGAAAGAGGCGTAATGATATTTTAAGTGTATCTTGAATGACAGAAGCTAATCGACTTGCTAATAAAGCTGATTGCAGTTCCAGTCTCGGTATAGACACATGTCTGACAGGTGCTACTCTACTCTTGCTTGCGATGAACGAAATGTGAATTTACTGATGCTTACTTAAGACTCGACAATACCGGCACATGGCTAAGCATCGCAAAATACATGCAACTCCACAAAAGGGTCCTCAATCGAATTTTCCGGTCGTAAATACCATCTCGGTATCCTTAAATTCCTGATTTTATCTAGTTCAGACATCCATTTTTTAAATTCGTCAAAATGTTGGTCTTGTATTTTCTGATCCCGCCTAATATCAGTTTTCCAAGTATTTTGCATCAATATTTTTGCATTTATTGTGAAAGTTGACAGCAAACCGTATAAGTTAAATATTGACATTACTTTTTAATTGATTCTCGTTTTGTAGGTCAAACTTGAGAAGTTTGTAGAGTTCGTCCAGGGTTACTATGGTTTTTTAACTATCCCACGGGAACCCTTTAATTTTCCGGAGTAAAAAGTATCTAAGATGTTGAGCAGGGATATAAGAAATCACCATGCAAAACTTCATTGAAATCGGTCCAGCCATTTCGGAGATTAGCCCGTACAAACAGACAAACAGTCAGAGAAACAAAAAAAAAAGACGTGTGGCACTCGGGGACTGCCGCGGTAAAGCTATTGCATAGCATTTTGTATCAACTTATGCAATTATAATTTTATTTAATGACACACCAAAACCATATTCATTTATAAAAAAATAACGATATTAAGATTAACGAATTTTGCGCGATGTACGCGATGTTCGCGCGGTGTTTATATAGATATAATATCATATATACTTTCTCTGCGCGGCATTCATGTGCATTATATATACACCAAAAACAAAGGTACTGAATAGTACACGTGCTTGGTTTGATGGTTTCTGGCTGTTATATACATAATGAAGAATGATTTATATATATATATATATATATATATATATATATATATAAATCATCAATAATCAATATATATATATATATGTATATATACATATTGAGAATCTAAATTTAGAATTTAAACTATACGCGTTAGTGTGTTTGTGTGTATAAAAGAGGGCTACTTTTAATATCGCTCATTTTAATATCAAAAGTTTAGGTTTTCTTTATAGCAGTATTATATTTTCAATTCAAAATTAATACTGCATTTGTGATAATAGTAAAATGTATGTATATAGAGTACTCACTCATTTTCTTTCATTATTTTTTTTGGTGACTTTCTTCATTAATAATAAATGCACTTTGTTCATTCATATTCACGCACACAACGCCGTGTCGAAGACTGCCGAACTGAAACGACGTTAGACGATGCACGGCCTTCAAGCCACACCACCTTGCGCATCGGAGTGGGGAGCGTGAGGTTTTTTCGTTACGGAATTTCTGGATTCGGTCCCCGCGCTCAAGGCCCGCGATAGAAGCTATGCAATAGCTTAAAAAAATTTAAAATTCTTAAAAAACATTTTTCGGTATTTTCCCACTGGTTACATCCCCCTGACATGGTTTTAAGCATTTTTTTTTCAATGTACAGACATTCGACTTCCACAGTTTTATTGTATGTATAGATTTAACATGAAATTTTAATAAAACAATAATTAACAATAACTTTAGTGAAATATATTTTGCAATGGTTTTATTATGATCCAGTGATGAGTCACTTGCCACAATAAGGGCAGTCGGCGTGTATGAAGTCGGAGACCCCTTGTGGTCGGTGGCTGCGAGCAGGGCCCGCGTTGACGACCGCTGCTGCATGCTTGGGTGGCGGAGGCTGGTCCAAAAAGTACGAGCAGTATATGTCCAAGGTGAGAGTCGCCTCCTCAAGCGGCAGTGCACGAGAAACGACTACTCCTTCGTTCGAAAAGTGTATTTTTGGAGGCGATGTATACCAGTTTCCAGAGTCACATACTGTCGCCCTCATGCCAAGCCTTTTAGAACAGTAGCATGCACCCTGAAAATTAACCACATACAATAAATAAACTCGAGCGAGTTAAAATAGTTAAAATACATAAAAGACATAATTATGGCGTCCCAAGGCTATGGAACATAAAGGAAAAGTCCAGTAATTAATATTGTCCGTCCGGATTCCCGCTGGGATACGTATTAAAAGTACTTCGGCGTATCCCTGGACCCCTGGAGGAGTTCGAGGAGCATTTCTCCTCTCCTCCTCCCCGGCTGAGTGCCACAGCAGCTGCGCTTGCACAAGTCCTCCCCAACCTTGGAGGACCCAGCCTTATGTGCCGCAAACTGTACCACAAAATAGTTACGTCCAGAAGACAATCTACATACTACATCATCTTCTCGAGTAATGCACTCATAGACACCGTTCACCGACACGAAACGTCAGGTCGGTTTAGCTAGCTCCGCTACGAGCGGAAGTACTATTCGCCTGAGACGCGACATCCTTTACCTTTATTTCAATAAAAAATCGGCCAAAAGCGTGTCGGGCCACGCTCAGTGTAGGGTTCCGTAGTTTTCCATCCGTCGCATAATGTGTCCCCATTCAAGAGTTGAAATAGCCCAAAGTACAGCGCCATCTTTCGATACAAACTAGACGGTTTATGTATGTTGAGTTTTTGGTGGTATTTTTGGATTGCGTGAACCGATTTTAATAACTCTTTTTTTAATTTGAAAGAAGATACGCTGGTCACGCTGGCTAGCGGGTCTGTATAATAATGTTTGTAAACTAAGATAAAAAAATGACTGCATATTCGTTACGGTTAAATTAGCAAACTTAGTTCAGAAATTATTTTTTATTATTAAAAAGAAACTGTTTAACCCATCAAGTTGAATATAATTTACCTAAAAGTCTTTTACATTTTTTTTTACGGATCCGACTTGGTAGGGAAGCCCCGGAAACGACTAGGAGAATTACTCCGGCAGACCCCGAGTCGCTCCCATGGAAGGGAGACCTCTAAGTAGTGTATATTCTCAGCGAGCTTCTGAGCGATTCCCACGCACGCCTAGCCAGTGATTGGTCACTACTAGGCGTGCGTGGGCGCGTACCGTACGTTAAAAGGATAGAGAGATGGTGGTAGTTCCACCATCGTTTCTAATATCATAAGTTCTATGTTAGCTAATATTAATTTAGTACTGTTTATGTGTACGTGCCAATGATTTATTTTAGAAATACTGGTACTTACGGGATATGGATATGTATTTTTAAATTCACCCGCCGGTATGCTATAATTATAAGTATGTTGTGTTCCGAAAAGAGTTCCTGTAATAAATAATCAAAAAAATTGTTAATGCAGTGACGATACGGCTAAGAAGCTCTTATGCTCACATTTCAAGATTTGCTTGCTACTTGCTGCTAGTGGTGACGTCATTTTAAGCCTAGATTACCTTCGACCTCAACATAGCATCGTAGCCCTCCCCTTTGGAGCTGGGCCGCGCCCAGCGCCACCAGCGCCGCCACCGCCGACACCAGAGCTATTGTCATATTGTCGTCCGCTAGTAACTACTGAGTGAGCCGTGCATCACTATTTATGGGAATATTCCTATTTAAACGGGATCGAAATGAAACAATTTCTTTAGTTTCGGTAATTAGACACAGTTCAATAATATCTCACAGCAATCATTTTTCTATTATAATATAAACCATACAGTCTTATTTGTGTTCATTGTGAACAATTTGTATTTACAGATTACACATTTCACGAACAATTTCCGAAACAAATAAAATTTTTCTATTTCGATGTGGTCTAAATAGCAATATTCCTGAAGGCCACACAGTATGTTTATGTCATGGAGCCGTACTTACTAACGATAAATCTAGACACGGCAGCGGCAAGCAGAGTTTAAGCTGACAGAACTGGCGAGAACCATCGTATCGTGGTGTATTACACGAACCATTTCGAGACACTATTTACCCCCTTTTGATATTGACATCCATCAACATAATTTTTATCACCGATTAGGTCAAAGTTCTTACCCATTCCAGACGACCTAGGAAGTTCAAATGACATACAGAAAGATAATTGAGTAAATACAAAAGAATAATTCAAAAACTAGTTAAAAACTAGTTTGCAGTATAAAATTTCGGCCGCCATATTCTGCTCGACGCCGACCTGTGGTCGCTCTGCGCTGTGTACTTCTTTACTACCCCTTTTCCCTCTGACTCTCTTGCCCTCTTATCAAGTGATTGTGCGCTCTCTCATCTCTCTCCGATATCCTTGCATTAAAAAAAAAATCTTAAAACCTATTTCTCTAGTTGATACGCCTTTGATCCTAAAAATTATTTCATCTTATAACTAAGGATAATAGGCTGATATTCAATATATTCAAGACATTTACTTCTCTTCTTCTTTCTGTCCTATTCCTACTATAAAACGGCTCCGTTTTCTTCTTCCATTCTCCTCTGTCACTCGTCAACTCAACATCCACTTCCTTTCTTCTCATATCAGAACTCACACATTCAATCCATCTCTTTTTTGGTCTTTCTCTCATTCTATTTATCCATACCTAAACATTCTTCTTGTGTGGACTTCATCCCTCCTCATTACATGTCCGAACCATTCTAAGCTATTTGCTTCTCACTTTTTCTGGCACTGGAGCTGCTTTCAAACTTCCTCTAATATACTCTTTCTTGACAAAACATATTCTTATTCAAGACACATTACTTATATCATTTTATTGAATTAGGCTCTTATTTCACTATTATGTTTGCGATTGAGTTTTTACATAGTAACATACAAATAGAGGCCGTGTTCTACTCGTTAGTGTTAGGTTCTAAGTGGGTATAAAAATTAAAAAGAACACAAGTAGGTACAACAATAACAGGCACCAGATTTAAAAATAGAGGCATGTATCTGAGTAGGCAGGTATCAAACTTATTTTAAGGTTTTTCTGTAAGACATTCTTAGCAGAAACATTTGAACTATAAAATCTTCCAGAAAACCAAATGTCATAAATGAAAAGGGAGAATCCACTTACAAGTTTCTTACGCGGTCTTCTCAAAGCGTAGCCTAACAATTTGTTGGACTAGTGATTATTAGTGGACTAATAATTTGTTGGTCCCACGTATTAGGGGCAAGCCTGTAGCTGCTACGCGATACTAAAGAAAAAAATAATTACTCTGTAATTCAAACCAAATTTCTAACAGCCCGGGCAGATGTTACAAATGTAGCTATAGTTGTTTTTCTGCTCTCAAATGATACTGCACATTTTTTCATTACTTAACATTATAAATATATGTGAATTTCGTAGTTACTATTTTAGTCCGTTTCAATATGGGTATTTTCATATGTAGGCTGGCCATCAGCGTCGGCCACGCGCGAGCGCCTACAATTACAGGAGATTCCTAACATCATCTCACAGAAACACGCGCGCCCCACGAGCACGTTTAAGTCAAAACGTATGGAAGCCTCGCGCGTCGCGGCTGGCCCAGCTGGCCCACCCCACCTATGAAACCACCCCAAGGTTTAAAATTTAATAAAACAATAAAAATTATTTATTACCACCGAGGAATAGCTTCGGCGGTTCTTTTATTGGGATCCTGAGATGAGTCACTTGCCACAGTTAGGACACCGCGGGCGGCCGCCGCGCGCGGCGCCGGCCGCGTCGGGCCACGGCCGGCAGTACACCTCCAGCCACAGCGTGGCCTTCTGCGCTGGCGCCTCACGGAATATTACTATTCCATCATTGGTGATGTGGATTTCGGGAGCTGGATCATACCAGGCGCCGGAGTCACATACGGTCGCCTTGATGCCTTTCAGGTCAGCTCTATCACACATACCGAGCTGAAAAATTACCAAATGAACTTAATTTTATTAAATACGACGTTTAGACGAGTCGACTGGTCCAAAATGAAAGAGTCAATAGAGACTATCGGTTTCCGAGAATACTTATTGATGTTCTCTAGATCGACATCGAAGCCCCCGAGGCCAGCGAGGGCTCACCCACGATACGCAGTGACTCGATGTGATTATGACAACTAGTATTAATCTGTGAGCAATCGGCCGAGTCCTGCGTGTATCAGATGAGCGTGACTGTCGACTCGCGTTACAAGTTAGAATTAGTAAGAACAGTACCTACCCGTGCAAACGAGTCAGTGCATAATTGATATAACTGTACATTTACCTCTACTGCTGGGCGCAGGCCTTCCTCATGGAGGCGCTGGCCCAATGCGGGTCGGTGGGTAGAAACGGTAGCAATAGCTACCGGGACCGACAGCTCAACGTGCCTTCCGAAGCACGGAGGAGTTCGAGATCACAAATTTTTGGTCACCCATTCGCAGCCTGACCGTGGCGAGGGGTTTTCGTTTTCGATATCGAAAGCCAAAGCGGACTAACCACTGCACCGTCGAGCTCCGCATTGTACATTCACGGGTATAATATTCGTGAGTAAACCACTCCCGCACACGATACATAAGAACAGATACTCTCGCCGTCTACTCAGTAAATCAATTCTACTCACTGCAAACTCGTATACGTATAGAAATTTCCCCGCAGGTATGGAGATCGGACCGTCAACATGAAGCATTCCGTTAAGTTCTCCTGCAATCATAATGCCAAATGATAAACATTTCTAAGTAGTGTGAGCTGCTGCGAAACAGTGAGGTGCTACAAGAGAAAATTACCAGAGGCGTTGCCGAAGCAGCGAGGCTTCGTATCCGGCGTGTCGGCCGCGCGCGCCGCGCCCGCCGCCGCCAGCATCAGTACCAGAGCTCTGGACATCTTGTCTGTTCGCTACCAACTGCCCGAGAGAACGACGCGCTGCTATTTATCACAAAGTGCCAATTACATTTTATTTAAACGGAATAATTCCATAGCTTCGACTATTAGCTTATAATTACTTTGGCAATTATTTTAATCCGTAAAGACAAAGAAATCCATGAATAAAAGAAAATTTTATGGTTTTGTACATTTATCAAATTGCGAGTGTTGCACATAAGGCCACACCAACTTTATATCGCGAACACGGCACGTTGGTAAACTAGGGTTTTTACCTGACAACGTTCAAGAAGTCGCGCTTCATTCATAAATATCATGATGAGAGGTTGTCAACGTTTATGTGTACACATAGCACAACAATATCTACGAGTAGGTATCTACAGTGGCATGTGTATATTAGCAGATCAAACAGATCAATGAAAATTCTTGTACGCTTAAAGTTTCTTTTGATGTCATTATAATAGAAACTATTTTTTCTGACATTAATTATTATAAGCCTCTCCGAGGGAACACCGGTGATCGCAAACAATAGATGTTTCTATTATGTCTCGTTTTGTGACCATTGACTAGTTAAAATAAAAATATGAGTGACGATAGGTGCCACCAAAGTGTTTTCTATGGTTCCATATCTATTTGCATTAAATGAATTGGCATAATGAATTCACTGTCATAGCCCACCGGATCAGCAAACTGAAGTGGCACTGGTCCCACCCGTCGCAACTTGACGGCCGTTGGGGCCGTAAAGTTGGGGAGTCCGCGCCTCGGTGGCTGGAGTGGGCTGGATGAGGACGGCCGAGAATCAAGAGCGGTGGCGTGTTATCGGGGAGGCCTGTGTCCAGCTGTGGGCAGGAGTGCGCTGATGATGATGGTATAAGTAGTAGTATTATTGATTGACATGACAACTAGTATTAATCTGTGAGCAATTATATATTCCCATCTCATCAATGTGCATCAAGATATTTTCAATCCCGAGACTTCTTGCAATCATCTCCCTGCAAATATCGTGCCAAGTAATCAATTATAAAACCAAGTAATACTCGTAATGCGTACCGTACATAATATTTAAGTTAAATGCCGTGCAATCAATTACATCCAAGCGCAGAACCGTCACCGATAAACATAATAAAAATTAAATTTGATAACATACGATGCAATTTATTTTAAATAATTCAGTACATAGAAAGAATTATTATTACGCTTCTGGTTATACCTACATATATTTGGATGATAACACTCATTACCCTGCCGGGTATATGAAACACACATGACCAAATCTTGCCCCTCTACTCCTGAAGGGGTAAGGTTAGGGGTGAGTTTTGAAACACCGCGTATAATGTTGTGCAGATCCTGAAAGCAGAGCTTTAATATCATTTATTAAGCAGGGGACGCACGACCAGACACTGCGTTTTAAATTTCATTTAAAGGTTCAAGACGGGCGCAAATTTAGACGATTCAACGGGAATCGCGGTGGAACATGAAAAGCATTCCCGCTGAAATGAAAATAGTAAATATGATATTGTGTCGGCGTGCGGCCGCGATTTATTAAACAGACACTCGGACTCGTTCCGTTTCATGTAATATCTTTACTTTTTACAATAATAATAGTTAACTCATTTATAGGCAATACCAAAATGTTGATGATGTTGGTATATGTTGATTTGCTTTCGTAAGATAAAAGTTGATTTTTACACTCTAACCTGCCCCTTACATCCTGCTCAGTCTCCGCTGCTACTCGGTCAATGCGAAAAAACAAATGACAGAATAAAGCACGAGCCCTGCTCAAACTATTCCTATTACCCGACGACAAGAAATCTCCGATTTTAGAATCTATTTCAGATAGTTTATCTTTAATTTTTGGCAATTTCTCGCTAAAATTAAAATCAGAAGAAATTATTTCTTCGGGTAAGAAATCGTTACATAGGGTTTTCAGTTGGTTTTTTAATTTCAAAACAGTTTCCTCTGGTGTTTCTGCCCGGATGGAAACTTCATATATAAGCTCATCTTTTTAAAGAGCATGGTAATAAACACGTGTCAAATCCATTTTCAAAACGCAACACAATAACAATATGTATGAAAAAATATTAAACGGTAAAAAAAACGAAACGAATATTTTTGAGCTCAGTCAAAATGCAAACGTTATCTTAAACAGTTAAGACTTTAAATTACACAATATATTACACATTTACCATATTATTTACATTGTCTATTATAAACAAAAGAGAGAGCAAAACTAAAAGGTACAGGCCACTAAGATGGGCGCCACTGTCACAGCGCTCCCTGGCCCGGCTGAGGCAGGAAAACGTTGAGAGCGGAAAAAATATATTAAATAAAAAGAAATATTATATAATGAACAATTTATTTTAAGAGCTAAAAAAATATACTAACAACTTTGTCGGTAGAGGGAAAAAACGGGTTCCTTATACATATGTGTTGCTCTCTCCAGTATAATATATCATCTGTGACTTAAAACTAAAATAAAACTAAGTAAAACAAACAATGTCCTCACGAATCCTGCAACCATCCAGTCTTCTTATGAGAAGCAGTCAAGCTATACATAGGGCTTCCTAAAGCCGCCTCTTGCATTACCAATAAAAATTTCATGGGTGACAGGACAAGCGTTACTTCGTTTTAACGCAGTATTTATAAGAGTTTGCCCATCAAAATAAACTTATGTTATTATGACAAACAACAAATAAGTGCAAAAGAAAGCAAAATACCAAAATATACCACCGCAACCCACCTGTGAGCAAAGCACAAAACTTACATGAAAATTTTTATATTTAATTAATTATATAGAGTTATCCCAAAACATCGTAACATGAATTAGCTGTTTATTCATAAATTACAAATACATACCCGTTCTTAAATCATAGGTCATTTAACATTGTTTTTCAATAAAAAATAATAAATATTCCGTGTTTAACTTAAACACATTTTCCAAATTTTCTCGAAAAAATTGCATGACCAACTCGATATCGTTCTCTCATCTCGTCGGCCGCGCCTGCCCGGCCGATCGTCTATTGTTTATCTTTTTTCCACGTATATGGCTTCGAGATGAGAGAATTGAGCCATTTAAAAGAATTTGAAATTAATTAATTTTTCCAATTTAAATAATAAAAAAAAATGCAATGTTACAGTAGGCAGAGGTGTTAATCAACATTTCGCCAAATGTGTTAAGTCTATAAAGTGGCGAGCCTGTTGCCATGCACCGGGCACAATGTGAAGCAAGCTATATTCACAATGAACTGTACAAGTTTTATTCAGATTCAGTGGGACGGGCGGTGGGACCGAACCCGCGAGTCCTGCGGCTTCTTGAACGAGTACTCCACGATAATATTCTGAAAAATATTGCAAATGCGCCAGGAGCTAACGAACATCATGAATATTTAAAGAATACTTAAGAAATATAGTACTATACATACACTCAAATTCGGAAACTAAGCAATATATGAATCCATCCATCTATCCAGTCCCTATCCGACTACTTAATTGGGTGCTTATACAATAATGCTAGTGTAAAAGAACAGTCAAATATGTATAAATTAAAAGTTAAGCACTAGCCTGCTACTGTTTAATAGTTATTCGTTATACACGAGTGCAAAGGGGTTTATTAACTGTGTGCTCAATTTTGATGACCGAGCCAGCGAGGGAGTCTAAAATTGAATCACGAGCGCAGCGAGTGATTCGAAATTAGAATCCTGAGCATTAGCGAGGGAATAAAAAGAGCATGAGTTTAAAAATCTTTTCAACACACTTCCTTATAAAGTGGCTCTAATCCCATGGCAATTAGGCACATAATGACACCTATAATCAAACTGTGACTTTTTCATTACTATTATTCACGAGTGAGTAATAGTTTTTTTAATATTATTGGTTGAGTTACGGTTACATTTGCGCTAAAAAGCTATCCGCGAAAAGCCCAAATAAAAGAAACCTCATTTTTTAGTCTATGGCCGATGCGTGCTGTGTCAAATATTTCTCGCGTGATTGTTGAGGCAGAAAGCTCATTGTTTCAGTTAATTCAGTTGGCGTCAAATTAACTTCATCTTCGCTAGAATCACTCATTAAAGTTAGTTTATTTTTATTGTATTTAGCTTATTAAATAAATATCCCTCTGAATATCTGTATTGGAGCAAATAAAGATTTTTTTTTATTATTATTATTATTGACATTGCATATTGAATAATTTTAAATTTGTAATTTTTTATTATTATTAATTTTCTATGATTTCAACATACCTATATATTTGAATATTAAAATGTAAAAATTTGTACGCTGTTAATGGCAAAAACATTTTTAAACAATTTAAAAAATTCACAAACTTATTTTGTGCCAGTGAACGAAAAAAGCTTGTGCGCTCATTGTATACGATGTTCTAAATTCAAATTCACTTTGCCGCTCAAGACGATAATAAAGGCTTTTCCACTCAGATATCGAAGAGCAAAAATGCTCTTTCCGAGATGGTGGGATAAACAATCATTTTACTCACAACACGGAGCTGGCCATCATCATTGCAGTTCATAATTGATTTTTTCTCGATTTGATCGATTTTGGCCACCTCGGTGTTCAAGATTTTTCGGTAATTATGCAAATATCTGTATAATGATAATCATTAACAATCGCCGTTTCCCAAAATACTATCAGTACAGTCACACTCTACGATATGAAATAAATTATTAAATTGGTATTTAATGGACTTCACGCGCATTGTGTGCGACGCCGCCCCGGCTCCGCTGTGGGAAGCGGCACAATCGCAGGAAAATAATATTGAGTGAAACATCACTGAAATATCTTTTTATGACATGGCTTCTTGGGGTTTATGAGGCCCGCGATGCGCTCTTATTAAAACAATATTTTTGGCGGGAACGTTTGAGATGTCTAATGTCCCCAGAGCGCGATCAGCGTCAGACGCTTTGAATTACGATTTCTAAAAGAGCTTTTGGTGATGTCTGTTGGCGGCGGCTTCAATGGCGTCGGTGTCAGGTTTGTAAATTGTATATCAAATTTGAATACTGTGTATTACCTTTACTTGGTTTTACGCAATATAATTTATCATCACGTCTGTATTCTCTGTATCCCAGAAGGGAGAGGTAGAAGTGGTTTTATACCTATACTATACATACAGTATTCTGTTAAATAAATATTTCGCGATAACATGAGATAATATCATTTTTCCAATGCATTTAAAAAACAAATTTTTATTTAATTAAAATGAAATAAATGAATCTGAATCAATTAGAACTTTGTTTTTCATAGAAATGGGCAAGCAAGGAGACCACATTTCAGGGTTTTCTATTTTATTAAATCTCTTAACTTCTGAAGTACTTGTGTCCTGCGATGTTACTACAATTTTCGAACGTTGGTGTATGTGATTAATATCATCTGACAATCTACAAAAATGACATTTACTAGAGAAACAGTGCTACAATACCTACGTCACAGAATGATCTCATCTTGAGCCTGTGTTTGTCCACTGAAGGACATAGCTGCTAGATAATATTAGGTCCTTACCTTACCTATGAAATTGGTGTTTTGTATGGAGATTTTGGGGATGTCTGCATTTTACATACTAACATTTTATCAGTTTTCTTCGCAACGACAAATCCTGAGATAATAATATTTGGCATGTATCATTAGACAAGCTTTAGCAATATGTGTGTGAACACGCTTGATAAAAATTATTCATCGTTTTTATGTTAATGCAAATCAAATGATGTATTCGGGAGGCAGTTAAAAATAATTGTCTTTGTGTCTAATTTTAAGACAATTAAACTTACAAAAAATTATCAAATTGAATAATACGAGCTCAAATATATGGTCTATTTTTAGAAGAGGCAATTATTTTATAAGAATCCATAATTTTATCTCAATTGCTTTCAACTATTTTCAATACACATAAAACAACTCGCAAAACTTTTTGTTCAATGTTTAACTAGTCCTAGAATTTGGTTTGATCTCATTTTCATTTCAGCGCATATTAATTATCTCCAAACATAGATTATCGGTACTTCATTTCATGTTTTATACATTTTATCGAAATAAACTTACATCAAAGTTTTGTTTCCCATATTTTTGTTACATCGTAACTTTCAATTTGCAAAATAAATGAAACATCAATTTTTACGTAAATAAATCAATACAATGCAATTTCATGCAATTAATTAAGGTACTTCTGTGTGGGATGTCTTTTTAGAGCATTATTTAATACAAAAATCAGGTTGAATGAAATAAAAGGTATTTACTTAGTTACGTATCGACTCAGTAGTCTACTCTATCGTGTCGACTCCGCGTAATTTTATTTACCCTACCTCTAGAGTGCAATATAAAACCCCTACGAGCGGACGTGGCGAGGCGCTGCGGAGTGGAGTCGATGGTTTGAAAGCTCGCCGCCGCAGCTTCGGCGGTAAGCGAATACCATCTGCGGCGATTAGCTCGCGTGGGACCGCCGCCGCCGCAGCCTCGCAGCGCCGGAACCGGAACAGAAACAACTATAATTCAAAATATTGTACCGCAACACAATTTATTGTCAACATGCAATGCATCGTTCGATGAAACGTTACTTCGATAAAAAGTTGTTATGCGAAAAAGTTATATGGGTTCCGATGCATATTGAAACATGTTTCTACAAATAGATCCATCGATAACTTAATACGTTTATAAAATGTATGTTCAATATACCGTCTTTCTGGAAAAAAAAAAAAAAATAAAGATTTTTTAAACGTTTTTCGACCACCCTTTAAAATGACATAGATAACACTACAAAACTAATAAATAGTAGGTACCTATTTACACACATACGTTTAAAGGAGAAAAATATTTTACGAGAAAACGCAACAAAATTCGAACGATTTTTCAAATCAAATGCTCAAACAATAGACGCTTGATAGAAGGCACCATTCATCATCTAAATAATGTTACAGAAACCGCCTAGACTTGCAATCTCATATAAATAATTTTGCGAAATAATACACTTCATTGTGACTTCCGAATAATGTTTAGTAGGACGTGTTTGTCGCCATTTGAGATAAATAGTATGATAACAATAAATATTGTAGTTATCGCGCACAGTTTCATAGCCAATTACACTGCCATAGTCAATTACACTCTTACTCGCGATCAATCATAGCGTTTATAAACTAAACTCAATGTTATTATAAATTGCAGTGAACCCATTTTCGCTACTTCACGACATTATTGAGTGCATTCGTCACGGTAACTAAAATTAGTTTCAAAATCGTTACAACATTATGGCTTTTATAATTTGATACGCATTTACTGCATTCATGGTGATATCATTGTATTTACATAATGACATTTAATATGACCAATCACCGTCCCAAATGAAAAATTTTAATTTTCCTTGGGTTGTAGGTAGGTGTCCATATACATAATGTAATTAATAGTAATGCCCGTAAATGATGTAATCAATAGTAATGCCCGTAAATGAAACAGATATCAGAAAACTTCAAATTTGATATCAAAAATGCGTAAAATCACGAATAAGTAAACTTTTTATGGGATTGTGGTTAAAATAAAATTCAAAAAATTCAACATCATTTATTCAGTTTAGATGCGTCTTAGCGCATGCTTATGAATGTCATAAACATTTTACAATATTACGTGAAAGAGAAAAAACTACGCCATCCGTTCACAAAAACTACCAGGAGGCCTTGTTCTGAGAAGAACGGACAAGAAACTCAGCAAGTTTCAACCCTCCCTTTACATTTGCATCATATTAAAAAATGTCATAAACTACAACGTCAATGAAGTTTAAAAGAAAAATATATTTTTTAAATAATATTCTGCAGTTTACCACATTTTCCGTCACAAACATGTACACATAGTCTAAAGTATAATCTAAAAAAACAGTATCTACATATCGATAAATAACTATCTTAACTACTTGCCGCGCCATACTGTCCCGAAGCAAATATTATTAATTAGAAAATTTCTACCAATCAGACAAATGACGCATGAATTAGCCATCGCTTCACTCAACCATATTTGAGGGAATGTAGCGACCCGACGCACACGACACCACAGCAGAGTCATTTTAGTGAGCATGACACACCCATGTTTTCAGACTAATATACACAAGTAATTTAATGATCATCTACCTCGAAGTGACTGCAGGACACAGCATTTTCAACATAGGAAAACACAATGAAAGTTATTGCCACGCATTTTTGTCTTCTAAGTAATCATTAACAGTATAGTAACCTTTAGACATTAATTTTGTTTTAATATAAGATTTGAATCTATGCAAAGGCAGTTCGACAATTTCACTAGGGATCTTGTTATAGTATCGTATACTAAGGCCTAATTGTGGCCTAGTATCGTATACTAACATATACTAATTATTGATTTTCTGCAGCCTGTAAGACGGCAGAAGAAGCTTACCCTTATTTCTCGTATTTCTATTGTGAATGTCACTATTCTTTAAATGAGATCCAATATGACTCCTCACAAAAAGGATGCAGTTGTAAATATACTGCGAAGGTACAGTCAAAATATTAATTTCTTTAAATATATTTCGAAGTGAAGTGCCTGCTTTCAGACAATAGATTGACCTTATAGCTCTTTTTTGCAAAATGAAAATAGATTGAATATCAGCTGCTCTACCCCACAAGAGAATTCCATATGACATAACGGTGTGAAAATAATTAAAGTAAACTATTCTGGCAGTTTCCTCATCAGTGACTTGCCTTATTTTTCTAACAACATATGCCGCAGAACTAAGTTTATCTGAAAGTTTAGTGATGTGCTGATTCCACTGAAGCTTATGGGCTACTGTAATACCTAGAAATACAGTAGACTCTGTTAAATTTAATATTTCGTTGTTAAGTTTTAACTCTATAATCGTTTTTTTGACATTGGGTAAAGTGAAGTTTATGCATTTAGTTTTTTTGGCATTTAATTGTAAATTATTCGCAGAAAACCAGGACATTATTTTAGAAAGTGCATTCTAATCGTTAAAATTTGTCTTATTTCTATCTACCTTAAAAATTAGGGACGTGTCATCAGCAAACAATACAATATTACAAAACAGTTTTGCAAAATAAGGCAAATCGATAATATAGATTAGAAATAGGAATGGTCCTAATATTGAGCCTTGCGGGACTCCCATTGTCATATGAGATCCACACTATTACTAGACAGAATATTTACTTAAGTCCTCTTTTTTTACTTAAGCCCTCTGAAACAATTATTAGTACGACAATTTACAGCCCAAAGAATTTTTTTAAGATAATACTGCTTAAACTATCTGCTTAAGTTATCGTTTCAAGTGGAGGCACCGGAGGCAGCTTTAGATTAATACCCCCTTTCTTCTCTCTTCTCTCTACCTTTTCCAACTCTAGATGAGGTGGGCATTTCGTCTGCCTCTTTTACCTCAGTTTTTCTCATAACACACCCTATATTTTGAATACGCCACTTGGTAAACGTGGCTGATGAGGTCTCGTGTGGCACCTTACGTTTGGACTCCAATCCCACTAAACCACAGGTAGGAATAAAAGTCTGTCCCGTCGCCAGTAACAAATATGTATCTACACAAAGTGTGGGAATGTTTAGCGGCGATAGCCGTGGTGGGGGCGCTGGAAGCCCGTCACTGCGGACGCAGGGTCACTGCGGCGGCGAGGTCACTGTGGAGGCGAGGTTACAGCGGAAGTGAGGTCAATCTGGAGGGGAAGTGGAGGCCGGGATCACTGTGAAGGCGAGTGTAACTGCGGAGGTGTGGATCACTGCGGAGGCAGTGTCACTGCGGCAACGAAAGTCGTAGCGGATCAGCGGAGGTGGGGTCACTGTAATAACAAGGGCACTGAAATTTCAGACATCTGGCTTTATCCACAACAAAATTAAAGGGGGTCAAAAATGGCCTGAACTTGTTCAAGAATGGCATCGTATGGCCGTGCCGTCGACTTCTAGGCTCGATATGAAAAGAGTGAGAATACGAGCAATATTCTCAATCAATTTCCGCTTTTTAATGTCGAATTCGAATTTATGTCAACTGCGCGAGGATCGCTCTGGGCCAGGTGCCACTTGGCTCAGATTGGCGAATGCTTGTTGAATTCAAAACATATAATAGGTAATGGGGATTGTCTCATTTTTTTAAATTGTTATAAAGTGAAAACCATTTCGAGGAATAAGGTTGCTGATCGTAGCCTATTAGTTAGAATGCGAAAATATTCATGGATTATTCATATTTTAGCCTTAAAATGAATAACCTTCATTTGCCCTTCAAATGACGTCACTGTTGGCTGAATATCAGTAATGTGTTTGCTATGACAGCAATGACAGAAATGACATTTACAAACACAAGTGTCATAAGTCACAAACAACAAATTATAACCTTACATTGTAAGGTAAATACGATTTGTTCTCATTGTTTTAATAAACAAACGTTTAATAATTATGGAATATAGAAAGTGCTTTGTTCCTACCAGTAAGGTAATTATTACCAATGTAAGTTAATGAACAAAGAACTCAAACTCATAGCGTCGGCTTCACTTCGTAAAATTGCTCAAGATGCAAGCGAAGACTGTTCAGAATTGAACAAGTTACTTGAACAACCTACAAGCAGTAGCAGACCATTGAAAAGAAAACGTGAGGAAATAGTAATTCCCACTACTTCTACGTGTCCTACCATGCCCACAAAGGTAAAGTATATTTTACTGAGAAAAACAATGCTAAAGAAACAGTATAATTAATAGTCGCGAAGATATTTTTATATCTCTATATTATTGATAAATAACATTAACGTTTGTTTTACAGATGAATGTTGCAACACAGTATGAAATAAAAATGGTGCATAAGAGCACTAACTATATAAGTAGAAAACCGCTAACTAATATTGCTACAGTGGAAGTGATATCTTCACAAGACACATCATCTGTGACCACTCCTTTGTTTGGATGTACAGTCACGTGCACTGATATGTATACAGTGATGGATTTGCAAAAATATGTAAACGAATGATATTTCAAAAATAAGTATGTCGTCTTGTTTTCAAAACTATGTATTCTTCAAACTGGGTCAAAATTAAGTATACACTGTCTTCATAGTGAAGTATACAAGTCACGTGCAATGAAATGTATACATGGATAGATTTTCAAATAAATGTTCCCACGGAAAATTTTAATAACAAGTAATCACCTTAACAATACATACTATATAACCATCACAGTTTCTCGCAATGATCGCATTTTTCGCAAAAATATGTACACAAATTGTTTTCAGAAAGTTGTATACATGTTTATACGCAAAAATATGAAGCCAATATGAATAACGATAATAAGTAAACGATTTGGTTTCACAAAATTGTAAACAATACTATTTCATAACAATGTAAACGATCACGACTGTGATTTTTTCCATAAATATATATACACATTTTTAAAACAAGCAGTTTTCACTATTTTGAGAAATATTTATAAATTTCAATAAAATGTATACAATGTAGTTTGCAATGTAATGTAAACGTTTATTTTTGTCTTTTTAAACCCGCAAAGTAAAAAGAGGGACGTCATAATGTGTGTCATAGTGTGTGTATGTATGTCTGTCAGTCTGTCTGTGGCATCGTAGCTCCCAGGCGGATTAACCGATTTCGATTCCGTTTTTTTTTCAAAGACGGGTTAGTCGAGTGTTCTTACTTGTAGCTTTGTTTTATAAAAACAGGCTCGGTCATTTTAAAGATATGAGTAGTGAAAACAGGAATTAAGAATCTCATGTTTGCAAATATACCCGTGTTGGGTATCAAATGAAAGGTCATAACATATTCATCTTGATTAGGCAAGCTTCATGGAAATCGGTTTAGCCATTTGAAAGATATGAGTAATAGAAGGGACAATGAAAAATTAAAAGTTTACAAATATACCTGAGTGGGGTGTCATAAGCAAGGTAATAATAAGCATAACTCACAAAAAAACAAACATCATAAAAATGCATGAAATAATAAAAAAATATAAATCCTAAATAATTGTTGTCTTGTCGGGGGACCACTCTATACCTAACCTAGGAAGGTCTCACGAAAGTACTTAGCGGATACCGACGATTTTTTCTTAATATATTTTTATTTTGGTCGGGGATTTTCAATAATAATATTATTATGATAAGAAGGTAGCCGAGACGCGACGCGGCGGGGGCGGTAGCGTGGATTGATTTATTCGGGTATGCTTTTCCTATCTACCCTCAACAATGTGTTTCATTGGAAATATTAGCCAGCTGAAGAGAAGTGCCTGATAAGTAATGTGGATCTAATCCGAGCAATGTATTTCAAGACCAGTACACACGTCTGTTTAGCTGCTGGGGCTACTGAGGAGTTCGGTGTGGCAGTTGGCTTGCACCAGGGATCGGTGTATAATCCCTACCCCTTTCTTCTAGTAATGGATGGCTCTGACTTTGGCCCTACAGGAAGGTGCATGCTGTTTGCCGACGATATCGTCCTCGTCGATGAGGAGGAATCTAGGGTTCAGGACAGGTTGGAAAATTAGGGGCAGACATTGAAGAACGTTGGCCTGAAAATCAGCAGATTGAAAACCGAAGTCATGTACTGCGGCAGCGGGATTGCAGCGGTCTCTCCAATACTTTAGCCGTTGCACTCGATGGAGAAAATCTTCCAGTCTGTTCGAAATTTCGTTACCTAGGATCTCTACTTCAGCAGGATGGAGATATTGACCAAGACGTCAAGCGAAGGATTAGCTCAGGATGGATGAAATGGCATCAGGTTACGGTAACTGATTGGGACTCCCGTATTTCCCTAAGATGACAGAAGACCTGACAAGACAGATGACCTGTCCTTAAAGATTACCTGAATGTTGGCCTGTGAAGCGGAAAAATGAACAAAGATTGCTTGTAGCTGAAATGATCATGTTGAGGGAAATGTGTGGTGTGACGAAAATGGATAGAGTGAAGAATGAAGATATTAGGGGAAGCCTGGAAGTTGCCCAAATTACTGATAAACTTATAGAAAAGGAGGAACATTCCTGGTATGGACATGTAATGAGTAGAGAGGTGAACCATGTCACCAGGGAAGTTATAGATTTGAAAGTGAATAGGCACCCGCCTAGAGAGAGCAAGACCAAAGAAAAGATGGATGGATTGTATGAATAAGTTGAGGTTTCTACCCACCAACCCTAATTGGACCAGCGTGCTGGTGTTATGGCACATACTCTTCATGTGTTTCTTCTCCATGAGGAAGGCCTGTGCCCAGCAGTGAGAAGTAAATGGGCTATGAACGACCCACAGATAAACATTAACATAGACAACTCTTACGATTCGCAGACGATGCCATCATGGCGTCATCATGGAGATGGTAAACAGCCTAACTGAATCTTCCGAACGCATCGGTCCCTACTTGGTTCACTTGAGGCAAACGCTCAAATTAGGCAGGAACAGCTTCGAGAGAGAAGACAGACAGAATTCAGCTGGTCTGGGCAGCATGTGAAATGCTGCCTAGTTTCGTGAAGTTTTCTTGTCGCCCATCCCTTAATGTCTCAAGTCGAAAGTCTTCGACCAATCCGTCCTTTCAGTCATGACCTACGGTGCCGAGAGGTGGACACTTACGGCCTGACTAGTCCACCAGTTCAAAGTCGCTCAGCGAGCTATGGAAAGGGCTATGCTTGAAGTATCTCTGAAAGACCACATCAGGAATGATGTGATCCGACAGAGAACTAATGTCACCGATTGGCCGTTGGGGTTGTAAAGTTCTCGAGCAGAGACCGCGACGTATACGTAGTGTGGGACGCCCTGTGATAAGATGGGATGACGATATTCGAAGGCTTGCTGGAGTGGGCTGGATGAGATTAGCCGAAAATCGAGAGCGGTGGCGTACATTAGGGGAGGCATATGTCCAGCAGTAGACGAGAGTAGGCTGATGGTAATAATGATGAAAGTTAACGCAAATAGAATTATTTGTATTGAATCCAAGTATGTTAACCTTTTAACGTCTACCTTGACGTCACAGCCATAATTTTGAGAGAGGAGATGCAAACTGATTGTAAAATACCAAACTCCGCCAATTATCACATAACAAGGCATTTTTTGTTTTGTTTTTGACGACGAAGTTCCGTCGCGGTTTCGAACACGCGCAGTACCTACATGCATTTGCGACATCTATGTAAATGTATATCTGTGGAACAACCTATATGATTTAAATTTTAGGGTGTTTACATTGTTTTAAAATTGCATTGTATATATGTCAAAGATATTGTCACATATACATTATTATAAACTTGGAAGTGTTTAGAATGCAATGACAGTGTTCTGTATACTTCACTATGAAGACAACGTATACTTAATTTTGACCCAGTTTGAAGAATACATAGTTTTGAAAACAAGACGACATACTTATTTTTGAAATATCATTCGTTTACATATTTTTGCAAATCCATCACTGTATACATATCAGTGCACGTGACTGTACAACAGAGACTGAGGAATCTATCTACAGTGCATGAATCAACTAAGAGTATCTTCCCGTCTAGAAAAATTATGTTAGACACAGTATTTAAGAAACCAAAAATGTATTTACGATGTTCATGTAGAGAGTTATTAGACGTGTAAGAGAGTATGCTTTATTTAAACCTCGCTCTATAGTGAACTATCAGTTTGTACCATATTTGGACGAAATAGTCCTGATAGTAAGTGGACTAATCAATTTACAAGGAGAAATAATAAAAAGTTATTGAGTAAAAATGTTTTTATAACACTTTCTTTTTTCTCTTTCTAGATAGAAAATATTTTAAAAGATGTTTATTTTTTAACACTATCAAGTAATTCAAAAAATAAATAATAATATGTAGGCTTCATTGTAATCCACCCAAACAATATGGATGTTCTTGGTGGTTTCAAATAAAGGATCAGAAACACAAAATAACCCCTCATTTTTATTACTAGTCATCATTTAACACATGACTTGTTCTAATTTATCCGTTATTTCCTCATTTTTCATGTATGTGCTAACAACTTTCTCTGAAGCTATTCTGTACTGTTCACTTCAAGTTTTTGGCTCCTCTTATTTCAGCATGGTTATGTTGGTTATTTGTAGACATATATTCCAAAATCATAACATTCTCTACTTTCGGCAGATTCCGTGAGTCCGCGTTGACAAAATTATTTCACGACATAGTAGGTTTTTCACGAAATAATGAGAAAACTGTTAATTCGCGTCGCTTGTGGTATTTTTACAGTAAAAAAAAAATAAAAGAATGAGTGACACATGAGTGTTGACATTTGTTTGACGGCATTCTTTTTTCCCTTGAAGCAAAGGTGTTACACAATTTTACGCCAACAGTGACGTCATCGTAATAAAACGATCACGTTTTTTCAAAATTCTGTATAAAAGTTATTACTTTAAAAATAACGAAAATATTGAAATTAGTTTCTCAAATTGATCTATTTTATCCATTTCAACTATAAAAACAGCATGTCGAAAATATTAGACAATCCCCTCACGCCGCTCAACGAATGGTTAGGCAGAGGTGTCAAACTACAACGCCATGGAAGTTTTGGAAGTAAAACAATATAATCTAAGTAATAATAGATGACTAAAGCGTATCAATCAATGTCGCAGCTATTTACTTCAAAAATCTCGTATTTCTGACATAGTTTACTTTTAAAAGCTGTAAATAATAAAAGTAAATCGATTATTTGCAGTTTAAATAATAACCGTTAAATGATTCAGTATAAATAATATGGCGCTGTGGTCAGAGAGCATTATCCGAGTAAGATGGCAGCAGTTCAGGCAGCGGTGCTGGTGGCGGTGGTTGCGCTAGCGGCGGCGCTAGAGGAGCCCCTTGCGTGGAACTTAGGCCGGGTGGACGGGATCACGGGTGATGAACAGCTGAGGGTAGCGCAGACTTTTGACAAGGAGGACGCCGTGCTGGGAGGCTCTACAGAGGATGTCATCCCTCAGAACCGTCGTAGTGGCATTGTAGGTGTCCGACCTGATGTTGTGGACGTAGAACAGCATGGATATGTTGTAGGCAGAGGCGGCGGAGGCGGGGGCGGAGGCGGAGGCGGAGGCGGACGCGGTAGGCGTGGAGGATTTATTGGCTTCGGTAGAGTCGGAAAAAGTCAAAGCGTTGATGTAGGACACCATACAGGAGATCATGGCGTCAGTGGCGTTCATGGCGTTGGAGACGTTGGAAAAGTTCATGGTGGAAGACGTGTAAACCAAAATTCTGTGACTGACTATTGCGTTGTCCGACAATTGGGTAAGCTTTGTAAACTATTATACATACTTACTCAGGTAGACAAGTTAACATAATAACAAAAAACCTTTCTTAAGTGTTATTTTAAATATTCATCACAAAATCTGAGTTTTTCGCAATGTTCACATGTTTGTGCTATCTCCAGGTGACACCAACGGGCAGCCCGTGCCGATTATACCGACAACTCTGCGCGCCACCGTCGCCAACAACAGAGTCACCATCTCTGTAAGTGTTATTTCACTACATTATTTATCTTTTTTTTATTCTATTGTAAGGTTCTTGAGCAACGTTGATGCAACGTTGGTAGTAGGTACGTAATCTCTGCCCACCCCATCCGGATAAAGGCGTGATTGTATGTATGCATGATAGGTTTTATTTGTTTGTTAAATTGCAGAACCCGTGCCAACTGGGCAAGGTGGGCCTCCTGGTGAAAGTGTGCGACCCCAACGCGCCGCCGGAGCAGATCGTCGACATACTGTCGCTGGACGTCGTGGACGTGCAGCGCCCCCACCCCCTCAACAACGCATACCTCACCGGCTTCGTCTTCTGCAAGATAATATGATTGCCCATCACACCTGACTGTTTGTTCGAGCGATGTATTTCACCGAATACGATTCTATTTTGCC
Source organism: Parapoynx stratiotata (assembly GCA_910589355.1). Lineage (NCBI taxonomy): Eukaryota > Metazoa > Arthropoda > Insecta > Lepidoptera > Crambidae > Parapoynx > Parapoynx stratiotata. The sequence continues at coordinate 18,757,276 of OU342461.1, forward strand.
GAAACAATACACTTAGCGAACAAAACAGTGTGAGCAAGGCAAAACATTTTAAGTCCTGATTTCTTACCTTTAGTTTTTAACAGTGAATCAATATTACGCAAGTCAAATTGAAAAAAACAACACAATAAATACTATTTGCACTAAATAAATGTCTTTCTCGGTGTGATCTATATATCCTTCGAAAATTGTTCAATTTGGTAAATGTAGTTTTTCACAAAATGTTTACAATTGCGACTCTGACAGTTTTCTGTACCAAGAGACACGTCACGACAGCTATCGTGGAAAACTGCCGCTGATATTGCATATGGGATATGAATAATTATATAGTTATCGCTCAGTATCGCAATATAACTGAGTAAAGGTCTGATTGTTTACATTTTATAACTCGACTCATTGGCCTTATTCTATAACAAAATTCTTCTAGCGGGGAAGGAGGAAGCGATTACACATACAAATAAATTAACACTCAATCACGTTGCTACGCACGCAGACGACAAAATCGTCTAACACGTCAATTTTTAGCACACAGGTATATTTATAATTTAATCATTTATAATTTTGGCAACAGGGAAAGCGCCTTTGATGTCGTCTCCTGTTGGTTTAATACTTAAAGATTTCTACTGCTGCCCACAGGCCATTCTACATAAAGTAACACATTAGGAGCGTGAGCCATTCACGTTAGCCCGATACGGAATGATTGGTAGAAATTTAAACTAGGACTGAATAAATTAACCGACTTATTACACATCTTTAAGGTAGAAGATGTGCGCGACTTAGATTTTACAAGCTTTTATTTAACTTGCGATGTATGTTTGTGTGTGGGTGGAATCTTACAACTCAATTTTAAGGCGCTTGCTTTTAACCAATTGCGCTAAAATTTTGCATGCATATGTAAATCGGATAACAATAAAATTATTATGACTTGGAGCAGATTTGATGATACAGCTGAAAGGTGGCCCATAGGTACTCAGTAATTAAACAACACAACCCCATCAAGTTTGTGCTCGTGTAATACGTCTTGACGAGTGCTTTTGTGTCATATGGTAACCAGGGTCTGATGATGGAGATGAAAGTTGGCCATAGGAACTCAGTAATTAAACAACATAGCCTCGTCGAGTTTGGGCTCGTTTAAATCGTCTTGACGAGTACTTTTGTGTTAAATGGTAACCAATCATTCGTGGCATTAAGCAGGGTTAAAACTTTAGAAGATCTTCTTATTGAATAGTTACACTGTTCCAAGTTAACCGGTAAACGACCTTGCAACAATGATGCGATAGTCACAACTAAAAAGTAAAAAATATAAATATAAATATAAAAAACAAGCTTTTATTGAAATGCGCTAAAAAGAAAAAAATAAATTTGCTGCCTTTTAAAATTAAGAAAGTAAATACTTAATATAGTACTTAAATATCGCGACAAGCTTTTATAACATATAAATTGCTTTAATAACATTTGTCAAATGTGTTAAATTTGAAATGATGTTATAAGTTAACGTAAAAGTGTAAAAGTTTTTTTTTCTTTTTAGCGCATTTAAATAAAAGCTTGTTTTTAAAAAAGGTATTTTATTTATATATTTTTTAAAGACTAACATAAGTTATTTGTGATTTAAGAGAAGGATGTTTTGTTTCTAATATATAAGTAACAAAGCCCCCACCCCTCCCCCTCCGCAGTAAATAATACATGATTGAAGCGAATAAATCAATGTCACAGTTAATAACTTATAAACTCTGACATAGATTGTTATTAAAAACTAAGTATTCGAAGAAAATCGATAATCAAATTAATCGATTATTTTTAGGTTAAATAATAACCGTTAAATTATTTACTATAAATAATGTGTCGCTGTGGTCAAGGAGCAGTATCCGAGAAAGATGGCAGCAGTTCGAGCAGCAGTGCTGGTGGCGGTGCTGGCGCTGGCCGCGGCGCAGCAGCCGCAGCGGAGGCTCGGCCGAGCGAGGAGAGTCGAGGGCGATAAACACATGAGGGCGGCGCAGACATTCGACCCTTATCTCCCTTATATCTTCAGCAAGGCGGACGCCGTGCGCGGAGGCTCTAAAGATGATGTCATTCCTCCACAACCAGAAGTCCGCGGAGGTGTCCGACCTGTTGTAGTGGATCTAACAAACGTCGGAGACGACAGCGAAGAATACAGCATGAAGGGTGACGATAATTTTAGAGTAGACCAATTAGGACATGGTGTCGATAGCTATAGACGTATTGGTGACTTTGGAAGAGTTGGAGGTGTCAGAAGAGTTTATGGTGTTGATGCTGTAGGACACTATGGAGGATATCATGGTGTTCATAGCGTTGGAGGCGTTGGAACAGCTCATGGTGTTCGAAGAGTAGGAAACTACGGTGGACTTGATGGCGATCATGGCGTTGGTGATGTTGAAAAAGTTTATGAAATTGGTGGTGTAAACCAATATTCTGGGGGTGACCATTGTGTTATAAGACCATTGGGTAAGCTTTGTAAACTCCAACCTTAAACTCAAATTCAAACCCACTAAAGTGATCGGATTGTAAACATTCATCACCAGTACCATCTTCCCTATAAGGTACAATATTGGGCCTTCTTCATTTATGATCAGCAATCAAGTAGATCCTCATATTATTATACAACATATTAATTTTATAATTTCAAGTAACAGTGATAGCTCACACTAACTTTTGTAACTTCTGCTTTACTAGCAGATAATATGTATTTCTAAGAAGCAAAAGTTGAAAAGTGGAGAGATTTTTGTTGGTTGGGAAAAATTTGAGAATCAAAGAAAATAAAACAAAATATATTTTCGCGTGTATGTCTTACCTCTAGGTGACACCAGCGGGCATCCCGTGCCGATTACACCGACGACCCTGCGCGCCGGCAGCTACAAGAACAGAGTCACAATCTTCGTGAGTGATATTTCACTATTTTATCTATAAAGATCTATAGTTTTGCCCGGTGCATGATAACTGACTCGTCTTCTGTTACATGGGGCCTTGAATATATCAGGAGAAATGTGGCCGTTTAGCACCTCAGCTTACCCCTTCGAGGATAGAAGCGTGAAGATCCTTATGTTAAGTTATTTTATGTAACTCAATCTAGTTTCATCTCTTTGAAGGTTCTTGATTAACATTTGTAGTAGGTACATCAAGCAAGGCCGAATTTTGGAAGATCCTTGGGGAGACTCTATCTTAGGAAATCTTTCCTTTGATCTGTGATAGATAATGTGTAACGTATGATTGATGACCATAGTATAGTTTTGTCAATGCAAAGCATGAATGTTAAAAAACCTGGCGAAGGAGGAGGATCCAGGAAGAAAAGAAAGTGACTGGTGAACTGGCTAACAAGAGAGAAGAATTAAGAGAAATACTGATACTGCCAACTACACCAACAGCTTAGGGCTTCTATTACTTAAAAGGTCACAAAATATTTAGCAACGATCAACACAATAAAACGGCTTGGATTAAATCCTTTGTTAAAAGGATTTGATTGTTTTAAGGTAGCAATCATTATGATGGTTAGTTTCTGATGCTGTAATAATATTGCATTAAGCATATCAATCTTTAGGAGTGTGTAAATTCCAAGATTGGAAACAGGCCAGTAGAAAGAGAGAGAATAATGATATAGTACATTATGATACAAGTGCGCTATAATGGTCATTACGTACATTACGAAGTGATAAAAACGGACGTGTGTCATATGACATATTTCAGCACACTTGTGAGGAATAAAGTCTAATGAGGGCGGCACGGCCCCGAGCAGTACCTCACAATTTTGTATGCAGTAATATTTTATTTTTATTTTTACCGCGCTCATAATATGAGCAAGTGTGCTGTAAATTATTATTTTGTTTGTTTTCAATTTGCAGAACCCATGCCCACTGGGCAAGGTAGGCCTCCTGGTGAAGGTGTGCGACCCCAACGCGCCGCCGGAGCAGATCGTCGACATACTGTCGTTGGACGTCGTGGACGTGCAGCGCCCCCACCCCCTCAACGACGCCTACCTCACCGGCTTCGTCTTCTGCAAGACAATATGATAGTCCATCACACCTGACTGTTTGTTCGAGCGATGTATTTCACCGGATACGATTCCATTTTGCCGAAATAATACAGTACGCGAACAATACAGTGTCAGCGAGGCAAAACACTTTGATTCCTAATTTCTTAGACAATTTTACTTATGCAAGTAAAAATAAAAAAAAAACAAATACAACAAAATAGTCTTCTTCTTTGTCCTTCCCTGTTCCCAATTCTGTTATTTGGTCGGTGCAACAGGTCTTCTTCCTCCACTCTCTCCTATCATTCGCCAGGTCAACACTCACTCCCTTCCTCATATCGTCATTCACACAACCACCCATCGTTTCCTCGGCCTTCCCCTCCCTACACGCCCATCCACATTGAAATCCATTAAACACATATTTGACGCGTGGGAAAAACGGCAGGATGCTTTGGGTATTTTCTGTGACCAAGGCGTTCAATTGTGTTCACCACAAGATATTATTGGGTAAATTCAAACATTATGGTATGTCAAGTAGTGCGGTCAGAGTGTCGCAAAGAGTGCGCACACTAAAAATGGCCAAAACACCGCCTAATCACACCTTCGGGATCCGGTGTGCAGTGGGAGTTGATACCCAAAAATGGGGCGAAATCTGATGACTTTGACCTTTGAACCCAACTCCGATGACCTTTGACCTCAACCATCAGTGACATGCGACTGTATTATTTGCAGACGATACGTCATTCATTTTTGCTATGGATAGAGGTAAAAATGAAACTGACTTTGTTAATAGCACTGTTTCAATCGTAATGCATTGGTTTACAAATTACAACTTATTACTTAATTCAAAGCAGACTAAATGTGTAAAATTTCCATAACCATAAATGTAAGAAATGTAAACCTTAATATTAAAATCAATGGTGAACAAATCGAGTGTATAGACTCAACGGTATTGTTAGGCATTAAATTAGATTCTCGCTTACAATGGTTCCCTCACATCTCTACTTTGTCTTAGAGATTGAGCTCTGCTGCCTATGCGGTAAAGACAATAACAGACCTAACTGATGTAGAAACAGCACGACTTGTTTATTTTAGTTACTTCCATAGTATAATGTCATATGGATTGTTGTTATAATAATGTAAAATGTTCACGATTTTAAGTGCCGAACTTGGCCAAGACGTATCAAACGAGCTCAAACTCGATGAGATTATGTTGTTTAATTACTGAGTTCTTATGGCCACCTTTCATTTCCATCATCAGACCCTGGTTACCATATGACACAAAAGTACTCGTCAAGACGAATTAAACGAGCCCAAACTCGATAGGTTTGTATTGTTTAATTACTGAGTAGCTATGGCCACCTTCCAGCTCTATTATCAGATCAGCTCCAAGTCATAATTTTGTATTGTCATCCGATTTACATTGGTATGAAAATTTCAGCTCAATCGATTAAGGGCAAGTGCCTTAAAATTAAGTTATAAGATTCCACCCGTACACACAAACATACTTACATTGCAAGTTAAATAAAAGCTTGTTGAAATAAACTTGCAATTCCTTGCTTCAGATTACAGAAAATAGGCCGATCATTCATAGCGAAAGGTGTACGTTTGTATAATAAAATATCTCATCTCATCTCGTCTCGACAATGACATTATCAATTCGCGGAAAAAAATATTTTATGACAATAATAATAATTTAAAAATATATATAAAGAAAACTCACATCTCACATTTTAGGCAAAGAACACAGACTCGCGAATATTGAGGTTTGTTACCAAGGCAATACTATTATTGCATATATTCCCAAAATTGTCTGCAAAGTTGTTAGTATATTTTCTGTACATGAAATATATTTCCAAAATAACTATCAGAGGGTGATTAGTGATCGATACTGATGCCAAAAATGTAATCACTAAAATTTTTGTCTGTCTGTTTGTTCGTTATAGAAACAAAAACTACGGATCCTACGCCACCAGCCCCACAACCAGGACTTTTACTCAACGACAACTCACAGTGAATAGTGATGATGATGATTATTAATAATTCCCACAGGTATTATTTTAATTCCATATTTCATTTGGTTCGGGAGAATACATTCCCGAAGGGAAAGAAGTAATCCCTGCCGGGAAAAAAGCGTGACTTTATGTATGTTTATACGTGTATATATTTGCAAATAAATACAAAGTCAAATTAGGGGCAGACACGTCAATAATTTTGTTTGTTTAAACAGTAGCGGTATTAATCCTGTTTTTTTAATGATCAGAGATTTAATCGCTATTACGATTGTGGTTTTATCACAGACTAGTTTTTGCGCGCGGCTAGAATTTTATTTTGGTCTTAGTGTGATTTTATATTTATATAACCTATAGTCTTCGTCAATAAATGGTCTACCTAACGCTGAAAACTTTGTTCAACTCAGACCAGTAGTTCCTGAGAATAGCGCAACCAACTCCAGCTTTATAATATTATTAAGGGCATGGAAATTAAATAACACATTATATATATGAACAAGATTATAAAAATCCTACAGCGTATTCAGTATTTGAAAGTGCGTCGCCACTTACCAATAAATTACACACTTTAAGAAATTATACACGCGGGCTGATATTAATAAATCGATTGTCCCCGCGTTAATGGACACGCGTATATAAGGCAGCACGCGCTGGTGGTGAGTAAACCTGACCAAACTATCACTATGGCAACGACTCTGGCGGTGCTGCTTCTGGCGGCGGTGGCGGCGTCAGCGGGACCTGTGTAACCAAGACTTTTGGTAAGCGACTGACACTTAATCATTATAGCGCCGTGTAATCTTTTCACGTATTTCTAATCCCGGATATAATGTCTGACCAAAATTCCTCGACCAAAATTTATTTTTGTGGCCTCGGTGGGAGAATCCAAAAAGAAAAACTTAACCACATTTAATCTAGCAGAGCTGGCGACATGAATAGAAATGTACGTAATTCACTTTTGCCTGTATTATCAAGCCGCGACAAAATAAGCCACCTAGGCTACTCTTATATAGCATCGAGCCATGCATATAGTAGCCAAAATATTAAAGCAACTGCGGCCGAGATTTTTTTCAGCTTCGAGCAGTACTTGATTCCATCCTGCAGTTTTACGAGAATTGCGATTTAAGTTGCTGTTAAGGTCAAGTTAAGGTCATAACGCTCGTGGCGCACATGTTCACCTAGACTGTGCGCACACTATCACGCATTGCAGCTTCCATGTGTCAAAATGTGACGTTGTATTCAATCGCAGCCCATATTAGACGTCATACCGAATATTGCTGTGCGTAACAACGCGTACCTGCACGATTTCGGTGTAGCTCAGCCTTAAGATGTTTTAGCAAGTCATTTTTTATTTTAAAAGATTTAAACAATCATAAATAAAGATTAATAATTTTTGAGGACTAAAAGACTACATTAGTTGAGAGGCGCCAAACAAAAGAATCGGTCACGAGATACCGCATGGCACGGGCTAATGATCATGCACTGTGGCAGGCACGACGACCAGCCACCCCGTGAAGCTGCAGGACGTGGCCCTCAAGGCCGGCGTCAACTACAATCGAGTGGATATTCCTAATGTAAGTCCGAGTTCACCATTGCGCATCATCAACGCGATGTTCAGTAACCATTATCTGCAATCATGATGACGTTTTCCTATTGATATTTAACTACTTATACTTATTACTAACCTCTGCAAGTATGTAGAGCTTGTTAAGTGTGATAATACAAGTACATTAGTCAGGTCCGAAGCCGGTGTAATCAAGTGGTTTGCACGGGGGTCGACTTTAAGCCCGTATTTGTTTCTTCTTATTATAGATTCGTCGGCCTTACAGCAGATACAAGAAGAGGCATCGTCTTGTATATTGTTCACTGATGACATTGTTCTTGTTGGAGAAAATGTATCCGAGGTTCAGAGAGTGTCGGTTTACGAATCAGCAGAACGAATACTGAACACTTGTTCTGCACATTTGGCGAGGCATTCAGTTTCACGAACGTTGTTTTAAACGGCGAATCTCTTCCGGCACTTCGCATCACTTTTTCAAAACGATGGCAAAATTAACTGTGCTGAGAGGAATAATAAATCTGGGTTGGATTAAATGACGAGGTCTCTGGCTTAAGCTTAAGGGAAAAATCTATGAAGCCGTCGCTAGCCCTGTCTTAATGTATGGATCTGAATAATGGGCACCGAAAGCCATGGACGAAAGAAAACTGCTCTCTGCAGAGATGCAAATGCTGCAATGGATGTATGGAGGTATTAGAATAAACAAGATTATGAATGAGTAGTAGAATTAAAGGAAGTTTAAAATTTGCCCCAGTCGCAGAAAAAGTGAGGAACAATAGGTTTGCACGGTTTGAACATGTAGTAAGGAGGGATGAAAGCCACATTACAAGGAGAATATAGATGGACCTAGAATAAGAGAAAGACCAAGAAAGAGATGGATTGAATGTGAGTTCTGTTATGAGAAGAAAGGAAGTAGATGTTGAGTTGACGAGTGACAGAGGAGAATTGAAGAATAAGACATGTTGGGCCGACCCTACTTAAAGTGGGAAAAGTGCGGGAAGCATTCATAGTTAACAAGCTAATATGATCAATCGTGAACCAACGCTGAGCGTGTGCTGCAGGAAGGGTGTCCGTACGGCAGCGTGTCGGGGCTGGCGGTGACGGCGTGCGCCCCGACGCGCCGCCCGCGCGCCGCCGCAGCTGGCCGTCGCCGCCACGAGCGAGGTCCAAGTGTACTGCCACAACCCGCAGCAGCCCGCCACCTTCTCCACGATCCTCTACTGCACTTACAAATAAACATGGAAACATGTACAACAACTAGACTCACTTATTTCAAGTCCACTATTCTCTGCCCACTTTTTAATAGGTACCAAGATTCATATCGCATTCTTCTTATTATTGATACATAAGTAAGAAGTTACTCCGGGTGACTTGTAACTTATGTATCGACCAAAAAGCAAAGGCCACTAGCCCATATACCTCCCACAGCAGGGCACAGGCACCAAAGAAACACATGAAGCTTATGAGCCCGTAGCACTACCACGCTGGCCCAATGTGGATTCATGGGTAGAAACAATAGTGACCGTGATCAAAGGCTTAATGTGCCTTCCAAAGCACTGAGAAAGTCGAGATCACAAAATGTTGGTCAATCATCCAATAATAATAATTTTAGGAATAATAAACATTATTAGGCAAAATACAGCACTATGGCGCTTCAGCGTGATAAATATTATAACATATTTGAGTGATTGCTTAAAAAGGTGATTTTGTGAAATCCTGCCTACAATTTTAATGGGTTTACCTCAAGCATCGATATTAGGACCTCTACTATTACTTATTTATACATAAAAGACGTTCCATCTTATGTAAACATCTTATGTGAGACGGTATTATTTGCAGATGATACATCTCTAATTTAAAAAAAAAATAAAAACTAAGAAGACTTGTACGATGTGAACAATACCCTTTCCAAAGTAATGTATTGGTTTAATAATAACAACTTATTATTAAATTCCAAAAAAACTAACCGTGTTGTTCATAAAAAATAATAAAGTCTTAACAGACCTATTTTAGTTACAGAGTGTTTTGTTTTCTTCTTTCAAACACAAATCTAAATAGAAAAATAGTGACAAATCGCTTTTTAACTAAAATAGGTAAATGTATAAAATTCTCTTTGCACAACGTCAAGCAGGTCAATACAGAAGTTAAAATTAATGAAGAGGTAATACAAAGTGTGGATTCAACGGTGTTTTTAGGGATCACCTTAGATCACATTCTCGTTTGCAATGGAGACCTCATATTAACACCCTTACGGGAAGACTCAGTTCTGCTGCTTTTGCTGTGAAAAGATTTTAGCTACTTTCATAGTGTTATGTCGTATGGTTTGCTGTTATGGGGCACAGCAGCCGATATTCACGATATTTTTGTATTACAAAAAAGAGCAATACGTTTTATTTATAAATTAAAATCACGCGATTCCCTACGGGAATTATTAAAAGAAATAAATATGTTGACAGTTGCTTCCCAATATGTGTATAAAAACATTATGTACGTTTTTAAAAACTTTAATACATTTTTAAAATGCAGTGACAATTTCAACACAAGACATAGCAATAGGGTTGCTGTTCCAGGTTTCAGACTTCATAAAACTTGTCATTCATTCATGGGCAAATATGCATACATATCTATAACAAAATTCCACATCATATGACAAGTTTAAACCTAATAGAAAATCCTCATGAAAAAGGCATATTATTAAGTTCAGGATTATATAGATGACAGGAATGTGTGGACACACGTTTAAGTTTATTTGCCACGATAAAGTAGTGAGACACTAGTACATGTATCATTCACTCTGTTTATAAAGTTTGTATAAAAATGCGTGACAATAATTGTTTTTCTTGCTCTAAAACTAAACTAAATTATCATTATATTACTTATGCATTTTTTGTTTAATAATCAGAAATCATGGGTGTGTCATGTTCACTCAAATGACTCTGATGTTGTGTCGCGTGCGTCGGGTCGTTGCGTTCCCTAAAATATGGAATGAGCGAAGCGATGGCTGATTCATGTGTCATGCCTGTGAACAGGTGCCACTTTCTGGTCAAACTCATGCTTGTTTGATTTGTAGAAATAGCGTTGTCAATGAAATTTTCTTTGGGACTGTATGGTACAGCAAGTGGTGAAGATACTTATTGAATGTATAACCTGTTTTTGTATAAACAACTTTGACAATTTTCTTCAATTAATCAACGGAACCTTAATTTATTTTAGACTACCTAAATTTGTAAAGAAAAATGTGGTAACCTGCAGAATATATAAGCTCAGATATTTATTTATTTTTTATGACATTTAAAAAAACACCAATTTTGATGTAAAGGAAGGATAGAAACTAGCTGAGTTTCTTGCCCGTTCTTCACAGAACAAGACCTCATGGTAGTTTTGTGAACGGATGGCGTATTTTATCGCTTTCACGAAAGAAGAATGGCGAAAATCGACACAACATTTTTGAGGACCGTACATAGTGAGAAACATAAAACTTTAACTGTATGTGTAAACTTCTTATTTATAAAGTAAGCAATCACAAATTAAAATATTTAAAAAAATATCTAAATCAAGAATCACAAAACGTTTTTTTAATTATTTTTTTTTGTAAAATTCTCCCATAGGGAAGGCAAAGGGAACGAAGCCCATACAGCCATGTCTGCAATATATATATCTTCAATAGTTTGCATTGAAATGCTAGTGTAATGCATTTCAATGCATCTTGGGAGAGTTTGGCGTCAAACGATCGATGGCAGACACTGTGGTGCTACTTGGATGAGGTGGATTACCACGATAAAAAACTCATCACTTTTCACACCACTTGACGTTTATTTCGATAATCCTCCATATTGCACATCATCACAGACACTTATTACACAAAACTACACTGATTTTACGTAACAATATCCACTCCGTACAATATTACAATCATCGAAATAAAAATCACGTCCGCCATAGTTGAATGCCGCCAAAAACTCACGTTTTTTTAAGGATGCGAATACCAAATATGTCAATTATCAGTATAAATACGTTCCAATATACGCACAAGCGTCTTATTGATTTTAAATGTAATATGTTTTTTGCTGTATTCTAAGTAAAAAAATTGGAAAACAAGAAAACAGGGCAATGAAAAGAAAGTAAAAATGGTCAGTTTTGAATAAAACTGAAAAGTTGTCTACAAGATCAAGACAGAGAAAAAAAAAGGCCAATAATGGAACGTTCAAACGTCAAACTATGTGAGTCTATGTGTCAAATAATACGTCGGTTAATTCGAATCTTCTGGTATTCGCATAGATTTCTTGTGGTTTTATTATTGATTTATTAGAAGACTTAGCGTGTTTCCCATTCTGACTGCATTTTAGTAGACCTCGGCATTTGATTCTCGGGATGACAATTTTGAATGCGATTGGATTTCGACAACATGAGTCGAAAGATGTGTAAACTATAGTTTACGGGTAGATCGATTAAGACGACATCGCATATCAGATGAAACGGAGCAAACATTGGACAGAGCTTGGAGATGGGTGTATCCGTGAGATGTAAGTGTAATAAGAAGAGTCTATTTTAGAAATGTATTTTTATTATCGAGACCAACGGACTCTGCTCTGTCGGTAGTTGCTTGGCGACTTTTTTTGCTGCTTTTTCAGTATAATCTGTGCTTAAGTTTTATTTCAAGTGAGTAATGATTGACTAAATAGTTATTTAACACCCTGATGGCCTGCGCTTAGCGTCAGAGCCGGTCAATACTCAACGCAATGGCTTCTTGCAACGGGGGCCATATTTTTGAGAATTATTCCACATCAACCGTATATTGGTCCCCAAACCATTATTATAAAAACGTATAAAGCAGGTGCAATTTTTTAATATACTATCGTTAAAAAGTACCTTTATCACATGATATATGTTACCTTCTAATAAATAGGTACCTACTGTGACTAAAATAATCGATATTATTGATTGTAAAGTGGTTGTTTCTTGTAAAATACTCATTTATCTCTGAAGTAATTTAAAATAAAAAGTTGGACTAGTTTTGGATACGCAATCCATTCAATATGGTATTAATTAGACAAAATAAACTTCGTTATTGTTTCTTTGCACACATGTTACTTACCACCTTTTGTTTATTGTTCTGTAATGATTATTTTATTGTTATGTGTAATATATAACAAATTTGTATGTTATACCTATATTTGTTTGTAAGTATGTGTGTGTGTAATTATTGCAAATAAAGAGTTTATCTATCTATCTATCTTATTGTAACCTAACCTCATTATTTAAAAGATTTTTCTTATATCTATTTAACCCCAACTTTGAGAGGTTAAGTTCTATATACTTCTATGTTAGGCTTGCTTAGATGTGTAAGTATTAGTAACTTTCAATCATGAACGCGTTGGTAAAGTTAAGGTCCAGAACTCTATAGAAGTCTGCCAATCTTCTTTTGTAAATCTTCTTTTGTGCTAAGATGCATCTAAATTCAATAAACGATATTGAATTTTTGAATTTAACGTCCTGCGTGCCCGGCGCTCAGGCTATGTACGTGAAGAAACGCATGAGGAGTAGAAACCGTTACACTACCACGGTTGCCCAACGCGGTCGGTGGGTAGAAATGGTTGGTGCAATAATATATATAATACAAGTACAGGAATTGACGGTATAAATACAAAATCTATAAAATGTATTAAAAATTTAATTATCCATGAGCTTTCAAATTGCATTAATCATTGCTTTGAGTCTGGAACTTTTCCAGACTCATTAAAAATTGCAAAAGTAACACCTATTTATAAAAATGGAAAAAAGGCAGATCCTGGAAATTATAGACCCATTTCAGTTTTACCAATAGTATCAAAAATTTTTGAAAGAGTACTTTATAACCGGCTGGAAACATATTTAAATTCTATAGATTTTTTGTACGCGAAACAATACGGTTTTCGACCCAAATCCAACACACTTTCAGCCACAATGGACATAGTAACAAAACTTAAGATCAGTATCGATAAGAAACATGTAGGACTAGGGATATTCATAGACCTAAAAAAGGCATTTGATACGGTTAGCCATGATTTACTCATTAGAAAGTTAATTGAAATTGGTATTAACGGTTCCGCACTAAATATGTTCAAATCTTACCTTGAGAATCGTCAACAGGTTGTAAGAATGGGACAAACGCAAAGTAGTGCTTGTTCCATTACATTTGGGGTACCCCAAGGATCAATTTTGGGCCCCCTATTGTTCCTTATTTACATTAATAACATAAAAGATGTTGGTCTTAAAGGGGATGTTACTCTGTATGCTGATGACACTAGCTTATTTTATTTTGGGAAAACTTTAGATTTAATTCTAAATGACGCACAGAGTGATCTGAATATATTAAATGCTTGGTTCCAATCAAATCTCCTAACGATTAACACTGCGAAAACCAACTACATAATCTTTGCAGCTAAAAATAAAATATTACCCCAGTTTGCACCTCTAGTAATAAATAATGAAGCAATCAATAGAGTTAACAAGGAAAAATATTTGGGACTCATTTTGGATAGTAGTATGACGTGGAAGCTCCATATAGAAAAAATCAAAACTAAACTGACTTCTCTCATAGGAGCACTGCGAGGTATAGTTCAATGTTTTCCACAACATGTAAAATACACCATCTATAACCATCTCGTAAAACCTCATATTGACTATCTTATAGAAGTGTGGGGTACCGCTGCAAAGACTAATATCAATACTTTACAAATCACTCAGAATAAATTAATTAAAAGATTATTCAAATACAATTACTTAACATCTACAGACAAAATTTATAAAGAAACCAAAATTATGAGTATCAATCAATCATATATATACAATAGCTGCATACTATTCCGCAAAATTTTAAGCAAAGATATACATACACAAATAAATTTTACTAAAAAACATCAAATACAAAAAATTAAGTTAAGAAATGCGAATAATATAATTTTGCATGCACCCCGTACAAACTACGGCAAGCAAAACATTTTATATGTAGGTGCCAAATTGTATAACCAATTACCGCAAGACATTAAAGATGCAAAGTCAATCTTGACCTTTAAAAGACTTCTTAAACATCACGTACAGAAAAATATTAAAACACACTCTTGAATAGTGCGATAAGTTAAAATCCAATTAAGTCATTCAAAATTTTTATTCCCAAGATGCGTAGTTCATAAATGCATGCTGTAGGCGTAATAAATATGAAGAAAGAAAGTCATAAACCGATAACATTTTCAATTTATTTATTTAACTGATTATATACCCACTTTAGCTAATTATATAAAAATATTTAGATAATATATTTAAACTGTGACGTTCCTAACCTATTATATTAAGCAATAAAATACAGCAGATAATCTGAAAATAAAAATATATTACTTGAGTAAATAGTATAAAAAAAAAAAAAAAAAAACTATTATAAAATAATCTAATAGTGATCTAGTAGCCCAGAAGTCCAGGCCTAAAACATGATACATAATGGCACATCCAGTTACGCGCTATCTGTGTTTTGTTGACGATCGGCAGACGTTGAGGCGATCGGGATGGGGGAAATTGTAAATTTTATTGACGGTAGATTTTTATTTTTTGCGCTTTTATAGTACTATATTGACTGTTAATAATCGTTGAATGTTGTGTTTAACATGATTGTTTTTACATGCGAAATTTTGTGTTTTATGCCCAACAAGTTTGTGAAATAGTGAGTATATTGTTTCTCATGTAAGTGATTTTTGTAAATCTTATGAGATTAAATTTCTTTAAACATAATAACACAAAAGTACCTTAATTTATTTTATTTCGTTTATAATGATTATAATAAATATGTAAAAGTAAAGCAAAGTTTTTAAATGGAAGGGAAAAGGCGAAAGTGAGTAAATGCTGGGCTGACAAGTTACAAATATGTTAAGTTCTCACGTAACAGGTGGTGAACCTATGTGGCGGTGAGGGTAATCTTTGAAGATAATTAAAAGTGCAGCACAGATGTAAAGAAAATTGTATCAACTCTCTAAGTTGATAGAAATTGATACTACCCGTGTGTATACCTACCGTATGTATACCTACCCGTTACCCTAAGCTTGTACAGCACAAGCATGCTCGTATATTGCTTGCATTGGGCTCTGCCAGTCGTTGCTCGCGGAAATAAGAAAAAGTAGAAGCACTCCGGCGGCCCTCCTTTAACTTAACCAAAACACAATCACTAATTCCAGTGTGAGCTGCCAATGAGTTCTAAATCTGCGTCAATTTAACTTGCGCCGCTCTCGTGCGCTCATTATACTTCTCGACATTACTAATTTGTTTAGCGAACGGGAAGGAAATATTACATATTTTTAAAGTAATTAAACGGTACCGTTATTAATAAGATATGATAGATGCTTTAATTTCCTTGTTTAATGTAAATTTTCATCATCATGACTTTGAACAGTTAGTAGCGTAGTTCTAGATATTTAAGTGCAATTGGTGAGGCTGCAACACACCCCCGTCACGTAATAAATCTGTACATGATATTAACATACATATAGATAATTTATATGAAACAGAATATAATTATTCTCGTGAGTGTGAGTCGTGTGGTAGCGGCTCTTTAAAAGAATACTACCAACCCATCTCTTCCCTTGGACTAATGGACTGATGGATGGACTTGAAACTGCACAACCATCTAATAGCTTACAGCGGCAACGGGCTCACCACCTGTCACGCTGAGTGCAGTCACTGTTCGGTGAAGCGTGGACTATGGCTGCTTTTGCGATGCTTTTGCCTAGACTCTGACTAACCCTTAGGGGATACGATGTATAACTCAATGGTTTTATTTTGGTTCGCAAAGTCAATATTTTGACATATTTAACCTATGCCCGAACTAAACCGAGGTTGTCCCCAAGCAATCCTCATTGGAAGGTACTCATAATGTTAATAAATATAAGAAATATTTTTATATTTCTTAATATAAGAAATTTTAAAAGGAAGGAGGAAATTAATAGAAATTCATGAATACCTTAGAATTCAAAGTAGGAAAAGTGCAAAAGGCATATTAAGAATTTGGTAGTTTGTTAGGTTTATTCATATAGTACAAAAAGTAGTAACCTCAAGTTACTAAGTATTATTTCATTTTCACTCAAAGATTTCATTTAATTTCTTCAATATTGAGCCACTATTAAAACTTTCTTGTCGTTAAGTTACAACTAAAACCGAATCAAATTGGTATCAGAAGACCGAACCGAATTGGTATTAGAAATCCGAAAAATAATAGCTACCAAAATTGCAAACCAACTGATCCAAACAGATTTGAATTTTAAATCATGAAAACAAAATTCTAAAATGAATGTTAAAGTAAAAGCAAAAAATAACAACAAATAAAAATACTAGCAGAATATTAGTAGAATAGTTCTTGTTAATAGTAATCGTTAAAATTTTCTTTACAGAAATCTATTATCTGTAAGGTTTACAAACACAGATGATTAATTTTACGTAAAACATATTTTTAATACCTAACTAATACTAACAAAAAAGAAGGTTAAAATTCTCACAAAGCTTAACAGCGGCGCCGCGACACGCTTACTACATGATGTGAAAAATGACACAACACAAATGAAAATGTACACACACACATATATATGTACACATGCACATATTGTAACTTAATTATTTTTTTGAATTATTTATTGTGTTTAAGTTTTATTAATATATTTATGCATAATTATTTATTATTGTTATGTATTTTTTATTTCCGTAGTATATGTATATTAATGTTGTATATAACATTGTGTGTAGGTATATTATATTCTATATTCATTCATATATATTATGGTTATTTATATCTTTTAGTGTAATTATTAGTGTATATTTCTTAGTTCTTAGTAGTATATTCTTTTTTTGGTTTTTCAACTTTTTTGTACCGTCGTTTTAGCTCTCCTCACTCTGCTTTCCAGTTGACTGGTAGAGAATGCCTCAAGGCATTAAGTCCGCCTTTGTACGTCGTGCATAAAGAATAAATAAATAAAATGATAGAAAACTACATCTAATCCTACCTTAGCGCCGACCAGCCGACCTTACCTGACGAAATATAATTTATTATGAGATTTTTATTTCTGCCTGTTCTACTGGTACCTACGTACAAAAAGTTAAACAACGGTAAAAGACCTGAAGAAATTATAACAAGATCCAATATTTTATAATATCGTGAATTCCGGCTTGAAATGACCACAGTTGCTGGTCAATGCGAATGGTGGGTAGAAACGATTGCAATAGCAACGTGCCTTCTGAAGCACTGAGGAGAACAAGTTCACAAAGTTTTGGTCACCCATCCAAGGCCAGACCATGGCGAAGGTAGCTTACTTTTCGATATCGAAAGCCAAAGCGTACTAACCACTACGCCAACGAGCTCCTCATTATCAGTACCTATTATAATAATATTGTAATTTTGACTTATTCGTCAGTCTTATTTTAACCGTAATTATTAAAAACGCTAGCAAAACTTGTACTAACCTGGATAATCTGCAAGAGGCGCCTTCCTCGGTCGTACAGGCGCTGCGCCGGACCCGTGCTGGGTCCAACACTCGAAACCGCAAACTGGGATCTCACAAAGCACTACAAAAAGTTCTTAATGCGTATTTGCCAACTCCAATAATATCTGAGAGTTAGAAAAACAAAAACTAGTTTTCTAGCGTATAAAAGCACTAATAAACGAGTAAATAATGATGTAACACATAAGATATTCTCCGGTGAACAGAGAAAAAGAGACATCGAACGCGCAACGTAGTGCCTTCAAGCAGGCACTCACGCGTCGGTCGCGTGTACACTCGCGCGCGCCGCCGCCGTCGCCCGCCGCGCCGGCGCCATCTCTGGTCGCCCGACACAGATACACAAAACCAATATAGCAACGCACCAGAGACAAAACATTACTAAACATTTTATAAACTTGCATTAAGCAGCACCGATTAAAGACGAAC
Source organism: Parapoynx stratiotata (assembly GCA_910589355.1). NCBI lineage: Eukaryota > Metazoa > Arthropoda > Insecta > Lepidoptera > Crambidae > Parapoynx > Parapoynx stratiotata. The sequence continues at coordinate 18,775,759 of OU342461.1, forward strand.
TAAAGAGATATTAATATTTTTTTAACACAGTTGCTCAAAATGTGAGCTTTATTCTCTGATTTTAGGGCAGAAATGGTGAGATGCTTCATCTCGCAATTTTGCGATTCATTTTCATTTATCATATTCATTTACTTGATTTGCTTTGTAGAATCTCACTCAGCATAAAATATTAACGTAGGATATTTTACTTCGAGAAGCTAAATAATAGTGGTAATTGTTTAAATAGTTGGCTGAAAAATCTTTGCTTAGTAGTTAGTAAAAACGTGGTAAAAACAAAACATGAGGTTTTTTTGGCGCCATTCAACTATGGCAGAATTGGCAGACGTGATTTTTATTTCAGTAATTGTTATATTGTTACGGAGTTGATCTTGTTGCGTAAAATCAGTTTAGTTTTGTGTAGTAAGTGTCAATATTGAAATAATCGTCAAGTGGTGTGAAAAACGATGGGATTTTTATCGTGGTAATCCATGGGTAATCCACCTAATCGAAGTAGCACCACAGTGTCTACCATCGATCGTTTGACGCCAAACTCTCCCAAGATGCATTGAAATGCATTACACTAGCATTTCAATGCAAACTATTGAATAAAAGTGTTAACGTGTGGCCCAAAAGGTCCTGCAACTAGAGCCGTAAAACTGAATATTAAATAATAAAAAAGAATTTTACAACAACAAGAATTTTACAACACAAAACATGAGCGCCATTTTCCAAACATTTGTACCTAATGCTAATATATTTGCACTGTTGAAGTCTCGCCATACTGGATTAAAAAAAAATATATACATCAAGATGGCTCAATCTGCAACTGTAAAATCAGCTGGACTGGCGAGTAGATGTCATAAGCCAGCTGTGATTTTTAATTTGATAAAATTAATTTAAATTTCAGTTATTTCTATATCCTAAAGTGAATAATATTGTGTATTAATCTATAAATAACCTGGATAAATGTTTGTGATATCGTGCATTGTGTACTATCGAAGATATTGAACATAGGCCGGCTAGCTGTTAGCCGGTTGTAAACAACGTTCTCCGACTACTTTAATTCCTGGGGAGTATCAGTTTCTTTTTATTAGTTACACTTACTGTAATTTGCCATTAAAATAAAGAGATAAACGTTAGTTTTTGTGACTTATTAGTGTAAATTATCGAATAATTGTGTAACTACCTGACTTAACGAAACAAATAATTCCTAAACATTGTTTTTTTCCGATTTTCTGTAATTATTAGGACACAAACAGACCCACAACACATCTCAATACTCACTTTACTGTGAGATACGTCAATTTACAAACATTTGGGTTCCTGTTAATCTTTCTTTACTTGACAAAATGTGGAAGTGAAGTTGATGGTGACTACATAACCCCAGACAGACACCTACATTCTTACTCCACATTCATTTGTAATTCTCACATCCACTATCAAAAATACATTTAACAGTATTTAAATTATCTGATACTGAATTTTAACATTCCAGATTGTCACAACTGCCAGTGATCCTTGCAAGTGTTTGCCACCTGTAGACTAAATACAAGAATAACTTTGAAACAATTTTTCAATACAGTGAGAAGTGACTGTGTCCCAATATAAACATTTTACCTCACTTAACTTATATAAAACCTGAAAATGATGACTCGCAAAGCTTCAGTCACTGACATTGAAAAGAGACTGAAGCAGGCTTTGCTTGACCAGAAAAAATTGCAGGAACTTAATGATAAATTGCTGCAAGAACATGAAGATAGTGAACAGGAGATTCAAAAAATTATTAAAAAAAATACAGAACTTAAATTAGAGCTGTCAGAATTACATACAAAATATTCAGAAATTGCTGAACAATATGTACAAATGCAAGATATAATAATGTCATATAAGCAATGTCATGATACTCATGAGCAGGCATTGAGTCGAATTAGTGATTTAGAATTAAGTTTGTCTGAGGCACATAAGACAATGCAATTATTAGAAAATAAGGTCTCCACAGAAGGTGATGCTTCTCAGAGCCTGTTCAGTGAGTTGGCCTGTGATCCCAGCATGGTCAATGACCACTACAACTCTGTTGACTTCCGGCTCACTGGACAACAATCTACTCAGAATGTGTTTATGTCCGCCAATAAATTTAAAAAGTATGTTCGGATAAACAGATTTATTAAGAAAACAAATAAATTAATTAAAAGGAAAAATCACTATAAAAATCATATATTGCTAAGACAAGAACATGCATTGCTTAAAGAGCAATTGAGTTTATGTAATGAAAAGTTAAATAGTAGCCAATGTTTGTATGATAGCTTAACAAAACCTATGAATAAAAAAATTTGTGAGCTAGAACACTACATAAAAAACATGAGTAATGATCACCTTGACATGTTTAAAAAAATTATAGAATATCAAGTAACTGCCAGGCATGATATGATTGATTTGTGTAATTACAGTACAGAGAGGTATGCATCTCTCACCAGTAAGTATTGTGCATGTACTACTATACAAAGTAATGATTTGTTGAATTGTAACCCAGTTTTAGCACAGCAAAATGAGGGTAAGTCATCACCAAAGCCTACAGTGCCACCCACAACCCAAAACACTAATACCTTTATTTTCTCAGATAAGATGGGTCAAGGGCTGGGGCAGTTCCTTGGGGATGAGCTATCTGAAACTGTGTTAAACATATGTTCACCCGGATTGCCTTACCATATTATTATTGATAATTTGATAAATTATCAGCCTGTAAGCAATGGATCAAATGTAATAATTTTTTGTGGAGACAGTGTTGGAGTAAAAAGATACCACATTACTAATTCGATCACTAAACTATTAGAGTTCTGTAAAGTGAAGAAATGTAAAGTAACACTTTGTTCCTTTCCATATGCTAGCAATATGGATAACTATTACAATAAACAGATTTATATTTTAAATCAACATTTATACAATTTGACATGTCGTCATAGTGACGTATTATTATACTTTGATTGTAACAAGTTTGTTACTAATTATACACTGACCAAAGATACATTGTATCTTTCAAATAAATTTAAGAAACAAATTGCTAAATTGTTAGCATATAATTTAAAAGACACTGTCACAATGACAAAGAAATATAGTCATGGGACTACATACGTATCGCCGACATGTAAAACTGTCGCACAACATGTACAATTTACAACTTTAAACTAGGACATGAGACAAAAGCCAAGCGTTGTTTATTAAATATTGTCTGTCAAAATCTACAAGGCTTGGCTGGCAAGGAGTTAGAATTAGAACTTTTTACAAAAAGTCGTGAAATTGAAGTTATTTGCATTACTGAACATTGGTTAAGAAGTAGTGAAGCTATTGTTTTTGACAACTTCCAATTGTCTAGTGTATATATGAGAAGTAGTTCTATTCGCGGCGGTTCGTTAATACTACTAAAGAGCGCACTAATATATAAAGAGCGTAAGGATATAGTAAGTCTATCGATTGAAAGTGTTATTGAATTATCTTGTGTAGAACTGGAGAACTATGTTATTGTATGCGTATACCGGCCCCCTTCCGGAGATTATAACAAATTCGAATCCGTAAAAGAAGACGTACTTAAAAGAATTACTAAGAAACGGAAATCTGTCATAGTTTGTGGAGACTTCAATGTTAACATACTTGAAGATACCATATTGAGCACTAGATTTATATCAATCTTTAAGTGTTTTAATTTAATTAACCATTTCTCAGATCCTACAAGAATTACTTCCCATTCAGCAACTTGTCTTGATAATATATTTTCAGATAATAAACCAGTCACTAAGTCTGTAATAACTAATCTTACATCAGATCATTGTGGTCTGATAGCTAGCTTCCCTGACAATATAGTTGATGAAATCAAGCGCATTGAATATCGTCCTATCACTCAAAGTCGTAAAGAAAGGTTCAGGCAGAATATTGATTCAAAGATTTGTGCATTAGATTATTCTCGTCTGAATGACTCAGATAGTCAATATAAAAAATTGTTTAATGTAATCCAAAAAGAATTTGATAGCGTATACTGTACGGGTCAATAACCGTGTCATTGTTTACTTAATATCGCAATTGATGATTAAGGAATTTTTAGTATATTTATACCTAACATTGCTGTTAATAGTTTAGTGTGTTTTTATAATAAACGCATTCAAGACATCTGCGGTCGTTATTATCATTTTAGCCACCGTAATTATCATCTCAAGTGTAGCCTATCCCGGTACGCTACATTTTTTGGTCCTTCGAGCCATTCAGGAGCACCATTTTTGGTCCTTCAACATCACAACTACTTCGCCGTCGCCGCCTGGTGTGCCGCGATTCCGAGTACGTTGACCCGTATATCATCTTAAGAAGATCACTAAGATTGAGTGCAATTGTGACTTTGCTTAGTAGCGAATCGGTTTGACTGGCCTCCCACAAGCGGGTCTCACCAGTTAAATTGAGAAGGCGCATAATACTAAGTAGAGATTACAAGACCACTTAGTTAAATATAATTCCTTGTAATATCTTATAATAAGGAATATCCTATAATAATCATGGAGGATTTGATCACCCGCCAAAGTGAATTAATCAAGATAATCGAGAAAATCAGCATCAACTTCAACAAAGATGGAAAGGAGAGAAAAACTCAAGAATATATAGAAAAAAGATTGAACACGTTGGATGAACTTTGGAACGAGTTTCAAATGAATGATGAAAAGTTAGCAGAATATGAAGATAAGTCACATGAATATTTTGCTCAAAATATCTATGAACGAATGAAAGAATTTTACGAAACCGAAAGACAGAAGATTGCATACTTTCCAGTGCCATCGACGTCAAAAATCACCCCAAATACAGTCCACCATAGTGAGAAACTGTTATTTGAAGTCCCTACAAGTTGCAAAGAAGACGACTTTATGAATAATAACAGGTTGGTGGAAGATTTGCTATGTAAGCAACATACTAACTTCCGCGCCTTTTCCCGTGTGTTGCAACGTATCGATGTCGAGAAGATGGACGAAAAATGGGAAATAGAAGATATGTTAAAAGATTTACAACACCGTTGGCGTAAGATTGACGAACAGCATATGGAGATCGATAATTATCTTCAAGGTCGGGACAAGCAGTACGAAACTCAATTTTTAAAATATGAAGATAAATATGTTGACATCAAAAAACGGTTGAATCATAAATTAAACACGACTTCACATCTGCAGCAATCAACTCCTAAGGTTGACATTCCATATTTTACGGGAAGATACACTCAATGGCCCACTTTTTTTGACCTGTTTAGAGAGACTATACACAACAACAACGCGATCAGTAAGGCGCAAAAAATGCAACATTTGAAAGGAAGAGTTAAAGGGGAAGCTGAACGTATCATACAACACCTTAATATATCATCAGAAAATTATGATACTGCGTGGGAGATCCTTACACATCGCTATAATAATAGTTACGCTCTATTTTCAAATCAAATTGAGATATTTTTGGGTCAACCTACTATACACAAGCAAACTTCATTTGAACTCAAGCGCCTGTATGATACTACAATGGAGTGTATACACGCGATACATAATTTGGGAGTCGACACCTCAACCTGGGACCCTCTGTTGGTACACTTAATCGCAAAGAAGTTAGACACCGATACATATATTGATTATAAGGAAGCACGCCAGTCCCCAAGGGAATTGCCGTCCTTTGACGAGCTTATGAACTTTATTGAAAGCAAATTTACTGCTCTCGAGCCGATTAACAAAAGGGATAAGGACTCTACTCATAAAGATGGGTTCGAAAATAAATTTATCTCAAAACATCCGCCAAGAGGAGCATACAACAAACTTAATTATCAGCCAAGATTTTATCAGAAGAGCACATTCCAAGCTGCTCCTTCGTTTACGCATAAGTGCCCTTCTTGCTATGGTGCGGATGAATTATACAAGTGTAAAAGATTTCAAAATCTTACTTCCGAGGACAGAATAAAAACTCTTGTGAAACAACAAATTTGCCAAAACTGCCTATACAAGCATCACGAAAAACAGTGCAAATCATGGCGACGCTGTAGGTATTGCAACGGTGAGCACAATTCGCTTATACACAACGATATTACGCAAACGCAATCGTCAGCACCTAGTACGAGTTCGACACAAATAACAAGTTCGTCGTCCTCAACAACAACCGTGGCAAAGCCGCCTAGTGACAAACCACATAACGTTAATCACGTGGCCGCTGAAGATGAAGAAATATTACTAACTACAGTATCATTGAAAGTAAAGGCAAGCGATAACACATACATCATACTCAAAGCATTGTTGGATCAAGGATCACAGATCTCTTTGATTTCCGAAAATGCTGCGCAGATGCTGGGATTAGAACGGAAAAAATATCATGCCGGTATTTCGGGAGTAGGTGTCTCGTCTAAACAGAGTAGAGGAATAGTCACTTTAGATTGCGAATCTATCTACGGAGACTACGATTTTCAAACGCAAGCATTAGTCATCTCACGTGTCGTCAATAACTTACCCAACACGTCGTTTAAAGGACGATTTTGGCCACACTTACAAAACATTAAGCTCGCTGATCCAGAGTACAACATATCGAAGCCCATTGATATACTACTGGATGCAAGTGTTTACTCGGAGGTAATCATGAACGGCCTCGTAAAAGGCCCCGCCCAATCGCCAATTGGGCAATTGACTCGTCTTGGGTGGATTCTATCAGGGAGCGTACGCACCTTCAACTGCAATGTGGTAGTACAAGAAGTTCTTGATATTTCAAAATTTTGGGAAATCGAGGACATCAGTCAGTCTCAACAAACCTTGACGGAAGGAGATCAATATTGTGAAGATTTTTATCAAAAAACAACACGTCGAACGGAATCAGGCCGATATGAAGTCGCCCTGCCGATGAAACCAGGCTTCGAAGAGAACCTTGGTAATTCCAAAACAAAGGCAATTAGTCAATTTAAACAATTAGAGCGAAGAATGAATAATAATAAACCGTTATTGGAGTCCTATAGAAACTTTATACACGAATATGAGCACTTGAATCATATGCGCCTGGCTGACGCCAACATTACGTCATTACCCACGTGCTATCTTCCACATCATGGCGTAATAAAATTAGATTCTACGACTACTGCCTTACGGGTCGTTTTTAATGCATCCTCGAAAACATCTACAGGATTTAGTTTGAACGACCTAATGGAGTGTGGTCCTAACTTACAACAGGACCTACAGAGTCTTATTGTAAACTGGAGATCACATAAATACGTCATGACGGCCGATATTGAAAAGATGTTCAGACAGTTTCTGATTCGAGAGCAAGATCAATATCTTCAAACAATTTTATGGAGAAATAAGCCCACAGAAAGTATAAAGGAATATCGACTTTCAACTATTACCTATGGCATGAAAGCTGCTCCATACTTGGCAATGAGAACATTACGTCAAATCGGCAGAGATAATGTGAATGAATTTCCTTTAGCAGCATCGACAATTGAGAACTGTTTTTATACCGATGATCTTATGACGGGACATGATTCCATTGTCCTAGCAAAGGAGCTACAGTCTCAATTAATTGAAGTTTTAAGTAAAGCAGGCCTAAATTTACGCAAGTGGTCAAGCAATGAACCTATGTTGACCAAACATTTATCTTCCAATCAACTTAATACGCCATTTGAATTTAAAGATGAATCCAGGAAAACGTTGGGTCTCCGATGGAATCCATCATCCGACACCTTTTCGTTTCAAATTAAATTAAACGAGGAATCACAAGAGTGCTGTACCAAGAGAAAGCTGTTATCAGAAATATCGAGAATATATGATCCATTAGGTTGGCTGTCTCCCATAACTATTAGAGCAAAAATATTATTTCAAAAGACATGGCTATTGGATTTAAAATGGGATGACCCCCTACCTTTGGATACATCCAAGGAGTGGGAAAGTTTTCGAAATGATTTTAAAAACATCGAAAGCTTTAGTATACCAAGATATTTGGGTCCAAAGGACACTTATCGAATATTTGGTTTCTCTGACGCCTCATTACTAGGCTACTCATCAGCTGTTTACGTCGTAACGAGCGATAATAAAGGCCAGTATACATCACGACTTGTTGCCGCCAAAACAAAGGTAGCTCCACAAAGGAAAACCGTGTCGTTACCTAGATTGGAACTTCAAGGAGCATGGTTATTATCACAACTCATGAAGAAAATCGTCAAAATTCTTTCCGCTGATAATAATAATATCACCGTTAATGCATGGACTGATTCCATGGTCGTACTTGGTTGGATAAAAGGTGACGCTACAAAATGGAAACAGTTTGTAGCTAATCGTGTACGACAAATAAATGATATAATACCAGCATCTCAATGGAGACATGTAAAATCCGAGGAAAACCCTGCGGACTATGCCACAAGAGGAGTGTCCACAATCAACCTGAAAGAAAGCACATGGTGGACAGGACCATCGTGGATTTTATCATTTGATCCATCGCAAAAATCAGAAATTGAAATCGAAAATCCAACAATAGAAATGAAAAGGGCATGTGTGAACATCGCTTTACATCAAGACTCAATTATTAATAAATTACTTGAAAATAAAAGTACGATTACGCAAACTGTTCGGATCGTTGGATGGATACTACGATTCAGCAGAATGTTGCGTAAATTGCAACCCACTTCGAGCAAAACACAATGTGCAAAATCAAGCGAATTGTCGCCAACGGAGTTACAGGCTGCTCTGAATTTAATAATCAAAAATATACAATGCATGGAGTTCCAAGACGAAATTCACCGATTAAAGAAAGGAAGACCAGTATCAAGTAACAGTAAAACATCTAACTTGAACCCCTTCCTTGACGATTATGAAATATTACGAGTTGGGGGACGTCTTCATAATGCACAAATTAATTACGATTCGAAACATCCTGTAATACTACCGTCGCATAGTCGCTTAACAGAGCTATTAATAAATCAATCACACATAATAACGTTACACGGCGGACCTAAACTTACTCTGTCGTACATCAGAGAGAGATACTGGATCATCAGTGGCATACGCACTGTGAAAAGGCAACTAAGATCGTGCGTTAAATGCAGAAGATACAGTCAAGAAACAAAAAACCAAATCATGGGAAATTTACCTACACCAAGAGTAACTCCTTCTCACGCGTTCACAAATGCTGCCGTGGATTTCACAGGACACCTCGATATCAAGAGTAGCAAGGGTAGAGGTACGAAAATCACGAAAGGTTACGTTGCGGTTTTTGTCTGTTTGGCAACGAAGGCGGTTCATTTGGAATTGGTGTCAGACCTGAGTACTCCGTCGTTTCTTGCTGCATTTAAACGTATGTGTGCTCGTCGGGGTACGCCAAAGCACATGTACTCAGACAACGGTACTAACTTTGTTGGTGCATCCAGACTACTGAAAGCTGAATACAAGGCTATACTAAACATTATGGACCATCAATTTATGAAGAACATCACCGATATAGGCATCACGTGGCACTTCGGCGTTCCGGCTATGCCCCATGCCGGAGGAATTTGGGAATCAGCAGTACGAAGTATGAAGTTTCACTTGAAAAGAACATTAGGAGATCAGAAATTAACATATGAAGAGTTCATCACTTTACTGTATCAGATTGAAGCATGCATGAACTCTCGACCACTTTGTGCACTCACTGAAAGCCCTGATGACGAGATTCTAACACCAGGTCATTTCCTTATAGGACACTCATTGCTAACACGACCTCAGTCTGACCCAGATTACGTAAATTTACCTACAAGATGGCAACTTGTGCAAAGTATCAATAAAGGATTCTGGAAGCAATGGTCCAACGAATACCTGCACCAGCTTCAGACCAGATCAAAGTGGAGAAAACCTATAAAGAATATAGAAATTAATGATATTGTAATCATTAAGGAGGACAACATGCCCCCCGGAAAGTGGGCGATGGGCCGTGTTCAGGAATTACATCCCGGTAAAGACGGTTACGTAAGAGCTGTTTCATTAAGAACTCAAAACAACGTTATAAAACGCCCCATCAACAGACTTATCACCCTGCCTGTGCAAAACACGCCCCAAGAGATGGAGACAGACACAACAAAGAATCAAACCGAGAACAAGCGCAAACGCAGTACACGAAAAACCACCGCTTTCTCTCACTTCGTGTCCATGGTTCTACTGATATTATTGACGTTTGTAACACCAAGTCTACAACAGGGTTCTCTACACTACAACAAGACTGTCCTGAACAGTAATCAGGCTTTATATTTCGATAAGATTTCAGAAATGCAACATATCAAGGACGAGTGGAAATTAATTGTTTACTTTAATATGTCATCATATTGGCATGAATTATCTGAGGTTCAGCAATATCTCAATCACATACGAGAAGAATGTGTTGGAAAATCGCTACATTATGAAAGTATCGTATTACAATTGCAACACGAAGTCAATGAAATAGAACACTATAATAGCCTATTGAAATATCACAAAAATCGACAGAAAAGAGGATTGGTGAATGGTTTAGGATACATCGCTAACTCACTATTTGGTGTGCTAGACGAAAGATTTGCGGAACAGTACAAAGCTGACATTGAGAAGATAAAGATTAATGAAAATCATTTGCAAAATTTAATAAAAAACCAAACGTCAGTAATTGAATCCGAATACAACATACTTCGTCGTAATGAAGAAACCATGAATAAACAGTTTTCCTTTATCAAGGAACATCTCAGGAATCTGACGATCGAAGCACAACATATACGATTATCTCAGCAGAGCTACGTGTATGTCACCACCTCTGCATTGACTGCGCACATCATCATCACCAATATTAGACATATCCAACAAACATTATTAAACATGATAACGGATATATCTCACGGAAAAATCGACACGCATTTATTTACACCTGAACAGCTGGAGAGGCAATATTATATCATACAAGGGCACATCACGGGAGATCTCTCGTTACCTACAAATACTGACAACATCAATGAACTGTACAAAATGATGAAAGTGTTTGCGAGAGTCATAAAGGACTATTTGATAATTGAAGTGAAAATTCCACTTCTAAGTAATGAAATATATGAACTAGATAAAATTATAACAATCCCACAAAAGAGAGGAGATATGACACAGTACGTGACATCGACCTTTCAGTACATAGCTTTCAATTTGAAACGGGATTCAGTATTTTTACTGTCACAGAATGATATAAAAACATGTATGCATATTAGAAACGGAAACGTTATTTGTGCCCTCGATCAACCCATTTATGATTTAAAACTAAAGCAATCAATTTGTGATATCAAATTGATAAACAATGAAAACATGACACCATTGGCTTGCACTCGTACGCAAACGCCTTGCATCGCTGATAAATGGATCAAATTACACGAGGAAAACAATTGGCTGTATTCCTGTTGCAAGGAATGCAACATACGCATTTTTTGTGCACCTGACATGGAAGTAAGTACATTGACTGGGAATGGCATAATCAAGCTCGGTCAAGGTTGTACAGTGAAAGGGGATATGTTTACACTACAAGCCCATACGAATTATTATAATCAAATACAGAGACAAATGGAAAAGTTCAACATGCCCGAAATATCCGTTTTAAATACTATTCTTAACACCAGTCTTCCCGAAGAAGAGTACAACTTTCAAACGGATACGAAGCCTGAAATGTGGGACAACCTAAAGGCACAAATAGAACATTTGAAGACAGAGTCGACGAAGGAATTGAGCGTACATGATGTACATCAATACATTGTTCAATATGCTACGCTGGCTGGATTACTAATAGTAATCGGAGCGGGTTTGTGTCTCTGGGCACGCCGCCGTAGTAGATCAGCATCGCCTATGCCGCAGACTGCGCTCGGGCCCGCGCCGACGCCGCTGCCTCGCGCGGACAGCCGGACCAACGTGAACACCGGCGCCTCACCAATACCACTTCGGCGCATCTTTAATGTCCCTAAGCTCACAACCGATTAGAATTATAAATTATTTCAGTTATTCATTTATAATTATACTTTAATTTTTTACTTTGTTCTTAAATTTATATCAATATTTGTTATTTTTTTGGGTGTTTACTAGTTCATAGTTCACTTTTCGTAGATGGGGAAGATGTACGGGTCAATAACCGTGTCATTGTTTACTTAATATCGCAATTGATGATTAAGGAATTTTTAGTATATTTATACCTAACATTGCTGTTAATAGTTTAGTGTGTTTTTATAATAAACGCATTCAAGACATCTGCGGTCGTTATTATCATTTTAGCCACCGTAATTATCATCTCAAGTGTAGCCTATCCCGGTACGCTACATATACACAGTGAAGACTATAAAGTGTAGCAATAAAATTAAATTTGACGACTGGGCCACCAGTGGCATTTATAAAAGCAGGAATAGATTATATGAATTATATGCATTAAGAAAATATAATCACAGCGCAGTTTTTGCTGAATATGTTAAAAACTATTCCAAAACCTTTAGGAAAGTCTGTAAATACACAAAAGCTTTGCACTTACGCGAAAAAATTAAAAAATCGAATAATAAAATCAAAACTACTTGGAATATCATAAATAGAGAAACAGGTAAACTTAAATCATGTAGTAATTCAATATCTTTAAAAGTAAACAATAAGATTATTGTATCCAGTTCACAAATCGCTGATACATTTGAAAATTTTTTTACTAACATTCCTGTAATAACTACAGCTTCACTTAATTCCTCTCCTAAAGAGGCTATCAGCTACCTTAAAACATACGTGCCGGAGTGCAAAATTAATTTTCTATTTAAACATGTTAACCCTGTTGAAATAATTAAAACTTTTAAATCTTTAAAACTTAAACATTCCGGAGACTTGTGGGATATGTCTGTTCATATTATCAAGGATATTATTGATATAATTGCCCCAGATCTTGCGTACATTTTTAATAATTGTATTGATGAAGGCAGTTTTCCAGATTTAATGAAATATAGTAAAATAATACCTTTATTTAAGTCCGGATGCAAAAATGACCCGACCAATTTTAGACCGATTTCAATTTTGCCGACTCTTAGTAAAGTTTTTGAAAAAATTATACTTGAACAACTGATGGCATTCTTTAATTTAAACAGACTTCTTCATGATACACAATACGGTTTTACTAAAGGTCGCTCCACTACCGATGCTGGAGTAGCGCTGTTAAGACATATATTTGATGCGTGGGAGAAAGCTCAAAATGTGCTGGGAGTTTTCTGTGATTTATCAAAGGCCTTCGATTGTGTGATTCATGATACTTTAATTTGCAAACTTAACCATTATGGTATAAAAAACAAAGCTCTTAGTTTAATATGCTCTTATTTAAGTTGTAGAACTCATAAAGTTGATATAAATGGGACGAAATCATCAGGATCTCATATGAAAATGGGAGTTCCGCAAGGCTCAATACTAGGACCATTCTTATTTCTAATTTATATAAATGATTTGCCTTCTTTTGCAAAGCTATTTTGTGATATTGTTTTGTTTGCTGATGATACGTCTCTAATCTTTAAAGTAGATAGAAATAAGACAAATTTTGACGATGTGAACAATGCACTTACCAAAATAATGTCCTGGTTTTCTGTGAATAATTTACAATTAAACGCCAAAAAAACAAAATGCATAAATTTTACTTTACCAAATGTAAGAAAAACAATGATAGAATTAAAACTCAACGGGGAAATATTAAGCTTAACTGAGTCTACTGTATTTCTGGGTATTACTGTGGACCATAAGCTTCAATGGAATCATCATATCACAAAACTTTCGGATAAACTTAGTTCTGCGGCCTATGCTGTCAGAAAAATAAGGCAACTTACAGATGAGGAAACTGCCAGATTAGTTTACTTTAGTTATTTTCACAGCGTTATGTCTTATGGTATCCTTTTATGGGGTAAAGCAGCAGAGATACAATCTATTTTCATTCTGCAAAAACGAGCTATAAGGTCAATTTATTGTTTAAAAGCAGGTACTTCACTTAGAAACATATTCAAAAAAATTAATATTCTGACTGTTCCTTCCCAGTATATTTACAACTGCATCCTTTTTGTGAGAAGTAATATTAATTCTCTTTTAAAGAACAGTGACATTCACAATAGGAATACACGAAATAAGGGAAAGCTTCTTCTGCCGTCCTACAGGCTGCAGAAAATCAATAGTTCATTTGTGGGCCTTAGTATACGCTACTTTAACAAGATCCCTAGTGAAATTGTCGAATTGCCTTTGCACAGATTCAAGACATATATTAAAACTAAATTAATGTCTAAAGGTTACTATACCGTCAATGATTACCTAGAAGACAAAAATGCGTGGCAATAATTGTAATGTAGATACTATTTTTTAGATTATAATTTAGACTATCACCGTACATGTTTGTAATGAAAAATGTGGTAAACTGCAGAAAACTACTCAAATTAGATATCTATCTTTTTATTTTTAAACTTCAATGACGTTGTAGTTTATGACATTTTTTAAATGTTTGTTAGGTTTAGAAAATTTAATAGATAAAATATAATTAATATTTGCATATTTTTAATAAAAATAACATAATTTTATCGATAGTATTTACTGTGAACGTTTCCGAACGAATACGACTCACTTTAACTTCCGGGTTTTGGATATTTTACGGGTAATTCGGACATCAAAAATGATGGCGGCGGGTCGGGACATCGAGTCATTCTTTTTGCGGCATCGGTCACGAACAGACTTGTGATCAGGAACTGTACCAGTGTTTGGAGGAAATATAAGCGGTTGGATATCCATGTGAGTTTCTAGCTTGTAATATAATTACCTAGTGTAGACTCTTGTTTGTATGTGTTTGGTGGAATATAAGTATTTATGAATCTGTGGGTTTCATTAGACTCTCTTTAATAGTTCCCTTACATATCAGAAGTGGGATTGTAACCATTTAGTCCTAAAAATTAAAAATGTTTGAAAAATAACCTATTTTAAAATTGTCACCACGTGTTTTCTTGTTTAAATTTAAGCATCTATAAATGGCAGGTAGGTAGTATATTTATCTTTAATTTTAAAGTCATAGTCATTTATAGCTAGTTCAAACATTGGACCCCAAGGTAATGATTGAACCAGGCCATACACTAGGGTCTACGGGGACCGAAAATTCCGTTATTTTTGAGCAACGAGGTTCCGTTTAGGAGATAATTGCACATTTAAGATTTGTGCTAAAAGTTTAAAGTAAAACAAGCGATTTGAATTTTTCTGTAAATAAGCTTTCACTTCAAATCCCAACAGGTTAAAACGTCATTATTAAGGCTATTTGATACAGGTAATGATTGAACCAGGCCATACACTAGGGTCTACGGGGATCAAAATTTCATTATTTTTGAGCTACGACGCATAGTTTCAGAGATATTTAAAAAAAAAAAAGAATCCAATCTAATGTAATAATTTTATTATCATATACAATTAGCTTGATTGTTTATTAAGGGTAAATCTGACACTTTTCTATTTCGATTTTAGAGCCAAGAAAAAGTATAATCATTAAATATAATTTAACAGTTACCAACAACACTTCTAACTACCGTCTTGTTATAACAAAATACAAAGCTTGTCCTTTTCGAGTTTCAGAAAAATGCCGTATGAGGAGGATGTACCACTGCTGCGATGCTTAACTACACCCAATAGACAGGATGGTAATAACAGCCGAGAATCTGTGCGACGAAGTCGCAGTCGCAGTCGCAGCAGATTGCGGGATTCGTTCGAGGAACGCGAGATGGAGTTGGAACGTGAACGCAAACGCTTACGGGATCTAGAAAGCGAGTTACTGAGGGAGCGACGTGCACGCCAGCAGCACAGTGAACATGCTGAGAATCAACCACAACGCCGAAGCAGTCGAGACAAAACTGGGAACGCATCGGTACAGCAACATATACGGTCAGACAGTCCATCTTTTACTATTCAGGATGTTACAAATATAATTAACTCTTTAACTAGCTTTAAATCTCGTTCTCACTCGTCCCCTGTGGCCGCTCCAACAGCAACACGCTCTAGTAGCTTACCTTCCTTTAATATCATACCAGATTTTGACCCATCTTCAAAGGGACAACGTATAGATATCTGGATCAGAAAAGTGAATGAGTGTGCCACATTGTACGGATGGGACGAGGGCACGATAATACCTTACGCTATGCAAAAACTCCAGGGATTAGCTAAGTTGTGGTATACAAGTTTAAATTCCTTATCATATACGTGGACTGAGTGGCAACAAAAGCTATTAACGGCTTTTCCATTTGAACAGAACTATGGCCAATCCCTGGAGGATATGCTGAAAAGACGCAGTAAATTTAACGAGCCCATCGAACTTTATTATTACGAAAAATTAGCCCTATTAAATCAATGTGATATCGAAGGCAAGCGTGCGGTAGAGTGTATAATCCATGGCTTAAGCGATAAAACCCTACGGTCTAGTGCCAATGCATTACGTTGTACTCAACCGGACCAGTTATTGCAGTTTCTCATGGCTAATAAAGAGTTTCCACAGTCTTTCGATCGCAATAGTTTTAGGGCAAGGTCTAATGATTTTAATTACAATCATGCAAGTCGGCCCATTAGGAATAATTTAAATTTTAATGGTAGTCGTGAACTATTTTGCTTCAATTGCAAAGAAAAAGGGCACCCATACCTGAAATGTCCGAAGCCTCTTATTCAGTGTAACAAGTGCCGTAAATTTGGTCATAAAATTGAAAACTGCATGGTTAGGAACGTTGGTGTTGATTCTAAGGATGGTACTCACAAAACTATGCGTATATCCACGTCAGGTACAAATTCGAAGTTTATCAAACAAAGCAAAGTAAATAATATCCCCATGCAATGTTTTGTAGATTTTGGTAGCGAAGTTACATTAGTTACAAAATCAGCCGTATCTGAGTTAGGACTGACTTACCGTGACACTCGTGTACCTCTAAAGGGTTTTGGGAATGACGTCGTTCTTTCTCTCGGACAAGTAGACATAGAGTTAGATGTTGACGGTGTCTCTGCAAATATATCGTGTTATGTAGTGGACGATGAACTCCTTGATTTGCCAGTACTAGTGGGACAAACCTTCACTGAACAGACTCATATTGTAGTGCTCAAAACTTCCGAACAGTTAAATTTCTTTAATATTAATAGCGAGCTCCCATTTTTGGACATTGATAACGTTGAAGATACATCAGTCTCAATATCCTTAATAGCGGACGTTAATATTTATGGTCCAGTTGCTGTTAAAGCGGTTACCAATACTATGATAGACGGTATTATCCTACTGAACGGCAAGGTTATAGGTAAACCAAATCAACAGTCTAGTATCTCTGGTGGAGTTTATAGTGTAAAGGATGGTCAGCTATACGTATACATTACACCATTGTCTAAAGTTTGCCAATTTCACGCGGGAACTATTATATGTAGAGGTTCTAGGATACAGCTAGTTAACAGTGTTTGTCAGATTCCTGAGGCCAATGATCTGCATGAGGAAATTGGCAGTAGTCAGGTTAATATTGGTCAGTCAGTCGATCAGGTCCATAAGCAAAAACTGTTATCTCTTTTAACACAATATAAGCACTGTTTTGCATCGACCTTGCACGAATTAGGGTGTACCAACTCCACTGAAATGAATATAGAGATGAATAGCAAACAACCTGTCGTATATCGTCCCTACAGGTTATCTCATAAAGAGCGCGAACACGTTAGAGAAATGATAGGTGAGATGCTCGAGTCTGGCATTATAAGAGAATCTGTTTCGGAGTACGCGAGTCCCATAATATTGGTTCGTAAGAAGGACGGTAAACATAGGCTTTGTGTAGACTATAGGCTACTTAACTCATTAACCGTAAAGGAACGTTATCCTATGCCGGTGATAGAAGACGAAATCGCGAGATTGTCTGGTCAAGCATATTTTATTACCTTAGATATGTCCTCAGGGTATTACCAAGTACCGCTTTCAGAATCTTCCAAGCACCTTACTTCCTTTGTGACACCCGATGGCCAGTACGAATTTAACCGTATGCCGTTCGGTTTGGCCAATGCTCCCGCGGTGTTTCAACGAATGATAAACAGGGTGCTTGGATCCGCTAGGTTTACAGAGGCTACAGCCTATATTGACGACATATTGATATATGCTAGGGATATAGAAGAGTGTCTAAAGCGACTAGAAAAAGTTTTAAAATTATTAGAAGAAGCAAATTTAAAATTAAATTTATCTAAATGCTCGTTTCTTCAGGACAAAATCATTTACTTAGGTTACGAGATCAGTTCTGTCGGTATTCGTCCTGGAGATAAGAAGATACAATCGGTGATAGATTTCCCTTGTCCTCAAAATGTACACGCTGTGCGCCAATTTCTAGGATTAGTCGGGTACTTCAGAAAATTCATTAGGAATTTTGCTATAATAGCGCATCCTTTAAATAAACTACTAAAAAAGGATGTGCAGTGGGTTTGGGGAAAAGAACAAGGAGAGGCATTTACGACACTCAAAGATAAATTGATCCATAGACCAGTTCTTACTATTTATGACCCTAACGCTGCTACGGAACTACATACCGACGCTAGCAAGGTCGGTATCGGTGGGATATTATTACAGCGCGCTAATGACACTGAACCTTTTCAGCCTGTAGCATATTACAGCCGGCAGACGTCTCCAGAAGAAAGGAATTTTCATGCGTTTGAACTGGAGACTCTGGCCGTGGTGTGCTCGCTGAGAAAATTCAGAGTTTACCTCTTAGGGCAAAGCTTCAAGGTCGTCACTGATTGTAGTGCTTTGCGTTCAACTTTTGCTAAACGCGATTTAATTCCTCGCATTGCACGATGGTGGCTTCTTTTACAAGAATTTCAGTGCACTATCGAGTATAGAGCAGGTATAAAAATGGCACATGTGGACGCACTGTCACGAAATCCCATTCGAAACGACTCTGTGACTGAATCTGACCGATATCCGAGCGTAATGACTATTAGTAGCCAGGACTGGTTACACACACTACAATTAGGAGACTCTGAAATTTGTAGGATTCGCGATATTATCAATTCCGACTTAGATGCAGACGGATTAAAGGCCATCAAAGAAAATTACGTGATCAAAGATGACAGGCTATACAAATGTTTAGATGGAGACCAATCCAACTTACGGTGGGTAGTGCCTAAAGGTGCCAGGTGGCAGCTTTGTCGCATGAACCACGATGAAATTGGACATTTTGGTGTGGAGAAAACCTTAGAACGTATTCGAAAAACTTACTGGTTTCCCAAAATGTCCAGGTTCATCAAAAAGTACGTTCAAGCATGCATTGAATGTGCTTATTCCAAAAAGACTAGCACTAGCGGCGGACACCTCCACTCGATAACGAAAATAGAAGTACCTTTCCACACTCTACATGTAGACCATCTAGGTCCTTTTGTTCGGTCAAAGAACGGGAACTCCTATTTATTGGTCATAGTCGACGCATTCACAAAGTTTATTTTTATCCGTCCCGTACGTAATACTAAAACACAAACTGCTGTTAAAGTACTGGAAGACATTTTCTTTATGTTTCGTATTCCGGACCGAATA
Source organism: Parapoynx stratiotata (assembly GCA_910589355.1). NCBI lineage: Eukaryota > Metazoa > Arthropoda > Insecta > Lepidoptera > Crambidae > Parapoynx > Parapoynx stratiotata. The sequence continues at coordinate 18,795,289 of OU342461.1, forward strand.
ATTAGTGATCGTGGTACATGTTTCACGTCCTATTCCTTCAAACATTTCGTGACAGATAAGGGGATAAAGCATGTACTGAACGCTGTTGCGAGTCCCAGATCAAATGGACAGGTGGAGCGATATAACCGCACCATCCTTGGCTCCTTAACTGCCCAAAACCTAAATTTTGATGAAAGAGATTGGGACAACAAAATAGGTAGAGTTCAGTGGGGGATGAATAATACTTGTCAGAAAACAACAGGTAAGACACCATCGGAAGTTATGTTTGGGCCGGGCATGAATGCTGAGATAGATCCAAGAATGAATGAAGTAGTTAATGAGGCGCGAGATACTACAGACTTAGTTCAAATTAGGGAATCTGTCAAGGATAAGATAGAGGAGGAGCAGGAGAAACAAAAACGTGCGTATAATAAAAATCGACCCCCTGCTCGAAATTATAGTGAGGGTGATCTTGTCAAAATAACGCGAACTTCATTTGTTAGCAACGGCAAAAGTAATAAACTTATATCTCCGTATGTAGGCCCATATCGAGTTACGGCGGTGCTAGGTAATGATCGGTATAGACTAGCCTCTATTCCTGGGTTGAGCGGGACTAAAAATAAGCGTAAAACTACCGTTGCGGCCGATAGAATGTTACCTTGGGTTCACGTGGCCGCTCTGGACCTTAATGAGGGGAATAATGGGGATGATTTCAATTCAGGCTCTAGTGATACAGATATATAAATACTAAATAAATATATAATTATAATTAGAATACTTTTTGGAATAAGTTTATCCTTATATTTATTTATCATGATATCTTTAGCGTGCGTAATAACGCTAAAGTTGTAATAACTTTAGCGTTATTATTATTAATTACATATTTATGTTATTACATAAATTACATATTTACTGTGTATACCTATGTTAAATTATTATAAAGTATATTCTACATTTATTATGACAAATTATAAAGTCATACTGATTTAAAAATAGATAAGTTTTTCAATATTATTTGGAAATTATTAGATGCAATTTACTTTTGATTTTTGTTTGATGAGATGAGCGCCAATATGTTATTTTGTTATATATTTACAATATTACGAGTATTGTTACTACATTATGTTATTAATAAATGAAACTTTTGATGAGCTTTTGTTTTGGTTTTTATATGTAATGCTTTTCATGAATAAATCGTGTTTAAGAAAAGAAAATAATCAAATGTTCAATATCAATAGTTAAGTTGTTTAATTAAATGATTGATTATTGTCTTAATTGTGTGTGTGTGAGACAGACTTGGAAATATTGAGTTAAATAATATTGAATTGTATGGAAGCTGTTTTTAATTGAAATTATTAAAAGAATAATTGGTATGACAATTTCATTATTCTGTGATAACTTTTCTGAATATATTACTTGTGAGCATTAATTACTTTTGTTAATATGAAGACTTCTGTTCTATGTGTATAATTTATGATTCTATGAGAAAGAGGGTTCATAGAACATTGTTGAATAACACTTGCAAGAAAGAGGGTTTGCAAGTACGCCTTTAGTTAGGGTTCTATGAGAAGGAGGGTTCATAGAACGTTGTTAGCCACGACACTTGCAAGAAGGAGGGTTTGCAAGTATGTCTTTGGTCAGGGTTCTATGAGAAGGAGGGTTCATAGAACATTGTTGAATAACACTTGCAAGAAGGAGGGTTTGCAAGTATGTCTTATTACGGTTCTATGAGAAAGAGGGTTCATAGAATTTTTGTTTTTTTTTTTTTTTTTTTTGCAAGAAGGAAGGTTTGCAAGCAAGTTGTGTATAAGTTTTACGTATTCATGAAACTGAGTTTATTGAGTACGTTACTAAGATATGAGATTACGTGATAAGACATTATTGTTAAAATGACTCGATATTCCGAATGTTAGGTTTAACATGGTGCATGAGGACATGCACCTCGTCAGGATGGACGAATGTTAGGTTTAGAAAATTTAATAGATAAAATATAATTAATATTTGCATATTTTTAATAAAAATAACATAATTTTATCGATAGTATTTACTGTGAACGTTTCCGAACGAATACGACTCACTTTAACTTCCGGGTTTTGGATATTTTACGGGTAATTCGGACATCAAAAATGATGGCGGCGGGTCGGGACATCGAGTCATTCTTTTTGCGGCATCGGTCACGAACAGACTTGTGATCAGGAACTGTACCAGTGTTTGGAGGAAATATAAGCGGTTGGATATCCATGTGAGTTTCTAGCTTGTAATATAATTACCTAGTGTAGACTCTTGTTTGTATGTGTTTGGTGGAATATAAGTATTTATGAATCTGTGGGTTTCATTAGACTCTCTTTAATAGTTCCCTTACATGTTGCTATGTAAAGGGAGGGTAGAAACTTGCTGAGTTTCTTGCCCGTTCTTCTTAGAACAAGGCCTCCTGGTAGTTTTGTGAACGGATGGCGTAATTTTTCTTTTTCACGAAATATTGTAAAATGTTTATGACATTCATAAGCATGCGCTAAGACGCATCTAAACTGAATAAATGCTTTTGATTTTGATTTTGATTTTGATTTTGAGCTGTCCGAATATCAAAAGAGAATACCGGTTGCCTTCGTATTGGTGCAAGTTTTTAATTTTATTTATGTAAAATTCCTTTTCTGAAAAGTATTACCAGCAAATCATAACGAATAAAAAGTAAATAGTTATTTATTATACAAGAGTGGAAAGTTCCTTTTTAACCGCGTGCTCGATTTGGATGACCGAGCAAGCGAAGGATTCTTAAGTTGAATCACGAGCGCAGCGAGTGATTCTAAATTAGAATCCTGAGCGTCAGCGAGGGAAACAAACGAGCACAAGGTGAAAAATCTTTCCACTCGAGTGCAATACGTAACTTTTCATCCCACCTCAGCGAGGAAATGACAAAATGAAAAAGAAAACAATTTATAATGACAAAATATTTTTTCACAATTTAAAAAGTTCTAATCATAAATTTGGCACCATAGAGGTTACATTAAATAGGTTTAATGACGTTTTGAATTTACAATTATATTGAGTACTCATTATATGTGATGTTCTAAATTCAAATCTACTTTGCCGCTCAAGCGAATAAAATAGAATTTTCCAGCCAGATTTCGAAGCGCAAAATTACACTTTCCGAGGTGGTGGGATGAAATAGTTATTTATTATACAAGAGTGGAAAGTTCCTTTTTAACCGCGTGCTCGATTTGGATGACCGAGCAAGCGAAGGATTCTTAAGTTGAATCACGAGCGCAGCGAGTGATTCTAAATTAGAATCCTGAGCGTCAGCGAGGGAAACAAACGAGCACAAGGTGAAAAATCTTTCCACTCGAGTGCAATACGTAACTTTTCATCCCACCTCAGCGAGGAAATGACAAAATGAAAAAGAAAACAATTTATAATGACAAAATATTTTTTCACAATTTAAAAAGTTCTAATCATAAATTTGGCACCATAGAGGTTACATTAAATAGGTTTAATGACGTTTTGAATTTACAATTATATTGAGTACTCATTATATGTGATGTTCTAAATTCAAATCTACTTTGCCGCTCAAGCGAATAAAATAGAATTTTCCAGCCAGATTTCGAAGCGCAAAATTACACTTTCCGAGGTGGTGGGATGAAAAAAGATTTTCATTACTCATACTGAGAAAGTATGTCGGAATTTGCCTAAAAACCGAATTGAATCCCTTAAAAGTGACCATCGTATGAGTACCTATATTATATTAACGGAATAAATTATTTGAGTTGAGCTGCAGTAGTCTGTGTACCTATTGCAGCAGCCATGCCCGGCTACTGCAATAGATGCACGGACTACTACTCTACTTAAATTCTAATCTATCGAAAAACTGCGTAAAGTACAAGTATTATTATAGAGTGGTATAAACGTATTATAATCAAGGGCCTTATTAAAATGTCATGGTCACCGTAAGCGAAAATGAGAATTAAATTTGAAATAACTTAAGAATTTCTAAAAACTACCTTCTTACTTCCGAAAAAATTACTTAAAGTTTCAGCGTGAATTCCAAATACTTTTTTGCTTTTTTTGTGTTTGTTCGCTATAGTAAAGTTGTCTCACTGTCGTGATTCTAATCGTAGCTTCTACCTCGAGCCTGTTGTCTTTCATCTGTGTAAGTATTAGAGGCGCTTTGGAACAATGGGGCCGTCGAGGCAGATCGGGGGCACGCCACGCACGACGGCGGCGGTGCGTCACTACGACTGGTCTAACGAGCCACCAGGGGCGACACCTAGCACTTCTCACGTTTTCCTAGGAAATTATTGGCAGACGTTGCATGCGGCAAGCCGAACACAAGGTAAATTAACGCACATAGGGGAGAACTATGTCCATCAGTGGACTAATGTTGGCAGATGATGGTGAAATATTGGGCAAATGTCAGTGTTAACAACACACAAAATACATACGTTCCAGAATTATATTTTTGTCAAAATGATATAGCAATATCGTCATGCCTCTTTTCCTCGAATGGGCGCTGACACTCACATATCACCAGATATGGCGAGTCTGTTGCCGTGCACCGGGCACAATCTGAGGCAAGCTGAGGCAAGCGATGTTCACATACAACTGTACTTAAGTTTATCGTTGGATGTAGTTTTCATCTAGTCTATGTTTATCTAAATATGTATGTTTGCTTCAATTCTGAGGGGGAATTATTTATCGTTGAGTCCGGAAACAATCGAGGCATTTTAGCGAGGCGTCGGCGGCGTGGATGAGGGGAGAGAGGAGGGGAGTAATTAGATGAGCGCCGCGCGCGCCGGACGAAGGCACTGAACGAGTTACCTGTAACGAGGTTCAATTGAAAATATGGTTTAACTTTGTCACTGCCGAGGTGTTGAAATTGTCTAACTAAACCTCTTTAACTAATTTAACCTCATTACAATCACGCCTGTATCCGGACGGAGGCCTCCTCGTGATCGGATGAAAACGGCATTATTTTTGGTAGTGTCGTTTCCCCGTGCAACCGTTGCCGCTACCGCTAATAAATAATTATTACAAATGCATCTTCTAACATTTATCATCGCTATGGAAACTTAGGCGCAAAATGAATATGTCTCAAGACAAAGCAGTCAGCAGTCAAAGGAGACCAAAAGTTTAGCTGCATGTGTGTGAAGCCGCGCGAACAATGCCGCCCGCAACTTGCGGCGGCGCACAGACCTAAGTTCCGAAGCTTTGCTGTTTCTAGCACGCGCTCTTTGTGCGGTTATTCTTAGATAAGAAGTTCCTAATGACGAGTACAACTGGATTTTTTTGCGTTTGGTTGTAATTTCAGGATTGATATCGTCTGGAAAATGGTTTTCTTTGCGTGTATACTAATCTCGTTGATTTACTGTTAATCAAAAATAGTCCGTAATGTTGATATATGTACACTGCATAAACACCAATATAATAGAAGCAGTGAGCTCGCAGCCCGCAGCGGCTTCGTCACCGCGCGTCTCAATTAAAACTCGACTCGCTCCAGCCATTGTTTCGGCTCTGACAAATTAAGTTCTATTTTCTGGGAATATTTCGTTCTATCTAGCGATTGAATCACTTATACAGTTCTATTTTATGGTATTTTGTTTAGGGTGTTATTTAAACGGTAAGCAAATTATTCGAATTTTGGATCGCAAAAACATCAATTACCTATCTGGTCAAAATACTAAAGTCGATAAACTCATCCTTAGTTAACTATTTAATTTATTACATCAAGTTAGCTGGGCATTGCATGAATTAAAGCAGAATGATAAGTTTATTTCGATTAATTAATATTATGTTTTTTTTATGAACATGAAAGAGCATAAAGTAGAGCCGAGTTCTTGAGGACAGCGGGCAGCGGGTGCTCAAAAATGGTTTCTATATTCCTCTCAGCATCGGGACGTTTTCGTTTTACAGTTTTGTACAGTGACAGTTGATTTGGTGGGTGTTAAAGAATCTACTGAATTTCGTGTGGAGCTCTATCCACTTTTATCGCATCGCTGCCCGCTGTTTTCGAGAATACTGTTTAAAGGTCGTTGCATACATAACGTGGACGGAACGAGGATGGATGGGGACTGGACACGGTCCAATCAATGCAAAATCAGTGTTCAGAACAAGATGGATCTTGCATTTAAAAAATGTTGCGCGATAAAATATTACCATCGTCGATAATAATTAATGCATCTTCTGATGAGACACGTTCTGTCCTGGTGAACATTCGTTACGTAATGCAATGACTTATGGGCATCTGCTTGGTCTGTGTCCCGGCGTCGGCTCCGTTGTCGTGGGCGTCGTCGGTGACGGCGGCGCAGCGGGCGCCAGCGGCGTGGGGGGGGCGCGGGGTGAGGGTGGCGCGGGGGGCGCGGGGGGCGCGGGGCCTCGCTGCCGCAGGACAGTCATCAGGCGGTCAATGTCCCGCTGCTGCAGCACCAGCTCCCGCTGCAGCTCCTCCAGCGCCACCAGCACCGCCACCCACTGTGACCTCTCCGCCAGCACCTGCGTACACACCACCGTCTTCATTAGTTACAAATAATATGGTATTACTAGGCAGCATCGAATTCAAAGAGGTAAAACATCAATCAAACCTTCATCTCTTGCTTCTCAGCCTGCCGATTCACCTCGTAGATGATGATGGCCGAGCCCAACCCGAATATGATTATTTCACCTGCAACCAGGTGAAGCATCACTCTTTTCAGTTAACAAAGCTGAATATTCAACAGGAATTATGTTGCTGTGTGTGTGTGTGTACCGAGGATGTCGGCGCCGACGCTGACGGCCTCGCTGTCGCGGAGCGGCGGCGGCGCGCGCGGCGGCAGCGCCAGCACCCACAGCTTGAAGCGCAGTTCTGCCGCGCGGTACAGCCGCCCCGCGCCGCCCACCACCACGCGACGCGCGAACGCGTGCGACGTCGCGTACGCCTGCAACACACACACACACCGCCGCATCACGTGGACCACACGCGCGCCACACGCGCGCCACACACTCGACGTCGCGTACGCCTGCAACACACACACACACCGCCGCATCACGTGCACCACACGCGCGCCGGCCGCCGCCACACACTCGACGTCGCGTACGCCTGCAACACACACACACACCGCCGCATCACGTGCACCACACGCGCGCCGGCCGCCGCCACACACTCGACGTCGCGTACGCCTGCAACACACACACACACCGCCGCATCACGTGCACCACACGCGCGCCGGCCGCCGCCACACACTCGACGTCGCGTACGCCTGCAACACACACACACACCGCCGCATCACGTGCACCACACGCGCGCCGGCCGCCGCCACACACTCGACGTCGCGTACGCCTGCAACACACACACACACCGCCGCATCACGTGCACCACACGCGCGCCGGCCGCCGCCACACACTCGACGTCGCGTACGCCTGCAACACACACACACACCGCCGCATCACGTGCACCACACGCGCGCCGGCCGCCGCCACACACTCGACGTCGCGTACGCCTGCAACACACACACACACCACCGCATCACGTGGACCACACGCGCGCCGGCCGCCGCCACACACTCGACGTCGCGTACGCCTGCAACACACACACACACCGCCGCATCACGTGCACCACACGCGCGCCGGCCGCCGCCACACACTCGACGTCGCGTACGCCTGCAACACACACACACACACCGCCGCATCACGTGGACCACACGCGCGCCGGCCGCCGCCACACACTCGACGTCGCGTACGCCTGCAACACACACACACACCGCCGCATCACGTGCACCACACGCGCGCCGGCCGCCGCCACACACTCGACGTCGCGTACGCCTGCAACACACACACACACACCGCCGCATCACGTGGACCACACGCGCGCCGGCCGCCGCCACACACTCGACGTCGCGTACGCCTGCAACACACACACACACCGCCGCATCACGTGGACCACACGCGCGCTGGCCGCCGCCACACACTCGCCTCGAACGCGTCACATCGTCCTGGTCGCCACACCATCCATTGTCTTGGATACCCTCGCTTGCAGCACTCATTATACGTTCTGGCTTTCGCTTTGAACGTTGTTGTTACGATGGTAAAATGCTTTTACGCATACCCTGAGGGATGAGCGGCCCCTCGAGCGTCATGTGGGACTCCTGCGTTCATCAGTCTATAAGCGGAAATTACCTAACGTAAGAAACTTCCAGCGGCGCGCACTCTTTCCACCATGAGCCGCGGCCACATGTGGAACCATTTATTCGTGCGCGTGGCCGCATTCGAAAGCTACATTAACGCCTCGGCGGGTACCGCGAACAACAGATAATTAAAATATAATATTATTATGTAGTAAATTATAAACGTAACAGTATAAAGGCGAGTAGTGCGAGCGATACCTTGATGCGCGCGGCGACGGGCGCGCTCAGCTGCCGCGCCAGCAGCGCTCCCAGCCGGAACAGCGGGAACTGCTCCGGCGACATCACGCACTTTACTCATTCATACAATTTACCGAACTATGCCAACATAAACACATTATAAAAACATAACGAGATCAGTGAAATATCTCCCTAGAAAATTGTCTGTTTGAACGAGATACAGTTTGCAAATGTCAAAACGACAGTGATTGCCAAATTGTATTTTTAATAATTCTCTAGCATTCGCCTATAGCCTTTCAGCACATTTTACAGGGAGAGCGTGTCCCAAGCGCAGAACAGAAAAATCAACACTGTGCGACACGAAGGGAGCGGTACAGTTTTATTTATTTATTGATTCACCAACATTTGTTTACACTATTACATTGTATTACATTAAAAACTATAAATAATGGTTTTAAGCTAGGTGTAACAAACACTTATAGGCGAATACATCATGCTATAACAATAGTTAATAATTAACATAAGATTAAATTAAAACTAACCGGAAAAAAATCAAGGATAAGGGCAATCAGGTATCAGTGTCCTAAACATAACGCGGTGCTTGTTAGGTGAGTCGGCATGCACATCCAAATGGGCACTGTACTCGTTCACCAATCTACTAATTCTGGCTATGGGGGAGTTTAAACCGCTCACTGTTTTGCGAATAGAAGGACTGAGAGGAGTTATTCTACCTCGTGGGTACCTTCTGGGAATGCGCAAATTAAACTTTTCCAGTAACCGAGGATAGTCAATTGTATGATTAAAAATTTTGGATACATAAATTAGGTTACTAATTTTTCTACGTTTATCTAGAGAAGCTACCTTAAAGTAGTCAAGTTGTCTTCTATAAGATCGTAACTGTCTCTTGGAGATTCCATTTGAGTATACTAAATGACGCATAAACCATTTTTGTATACGCTCTAACATCAATGAGTGTGTAGCATAGTGTGGTCTCCAAACGACTGAGCAGTATTCCAACACGCTGCGTACGAGAGTATTGTATAAAAGAATTTTGGTTTTGCTGTTACGTAAGCCTTTAGAATTTCTAATTACAAACCCTAACATTCTAGACGCACGGCTGGCAATATTTTTTTAATGGCGAACAAATGTTCATTTTTGATCGAAAACTACTCCCAAATCCTTAATTACATTTAATTCTTTGATGTTAGTTGCTCCAATATGATATAAATGTGTAACTAAGTTTCTTTTACGTCTATATCTTACAATGAAGCATTTCTCAGGATTTAGGTCCATATGTTGATATCACACCATTTGTCCAGTTTGCCAAGATCACGTTGAATCATTAATGAGTCTTGTATTGTATTAAACTCTCTACTCATCTTAAGATCATCCGCGTAAAAAATGTTTTGGAGTGCCTCATGATACTAGGTATATCGTTTATAAAAATATTTAACAATATGGGACCAATATGTAATCCTTGAGGAACACCTGATAGAATACTTTGCTTATCGGATTAAAACCATTGACAACTAAAAAGAATTAACGTTCTTCTAAATAAGATTCTATCCATTTTAATAATCCTTCAGATAAGCCATAGGCGGACAACTTTTTCAATAAAATGCTATGGCTTAAACGATCAAAAGCCTTGCTAAAAACCGTATACACAACGTCGACCTGTTTATTAGCATCTACAGCCCCATACTTTCAGCAAGATCCAACAAATTCGTACTTGTTGATCTAAGTATACTGAACGAAACCATGTTGATCAATGCTTAAAGTCTGTTTCAGGTGACATTTTATATACGCACAAACAAGGGATTCTAGGAGCTTAGCAAAAACTGACAAGATGGAGATTTATAATTATTAACCAAATCTTCACCGCTTGATTTGTGGATTGGAACAACCTTAGCTATTTTCCAATGAAAAGGAACGACACCCTTTTGTAATGACATATTATAAATAAATAAGAGGGGTGAATAAGAGACTCAGCACATTTTTCTACAAATATGGGTGGAATCCCATCAGGCCCAGCTCCTTTATTAATATTAATACTTTTTAATTTCTGTAGAAGTGTCTTATGATCTATAACAGGCAAACATAGCTGCTGGTTAAAATTCTCTCTAGTCTCTAAGTAGTCTGTGTGTTTGTTATTAGTCGAAACATTATTACTACCGTCAGTATAAACAGACGCAAAATAAGATGAGAAAAGTTCACATATATGCTTAACAGGATAAGAACTTCTACCGCCACGACAAATGCCCAAAAAAGTTTCGGATTTTTAGAGATATCTTTTTCCACATTAGTAATGTACCAGTTGTAGCAATTAGTTGCTAAGCGACTGCAAAGAGAGCTTAACATTCTTAATTCCACTTCATCCATTATTATATTTTTTTAAAGACTGGATATTTTGCCGAAAAGAGACTTGTTTCAAATTTAATAAGGTGAAAAAAAACTGACTGTGAAGTGCTATTGCGGTGCTTTTGCCTAATCTCTGACTTACCCTTAGCGGATGATAGTCGTGATTATATGTATGTTAAACTTTGTGTGTCCCGTGTTGGTCCGGGACACAAAAAGAATCCACCAACTGCTTTGCTTGCCTAGCATGTCGTAAAAAGCGACAAAGGGCGTATTGGGTACTGGGTCGTGATTGTGTAGGCGATGAACTAGCCACTTGTTACTACTATTTCACGATTTTTCATCTGACCAAACCCAATTTTTGAATGGCTAAATGTGGTCTTAAGGAACACAGTGCTCCTTGGACTCTGCCTACCCCTTCGGGGATTGTAGTCGTGATTTTATGTATGTATGTATGTAACCTTTTTATAAACATTTTATAAATTAAAATGATGACGACAGATGAATATATTTAATGAATAATTCATATAAATATCGGAAAATATATTCAATACATATAAAACAAGACTGGGGAACAAATGTCCAAGCAAATGGCCAAGTCACACAACATAAACTATAATAATAAAGAAATCGCAGTAAGGAACCTTAGACTTGGCACGACTTTGTCTAGATTTCATTACTTTTTAGAGATAAGCAGCAACTCCATTGAGACTTGACTACTTTTTTACAGAATGTTTTTGGTGGGATTTCACTTCTTTTTGTAGAAACGTGGGCATATTGATTTATTTTATTTGATTTTTTTATTTGACACAGTTTAACCTCACGAAATAAAAAGCGAATTCAGTAGAAAAATGTCGTAAACGACTGTAAGGCGGCCGGTTGCCACTTCGCCATATAAGGTTATCGGAAAAACAAACGTAAGCGCGTTTTAAAATACAGTCAGCGCCATCTAGCGACATGTGCGGATATCACCGCCACTCTTATTCCAATGCATTCTATTTTGACCAAATTTTGAGCGAAATTAATAATTTTGTGTAATTTGTTTATTTAATTATGTAATGTTCGAGTAGAATTAAGTTAATCGTTCGACTATTTCTTCTTGTAAACTTGTAGTATAAGTATAAAAGCCAGTCTTGTCTTATCCAAAGTTTTCCTTTTATTTTATTCAAATGCGTATTAAAAGCAGAAGGGGAGGTATTCGCCCAGCAGTGGGAGGCTAGATTAAATTAGAAGATGTGTTCCCACTACGATGGATTTTTATGTTTATGGGGGCATTACCATATCTCCAATACAGCTGAGACCAGCTGAGGGTTCTTCATCAGATAGTTCAGACCTTCGATTTTTGACATCAAGTGAAGCGGCCCACGAAGTTGAATATTTTTTGTAAAGGCGGTACCTATGTCGATCTAATAGTTTGGTTGGGCTCTTGTGTTTTCTAATCAGGGTCACCAGGCACTCCAGATCTTAGATTATCCTAGTTTTTTATAGTTTTCCCTTTATGTGGCCATTAAACCCTAACTCTGTACCAAATTTCAGCTCTCTGAGTTTATGGGAAGTACTAGTTCTATTATGATGATCATGAGTGAGTGAGTGCGTGAGTGTCATAAATTCCAAACATTCCTTTCGCTTAACTTCGGAACTAAATATGACCTACAGACTTCAAATTTTGGATTTTAAGTATGTGATTATAGCTTACTGGATGACGAAAATTTCTGCGTTCTGGTCTTATCTACAAGTTCTCAAATAGGGTCTGAAAATGTGGAGAAATTGTAACGGTATGCCGTTTTATATAAGTACCTCTTTGAAATTAATAAATAATATTGATAACAACACTCGTGGTTGTGAACAAAATATGAGATGACAGAAATACTCAAAGGTAATAAACAATCGATTTTATTACCTACTTAGATCTACAAATTTTGAAATACTTAATAAATACGTTCATTAAACTCTGCTTTATTAATCTAACATTAGAGTTCATAATACTACAAATGAATTAAGATAGCCAAAATATTTAAAAAAAAAAAAACTTGAGAAATCACGGGAATTCCAATTCAAAAGCAAACAAAAGAATTGTTATTCTAAAATGCATCTTATAACTGTGCCTTAAGAACTAAATGAAATACTGATTAGTTTTAAAGTGACAATTTTACAAGTTGTTTCAGATGTAGATAAATTATTAGGATTTATGGTCAAGAAAAAAGGTATGGTTAGTGGGTGAGAGTCCAGGGATCGAGGAGAACGATTTGGTCCTGGAGACGGGGCAGACGCATTACTCCTTGCAAGATGCCTATACTCGTAGTTGTAACGATGTTTGACCGATTTCGATTATTTATACTATAGTTCGTGCGGCAATTATTATATTCGCAGTACAGTTTAGTTAATCTATACGAAATCTAATTTTACTTATATAATTGTGGTTCCTGAAAGGTGATAGCGGTATCAGTAAGTGCTAGATATGTAATCACAATATTTTCATAGAAGAATAGGTATATTGACCATGGGATAAAATAACTATTAAATTGTTTATGATACTTAGATGAATTCAATATGTAGTTGTCTCTTAAATGTTCTTCTATGTAAATACCGTTTTAATAACCGTCTATTGTAATTCTGGTTACGATATTCGACTAGGATTGAGATAGATAGATTATTGAAACAATTACTAACGTTGTGTGTGTTTTGCTTCTTATGCATGTTATCCGTCTTCCTCGTGTTAATGTCAATTTGTTTGAATTAATTTTGTGAGCCATTATCATTTTAAGCATGTGTTTTAACACTATTATAAATTTTTCTATAATAAATAGGGCAGATTCTTGGTTCGAACCCAAATCTAAATATCTAAATATGTAGAAATTACAAAGTTAAAATTTTTGCATTATTCTAGAAAACTAAGATTAATATTACAAACGCGGTTCGATCCCGTTACAAATATAATAGGCATTACTCTTTGGTTTGATTCCAAGGCCTTAAATATGACAAAATTTACAAAGATTCACATTAAAAAGATAGATTCAGAAGTTAGATTCAAATTGAAATTAATGAAATAAATGGATATAAAATACTGAAATTACAATAAGATATGCGGTTCGATTCCGCTAGAAATCCTTATAAAATTAACTCTTATTAAAGTAATATGAATAATTATTAATATCACTATATGATACGCGGTTCGATTCCGCTAACATTTTTATAGTTCAATTGTAGAATACGGAAATAATGTTTTTTTTAGCTATGGAGCGTTCCAGAGTTTGCAGAGGTTAGAGAACTTTAAGTTTTATACAATATAGGTATATTTTAGGATTTAGATGCTGAAGTGGAGAGCTGAGAAAGCTGTAATTGCATGCTATAGTTGTGAATTTAACCCAGCATGTGTTCAATTGCGAATTGAGTGATTTAGATACATTTTCCGTTAATAATTAAAAAATAAATCACTTACTTCCGATTGACAGTTAATTAATTTTGTGCTTTTTATTTTGTGTTTATATTGCAGTGATCTGACCTAAATTTTAATTATAATATTTACCAATATTAAAATCTATTATCGAAACCAAACTCTCACGCACTAACTAAAACTAGTTAAATAAAAAACCTCTGAATATTGATTAAACTACGGACGATATCTGTGGGAACATAAGCCATTCTTATCTTACAATCTAATTAATTCTCAAATGCTATGCAATAATAATTATGTCATAAGAAACAAAGAAGTTAACATTATTTAGCATGGATATTAGGTATCATCTCTTCCTAGATTTCTTATACTTCTTTACTACGACAACTAAGGGGAAACCTATATAAGGTGTCAAACTAATAATACTTTAGGTAAATATAATTATAACGGAATAACTTATTGTTACTTAATAGGCGCTTAAAATACAATACATCTTTATGACATAACTTATTCAACCAATAGGAAAACATAATATTGATGTTCAGGGTAGGAAGAAACTGAGGCAAATATATAGAAGTTTAAATAAATGTTAGATTAGGTATTCGCTACCAACCTGACGTCAACAGCCTCAACATTGTCTTACATTATCACTCAACTTAACCGAGGTTTGGCGCTAGGGGCAATAGTAAATACAACAAATAAGTAATTAATATTAACATTCTCAGTAATTCAATACTCACATTGGTGTCAGTGACTAACTCTAACACCAACAACCTCGACGACTTTTGGATCTCTCAATTTCTAAGCCCAGGTGCGGCGAAGCCCCTGTACTGGACATTGACTGTGTTTGAAGATAGAACGGAAAGGGGCTGGTGTTGGGGAGCCTGGTTACTGTAACTGATTATCAGACCGAAAAGTAGGTAGAGTTGCGTATTATTAGGACTTAATGCGAAACTATATTAAATACAATTGATTAGGACGCTGTCACCATTAACCTTGGCGACTTCTTGGGACCTCTCATCTCTAAGCCGGGTGCGGCGATGCCCCTGCGCTGGACTTTGATTGTCTCTAAAGATAAATCGGACAAGGCCTGGTGTCAGTTAGTTACTATTATATTCAGCCAAAATACGAAACTATAACAAATACAAGTTGTTAGGACGCTGTCACCATTAACCTTGGCGACTTCTTTGGACCTTTCATCTCTACGCCGGGTGCGGCGCTGCCCCTGAGCTGGACTTTGACTGTCTCTAAAGATAAATCGGACAGGGCCTGGTGTCAGTTATTCATATTCAGCCCAATATGTTAGGTAGGGCCAAAAGGAACTTCCTGTGGGCTAGGAAGGGGGGAGTGTGAAACAATATGTGGAGACACTCACCGTGGGGAGCGAGGAGGCGCTTCACCACTTCCACAAAAAAATACAAGATTATATATTTACTACTGTGTATATTTACTATGTGGTCATACACCACATATTTGAATATTATGTAAGATGATCACTTCCACACAAAATAAATGATTACAAATATACATTTTTAGTTGAATAAAGACGATATTATCACTTCTTATATACTTTATATACTTTCATCCTAGGTATTATTAGTACGGATAATCTTTATAATTTCTTTACCAAAATAAAGACACGGTTAAAACTCAGTAACCTTAGGTATTCATCGTATATAGTGTAAGACAGAACTTTAATACATTCATTTATTCAGAGCTGTGTTTAGATGTAGGGATTCGTTAGTAAAGCAGAATGCATTTCAATCGACTAGTTGTTGTTGAATTACATAATTTGCACTTAAATGACTTTCTTTCTCACTAAAAGGATCTAGGTTACTAATTTATCACGACTAGGGTTCACCAATTTGACGATCATTTGGCCAATACATAAACGGAATTTAACCGTAAATAAAATATTACTGGTGTCCTAGTTAGGTCACATTCTACAAATACAGCTTAAAACAAAATAATATAAAAGCTAAAAATGCTCCTCTTTATATACCTTATATTTAGCGTATATAAGGGTGGACAGTTATCATATTGGTCTCAGTGACCAGGTTTCGAGGGTTCGAGTCCCCCCAATCACTA
Organism: Parapoynx stratiotata; assembly: GCA_910589355.1. Classification (NCBI taxonomy): domain Eukaryota; kingdom Metazoa; phylum Arthropoda; class Insecta; order Lepidoptera; family Crambidae; genus Parapoynx; species Parapoynx stratiotata. Next base: position 18,811,432 of record OU342461.1, read on the forward strand.
CCTACTGGAACGCGCAATAGCGTCCGACAGTTACAAAATGGTTCCGGTAATGGATGGTACGGCAGTGTTTGCTTCGCGCTCGACTTGGAGGGGTTACTGCCGTGTCCCCCGATTTAAATTTTTATTGCAAAATGTAAATATTAACTCCTTATTGCAAAATTTAATTGTCTTGGGTAACGAGTTAGAGATATTACGATTTTGGTTCATCAATTTTTTTTTTTATTTATTTATAGCATTAATACATAAGGAAAAATTTGGTTAGATACCGCCAGGGAAGCAGGGGACACTTCTCTGAGTGGCTCACCTCTTAGTTAAGTTTAACAAAGAGACAATCAATGTCAAAGTAGTTTAATTTCAATAATGTTTTTTTCTAAATTTATAATGAACTGTTATGAATTTTTTTATCTTGTACATCCGCTAGGTTGATAATCAATATATTACAATGTATCTAAGTAATATTAATTACTTATTAACTTATTGTACCCTTTTCAAATGCAAATAAATTATTATTATTATTATTAATATTTTTGTGTGTTAATTCACTGGATTATGTCACAGGCACGAAAAAAAATAAAAAGCTTTATATTGGTTCTGTTAAAAAAACTTGTGTCTGATTTAATCATACGGGTCAGGTTCGACTGCCTGTTTAGAAAAATAATAATGCTGTCGCGGCGTCCGGCGGTCGGCGCTCGCAGGTCGCAGTAAAACACTGAGGCCATGGATTTCGTGCACGAATTAATATGGCTCTAGACTTCTGACTTATTTATTGTTGTCTACTATTCAACCAGGCAGCACGGATTATTGCTGTAAGACATGGTGTATTCTTTAACGCATACATTTTAGATACACGGCTTGTTGTTGTGCTCAGCGCTGCGGCGGCGAAGCGCGCTATAAATACACACGCTGTCGTCGGTGCCGCCACTCGTCTTGCATCATTATATTTTCGCTACTTCGTAAATAGACTGATCGGAGTTAACATTATTCAGGTATATAGTTTAATCCTTAACACGTATTGTTTTGTTCCAAAATACACGATAAAGATTGTTTTAGTCCGGGAATTATCGATCTTCCATACATTTCGAACGATGAATAGGTACCAATTAATACTTTTGGGAGTGTTTTTTTTAAGTTGAGTTAAGTGTCGAGAGAAAAGATATCTGAGGAAGATGGAAGATGGCATTTGCTACACATCGGCTACGAACGTGAACCAAAACGCAGGTGAGCCTATAATTTTTGACGGATACATCATGTTTCGTTACATTCAGACTCATACAGCTTCTCAAAACTGCCTAATTCTGTATTAGATTTTCATCCATAAATTAGAAATGTCTTCTAATTTATGTCTGACGGGTTGTTAATTTTACGTCACGAATGATTTTGTTGATTTCGATCATTCGTTTGGTTTGGAATTGATTCGGGTAACATAAAATCTGGTAGACCGGAGACCCACGTGCAGCTGCGGATAAACATAGTTTGATAAGATGATAATGAAGTACGTCTAGTAGAATAAAATTATTGGCTGGTAACTGTCACAAAATACAAATACAAATACTTATTGTAGACCAAGTGTACATACAGAGATGTTATAAAATAATAGCACTTAATACTTAGTCGCCCTTTTCGGATACCACAAAATAGCACAGTGCTCGCTATTTGTAAAAAACAAAGCAACAAAAAAAATCTATAATTAATTCAAAGTAATTAAAATCAAAGATCAAAAACAAATCAAAATTAAAATTACAATTTCTATCAATACCAAAATAATGCATTGAAAAATAATAGAAAACTAAACAACAAAAACAGCTCATCTCCTCTCGACAACAAATAAAAAACCTAATTCTAGCAGTAAACATAAAGATAGCAAAAAAAAAACAAAATTAAATTCAATCAAATCAAAATAAATCAATAGATGAATCAAATTAAAATCGTATAAAAGTAAAATGAGAACAAGAAAGTTAAAGTTCAGGTTCACAGTTCTCATTAGAATCAGTCTTCCGTAATAGGCGTAGAATATTCATGAAATAAATTTTTTTGGCATAACTAATGAACATGATTATAAACATCAATAATTATTTTCGTCGATCACAATTCGATCATAATATCACATCATCAGATCGGTCTAATGCAGCTTCTCCTCTTCACGTAGAGCAGCAGGCGTCGGACGAGGACGATTCCTGCGACGGGGAGAGCAGCGGCAGCGGAGAATCATCGGAGGAGGCGGGGGAGGCGGGGGAGGCGGGGGAGGCGGGGGAGGAGAGTGCGGAGTGCAGCGTGTGGCAGCGCGGCGACGGCGCGGCGGGCGCGGCGCTGGGCGCGGTGCTGGCGCGGCTGCCGGCGCGCGCGCTGGCCGCCGCCGGCGCCGCGTGCCGCGCCTGGCGCCGCGCCGCCGCCGACCCCGCGCTGTGGCGCCGCCTGCTCGCCGCCGCGCCACGCGACCGCCCGCCAGGTGACGCTCTCACTGCTCTCTCAGCCCGCCTGTAGCGGTGCTGGCGCGGCTGCCGGCGCGCGCGCTGGCCGCCGCCGGCGCCGCGTGCCGCGCCTGGCGCCGCGCCGCCGCCGACCCCGCGCTGTGGCGCCGCCTGCTCGCCGCCGCGCCACGCGACCGCCCGCCAGGTGACGCTCTCACTGCTCTCTCAGCCCGCCTGTAGCGGTGCTGGCGCGGCTGCCGGCGCGCGCGCTGGCCGCCGCCGGCGCCGCGTGCCGCGCCTGGCGCCGCGCCGCCGCCGACCCCGCGCTGTGGCGCCGCCTGCTCGCCGCCGCGCCACGCGACCGCCCGCCAGGTGACGCTCTCACTGCTCTCTCAGCCCGCCTGTAGCGGTGCTGGCGCGGCTGCCGGCGCGCGCGCTGGCCGCCGCCGGCGCCGCGTGCCGCGCCTGGCGCCGCGCCGCCGCCGACCCCGCGCTGTGGCGCCGCCTGCTCGCCGCCGCGCCACGCGACCGCCCGCCAGGTGACGCTCTCACTGCTCTCTCAGCCCGCCTGTAGCGGTGCTGGCGCGGCTGCCGGCGCGCGCGCTGGCCGCCGCCGGCGCCGCGTGCCGCGCCTGGCGCCGCGCCGCCGCCGACCCCGCGCTGTGGCGCCGCCTGCTCGCCGCCGCGCCACGCGACCGCCCGCCAGGTGACGCTCTCACTGCTCTCTCAGCCCGCCTGTAGCGGTATTCTTAAACTTGTCGCGAGATCTAGGCGACGTACAACATTTTAAATAGAATTATGTTCCGAGAGAAATTATGGTTGAGGAATCACAATTTTAAGGAACGCGAAGAGGCGCTCGATGAATCAGTGAAATAGAGGTGATCAGGCCGTCGCCTGCGATCCGGCCTATCGTCGCTTACGGGTCCCGACGAGGCATCGATTAGTTAAAAAAATATAATTATTCATCGTTTGGGTTCCTGCAAATATCTTAAAAACTTAATTTTCCTCCAGTGGACTCGTGGCGCGACGAGTACGTCCGCGGCGCGGCGCCGTGGGAGCTCGCGGGCCGCGTGCCGGCCGCCGGCGCCGCGCCCGCGCCGCTCACGCACGCCGCGCTCTCGCCCGACGACCGCCTGCTGGCGCTGCTCACCGAGGACGCCGACGTCATCGTACGCTCTCTGCCGCCCTCTCCACTCGAAACTCGCAGTTCGGTCTTCCAGTGCGTCGTCTCCGTTCCAGATATACGAGGCGTCGGGCGCGTGGTCGTGGGCGGCGGCGTGGCGGCGCAGCATGCGCGCGGCGGGGTGGCGCGGCTGCACGCGCGCGCGCTGGGGCCGCGGCCGGCGGCTGCTGCTGGCCGGCCCGCTGCTGCACGCGCGCCGCTGGGAGCTCGCCGTGCTGCAGCCGCACGGTACTGCCCGCCGCCCCCGCCCCGCCGCCCGCCGCCCCCCGCCGCCCCCCGCCGCCGAGCTAACGCGCGTGCCCCGTCCGCAGAGGGCGCGTGGACGCTGGTGAGCCGCGCGGCGTGCGGCGCGGGCGCGGCCGGCTGCTGGGCGGCGGCCGACGCCTACCTCGCGCTGCGGCCGCGGCTGCTGGCGCCGCGCCGCCGCGTCACGCAAGTGTGGCTCAACGCCGCCACGCAGGTCGCCGCGCCCCACGCGCGCAAGTCTCCACGCCCCACGCGCACGCTTCTCGCTCTCGGTACTCACGCTCATTATTTTCACTCATTGTAGGAAACGGACTCCGAGTTCGCCGGAGTGACCTCGCTGCTGTTCACCATCTTCAATGAGGACGGGACGGATTTGACGTGAGTGCGATGCCTTCTGGTTTTTTTTACAATATATAGGCTGAAAGATTGACCACGATCACGCCTGATGGAAAGCGAAGATGAGGCCTGAGGTGGTATACGCTCGCCTAGTAGATTCTCGTTCACTCTGGCCTTAAAGATATCCAAACTATATTGTTTCGAGAAAACAGACCTCGGCAACGAGTTCCACTCCTTAGCTGTTCGCAAAATGAAAGAGGCAGCAAAGCGCTTCGTGCGAATGTGAGGTATGTCCACAGCATGAGGGTGAAACCCTTCACTGCACCCGGTCGTCGTCGCGGTGGAAGGGGGCAGGGGGGATTAAATTATGAAGGAATATTTAAATGGTAAAATCGTGCGAAACGCAATCCCTCCTTCGTGCTCGTATATACATACGCCCGTCGCGTCCGGCAGGCACGTGGACGTGGCGGAGGTGCCGCGTGGCGAGCGGCCGCCTGACGCCGAGCGCGGTGACGACGCGCAGAATGCGGCCGAGGACCACGACGAGGTACCCTACGAAGCGTCGTTCGTATATCGTAGAAAACTTTCATAGGTAACGTGAAACTCGCGTCTCTCGCGATCACCCGATCCGCTGACTCCGGACAGAGCTAACGTCGACTATACTGTCGTGCGATCTGAGCTTCCAGACCTTCCTTCGGTGGACTGTTCGTGTAGAGTCGCGTGCTGGTGGGCGCATTCGGCGGGTCCACGGGCGCAGTGCGCGTGTGGCGGCTGCCGGCGCTTGTGCCTGTGGCGCTGTGCGCGCGCGCGGCCGGCGACCTGGCCGCGCGCCGCCGCCGCCTGCTGCTGCGGCGCGCGCTGCGGGCGCTGGGGCCCGACGCCGCGCCCGACGACGCCGAGCTCCGCGCGCAGTGCACGCCGCACGACCACGAGCGGGCCCTGGGCGCCGCCGTCGCCGGTACGCGCCTAGAGATGAGGCCGCCGAGACTGAGGTCGCCTCGACTCGAGTCGGCCGAGGCTCGAGCGAAATCTCCGCCGAATGCGGTCGATCTGTAGCCAGTCGATGCGTCTCCGACGTTGAACCCTTCCGATGTAGACGATGTTACGATTCCAGGGCTGACGGTGCGCGGCGCCAGCGCGTGGGTGACGCGCGCGCCGCCGCGCCCGCGCGCTTCCTGCACTACGTGTACCCCAGCGCCGGGGACCACTACTTCGCCACGTGCGTGTCGGCCGAGTCGGGAGGGGCGGCACTAGTCGTGCGAGGGGCCGACGGGTCGAACCCTGGCCACCGCCGAGTTTTAAATGAACTTAAGTTCGTTCGTTGATTCGTTGTAAACGTTGCTCACGTTACGCCGTGCCCGGTGTATGACTGTGAGCTCGCCCCCTCTTACCCGGAGACTGAGGTGCTAGGCGGAGTCCTCGTGCCGCAGAAAATGGGAAACCTCGAAAACGGTCAAGGTTTTCAAGGAAGGATCCCATATTTTATATCTGCTAATCTTTTTCGAACTCGATACTAAACAGTAACATAGCAGCGAACCTTTTTTTAAGAGGGCGTGCGTTCGTGCAGGCCTGAGGGCGGGCTGTCGGAACGCGTGTGGGTGTGGGCGGCGCCGGGCCGCGCGCCCCCGCAGCCGCTGCAGCACGCCGCGCCCGCGCTGCAGGCGCTGCAGCCGCGCGCCGCCGGCCGCCTGCTGGTGCTCACCGCCGCCGCGCTGCACGTGAGTGTCTCACCGCGCCCCGCAGCCGCTGCAGCGCTGCATGTGCCCTGACAGCGGCCGTGTTGCAGGTGTGGCGCAGCCGCGCGACGCCTCAGACCTGCGGCTGACCGCACTGCACCGCAGCAACGCATCACACCGACCTTGGATTTTTAATTCAATAAACTTATTAAGCCCAATACAATATTTTTGGTATTTTATTTACTTACTGTCTGATTGCTGTTTGCGTAGCGTGTTTTTTAGTTTTTTAAACTATTTTTTTTATTGTTCTTCTTGACCCGTTACTTGTTAATGTTGAATACGTGATGGTATCGAATTCTAACCAAAGATGGTACAAGAACTATGAAATTCGGTTCATAAATAAAACTACAGGACTCCTATATCGGGGGACACGGCAGTGACCCCGCCGAGTCGAGCGCGAAGCAAACACTACTGTACCATCCTTTACTGGAACCATTTCGCCAAATTTTCAGGCCCCTATTTGAGAACCTCTGGATAAGACCAGAACGCACAAATTTTAATATCATCATCAAATCACATACTTTAAATCCAAAATTTGAAGTCTGTAGGTCATTTAGTTCCAAAGTTAAGCGAAAGCAAAGTTTCGCATTTACGACACTCACGTGACACTCGCTCACTCGCTCACTAACTCATGATCATCATAATAGAACTAGTACTTCCCATAAACTCAGAGAGCTGAGATTTGCTACAGTGTTAGGGTTTAATGGCCACATAAAGGGAAAACCATAAGAAGTAATTCCACAAGTGACATTGACTTGTTTAATATGTCTCTGGTTAATTTCAAAAAAACTCTACTGTATAATGAGAATCTCGCTGTGTATGGATGGTGATCCTACATGTGTTACCAATATTTGTGTTTAATTGTAACTTTAATTGTAAGAAATGCATGCTGTGTTAGCCTATAATTGTTTTTCCACTAAAATTTTGTGTTTAAACATGTTCTGTACTTATGTATAGTGTAAAAATGTTGGCGAACCAAATAAATAAATAAATAAATAAATAAATAAAAGAAGTAGGATAATCGAAGATCTGGAGTACCTGGTGACCCTGATTTACAAACTCAAGAGCCGAACCAAACTATTAGAGATCGACCTATACCACCTTTACAAAAAATATTCAACTTGGTGGACTGCTTCACTTGATGTTAAAAATCGAAGGTCTGAAGTATCTGATGAAGAACCCTCAGCTGGTCTCAGCTGTATTAGAGATATGGTAATGCCCCCTATACTACTGGTACATAAAAAAATCGACTGTCATTGCAAAAATCCAGCGTAGTGGGACATATTTTCAAATTTAATCTAGCCTATAGCTTCCCACTGCTGGGTGGATGCCTCCCCTTCTGCTTTTAACTTTCATACTTACAAGTTTACAAGAAGAAATAGTCGAACTACTCGAACATTACATATGTACGGGCAGACCGCGAGCGGTTGTAAGGCGCCGCGACCTGCACGTGCATGATAAGTTGATGTTAGTGGAGGCTACCCCAGAGAGTAGCCCTGGGCGGCAGCATGACGGTGTTAGAGGAGCTACCCCAGAGAGTAGCCCTGGGCGGCAGCATGACGGTGTTAGAGGAGCTACCCCAGAGAGTAGCCCTGGGCGGCAGCATGACGGTGTTAGAGGAGCTACCCCAGAGAGTAGCCCTGGGCGGCAGCATGACGGTGTTAGAGGAGCTACCCCAGAGAGTAGCCCTGGGCGGCAGCATGACGGTGTTAGAGGAGCTACCCCAGAGAGTAGCCCTGGGCGGCAGCATGACGGTGTTAGAGGAGCTACCCCAGAGAGTAGCCCTGGGCGGCAGCGGGACGCGGAAGTGAGACCCAACACGGACGGTTGAAATCTAGTTTATTGATGCTAAAAGTACTGTTTATATATTATGTTGATTAGATGGTACACAATGATAAGTTTTGTATGTGACTCGTCGGTGTAAAGTGCCGACGGTGCACGATGCTGCAGTTAATGTGGAATGTAGGTTGGCCCGCTGCTGACCGCGCTGTTGCCGGAGTCCAATGTTCGGCTTGTGGCTCGAACAACATAAATAAAATAAATAAATAACACAAAATTATTAATTTCACTAAAAATTGAGTCAAAATATAATGCATTGGACTAAGAGTGGTGGTGATACCCGCACACGTCGCTAGATGGCGCTGACTGGATTTTAAAACGCGCTTACGTTTGTTTTTCCGATAACCTATATCCCGAAGTGGCAACCGGCCGTGTTACAGGGATTTGCATTTCGTTGATTTAGCTTTTTTAACACGCTTATATTAGCTTCACTTGTAACTAACTAGCTATGTAAGAAAATCTTGGAATCTTAATTTGACCCACTTTCTGATCCTTGATTAGGATGAAATTTTGCACACGCTCTGAGTTTTGATGACAATACATGACTAGCTAAGAAACGTCACTACAAACCCAATATGGCGACCTCCCCAGATGGCGGACTGGCTGTTTGAAATCCACCGCCTATGATATAGATATCAAATGAAAGGGTTTGCTGTCAGGAATACGAAAAAAATATCACGTGACCTAAATCCAACATGGCTGCCGTCCCAGGTAGTAATTAAAGTTTAAATAATAAGAAGACTAAAAAGTATAAAATAAAAATAATAGTTTAAAAAACTAAGAAAAACACGCTTTTAGCAAACACTAAAAATTACACAAAGAAACGTGGAGCGTTTTGTCCAAAAAGAGTTAAGATTACATAAACGCTATTTCGTGAGGCTAAACTGTGTCAAATAAGAAAAAGTAATAAAATAAAATCAATATGTCCACGTTTCTACAAAAAGAAGTGAAATCCTTTATCTCCTAATCGCCCATCACAAGCTCACCAACAGGAATTGAATACAAAACCCAAATATTCGAATATCTTGCAAAGCTAAAGCGTAAAACGTATCCAGAAAATCCTGAAAAGTTCAGATGATGTACACAGAAATTGATTAGTTAGCTAAAAAAAGGCAAAAAAAGCAAAATATGGAATACGTATCTGTATCTACTTGACTGTATTTATCAATAAATAATTTAGATTTTTTTTTGTATTTTAATCTGTATTATAAAATTGTATTCTTGCCCCCATTTCCCTGGTAACTAATCATCTTTTCCTTATTTCGTTACAATGGGTCCTCCCTTGAAGGAATCTATTTCCATATCCTATTTGTTAAGGAGTACTGTCAATCAATTACAACCGCGATTACCATAAAATCCTATCATCAGATCATCACTCGGTGACAATAGGATCACCACTCTAGCATACTCTATAGCATAATATAAATAATAAGTAGTTTAAAAAACTAGAAAACACACTTTTAGCATGCACTAAAGATTACAAAAAGAAAGCGTGGAGCGTTTATGTAATCTTTACTCTTTTTGGACAAAACGCTCCACGTTTTATTTTTGTAATTTTTAATGCGTGCTAAAAGCATGATTTTTTGTTTTTTAAACTATTATTTTTATTTAATACTTTTTAGTCTTCTTATTATTTAAACTTTATTTACTACCTGGGACGGCAGCCATGTTGGATTTAGGTCACGTGATATTTTTTTCGTATTCCATTTAGCAAACCCTTTCATTTAATACCCGTATCATGGGGGTACATTTCAAATAGCCAATCCGCTATCTTGGATGTCCGCCATGTTGTATTTAACTCACGTGACTATTTTTTTCGTATTCCTGACAGCAAACCCTTTCATTTGATACCCATATCATGGGGGTGCATTTCAAATAGCCTGTCCGCCATCTTGGACGTCCGCCATATTGGATTTAAGTCACGTGACTATTTTTTCGTATTTCGTACAGCAAACCCTTTCATTTGATATCCATATCATGGAGGTGGATTTCAAACAGCCAGTCCGCCATATTGGGGAGGCCGCCATATTAGATTTGTAATGACGTTTCTTAGCTAGTCTTGTATTGTCATCAGGCCTCAGAGCGTGTGCAAAATTTCATCCTAATCGAAGACCAGGAAGTGGGTCAAATTAAGATTCCAAGATTTTCTTACATACATAGTTACCAGTGAAGCTAATATACTCGTAAGCGTTTTAAAAAAATACAATTAAAAAGAATCTTTAAAAACAATCTTTTATTTAAATGCGCTAAACAGAAAAAATTAAACTTTTACACTAAAACTTTTACTGTTAACTTATAACGTCATTTTAAATTTAACACATTTGACACAATTTAAATTGTATAAAATCTTGTCGCGACATTTAAGTACTCGTATTTACTTGCTGCCTATTAAAATTTTAAAAGTAAATACGAGTACTTAAATCTCGCGACGATGACGTTATTTATATGTTAACAGTAAAAGTTATAGTGTAAAAGTTAATTTTTTTTCTTTTTAACGCATATCTTTTTATTTATATTTTTATTTGCGACTATCGCATCATTGTTGTAAGGTCGTTTACCGGTTAAATTGGAACAGTGTAGCTATTCAATAAGAATACCTTTTAAAGTTTTAACCTTGCTTAAGGCCACAAATACTTGGTTTCCATTTAACGCAAAAGTACTCGTTAAGACGAATCAAACGAGCCCAAACTCGATGGGTTGTTGTTGTTTAATTACTGAGTACCTATGGCCACCTTCCAGCTCCATCATCAGATCAGCTCCAAGTCATAATAATTTTGTATTGTCATCCGATTTACATATGCATGCAAAATTTCAGCTCAATTGGTTGAGGGTAAGCGCCTTAAAATTGAGATGTAAGATTCCACTCGTTCACACAAACATACTATATTTAATCTCCCAAAGGTAACATTAGTAAGAAAATGTTGACTACCTTTCTGACATAAAAACTCTTTGCTAAGATTTAAAAAAGTATCGTTCGTTTTTAGACGGAACATCATAAACTGTGCGTGTCTCTATGATTCTACTTTACATCATCGCACAAGAACTTAATGTGTTAGATTATGATATTGAAATTGGTGAAATAAGAGACTCTTTACGAGCAAACGTGTTATAAAAAATATAACAGAACACACGAGAGCAGGAGTCGCGACTCCGGCCAACGGATTAAATTCACAACCGATCGAACGCCGCCGGGGCCGCGTGTGTCGGCGCGTGACGTCACCCGCGGCCGACTCGATGCGGTCGTCGCCATCGCGACCGGCGCTCTCCAGGCGCAGAGTCGAGCCAACACCCGCCACAGCACGCACACCCGCGCTCGCAGCGCGACGCCACCGCGACCACGGCCAGCACCACGAGTACCACGAGCACCACGAGCACCGCGAGCACCGCGAGTACCGCGAGCACCACGAGCACCGCGAGCACCGCGAGTACCGCGAGCACCACGAGCACCGCGAGCACCGCGAGTACCGCGAGTACCGCGAGCACCACGAGCACCGCGAGCACCGCGAGTACCGCGAGCACCACGAGCACCGCGAGCACCGCGAGTACCGCGAGCACCGCGAGCACCGCGAGCACCGCGAGTACCGCGAGCACCACGAGCACCGCGAGCACCGCGAGTACCGCGAGCACCACGAGCACCGCGAGCACCGCGAGTACCGCGAGCACCACGAGCACCGCGAGCACCGCGAGCACCGCGAGCTCCGAGAGCACCGTCCGCCCCGCGGCGCCACATTCCCCCCCGCATGGCCCTCCGCATGGCGCTGGGCGCGGCGCGACGCGGCGTGTCCCGGCGCGCGTGTGACGCGCCGCCAGCGCCGCCGTGCGCGCCGTGCGTGCCGCAGCCGGCGCCGCCGTGTCGCGCGCCGCCGCCGCCCGCGCCGCGCGCCGTGCGCGTCACGTGCTGCCCGCCGCCGCAGGGTGCCGCGCCACCCTGCGACCCGCCGCCCTGCCCGCCCAAGCTCGACTGCCGCTCCTACGCCTCCTCGGTGAGTCGTTCGCACGATACGTCTGCCTCAATTTTGTTGTACACCTATACCTCCTAGATGATCACGCCTCCATTTCCGAAGGGCTGAGTGGTCGTTCCCACATTTTGTCAGATATTTTTGAGTCCCCGTGTCGCAGGTGCATATTCGGATATTCACAACGGACCGTTATGAGTTTTATTAGTATGACATGTTTAAATTGAATGTGAAACGACAAGAACTGAACTCGAGGAGTCCATTAAATCCAGATAGATGACCGTCGTGATCGTTCATTTTGAAGGTGAATCGTGAGACGAGCTGCTCCATGAGCTCCCCGGCGTGCGGCACCGAGCTGGACCGCGTGGCGCGGCGCCTGCGCGAGGCCGAGCGCCGCCGCCGCGAGCAGTACGAGCGCGACGCCGCGGCGCTGCGGCCCTGCGGCGGCAGCGGGGCCCCGCCGCCGCCCGAGCCGCTGGCGCTGGGGCCCGACCGCACCTGCCAGCGCGCCACCGACGGCCGCGACTACGCGCTGCCCTGCGGCCTCGCGCCGCCGCCGCCCTGCGGGCCCGGCCGCGCGCCGCCGCCGCCGCAGAGCGTGCGCATCGCCGACGACGGCCGCTGCCGCGTGCGCGACGCCGCGCGCCTCGACCCCTGCGCGCACGCGCCGCGCACCGTCGTGCAGATCTCCCGCGGCACCCGTCCGAGCTCCGCCGCGGACGGCGAGGCCTCCGCCGACGGAGTCGCGGATCGCGCCGGCGAGAGAGCGCCGGTCAAGAACTTCACCGCCCGCATCATGGAGAGCCTCAGCCTGAAACGCAGCGGAGCGGGCGGGGGCGCAACGCGCGATCGGAAGCCGTGCGACGACGACTGCGACGGCAGCGGCGCGCGGCGCGCCGGCGACGACGGCTGGTGCGGCGCGCCGCCGCCGCCCGCCGTGCCGCCGCCCTGCATCGAGCCCGCGCCCGCCGAGCGCCGAGCGCGCCGCGCGCCCACGCGCTGCGGCGCCGGCCGCGGCCCGCCGGCCCCGCAGGTGCCGCCCACCGCGCCCCCCGCGCCCGCGCCGCCGCGCCGCGCGCTGCACACGAGCGCGCCCTCCGCGAGAGCGCCGAAGCCGTCGGCCGGGCGGGCCGAGGCCGACGCGCAGAGGCTGCAGCGCGTACTGGAGGAGCGCAGCGCGTACCCGGAGGCGGGGCGCGGGCGCGTGGTGCGGCCGGCGACGGGCGGCGACGAGGCGGCGGCGGGCGGCGCGCTCGACGTGAGCGTGCCGCCGGGCACGGGGCGCGTGCGCGTGCGCGTGACGCTGGCGGGCGCGTGCGCGCCGCGCTGCCCGCCCGCGCCGCGCGTGCCCGCCGCCGACGGCGCCGTGCTGGCCGAGAAGTGCAGCCCGTGGACGTCCACGATTAAAACTTTACATAAAAAAATTACGGGCTGTCGAAAAACTGACGATGTCAAGATGACCAAGGACGCGACCCCTCCTACGCGCTGCGGTGGCGGCGAGGCGCCGGACGCCGAGCGAAGACTGCAGGCGACCGGCGGCGCCCCCCCGCGCGCTCCCCGGCGCCCCCCGCGCGCCCCCCCTGCGCGCCCCCCGCGCCCCCACGCGCTGCTTGGCGCGCCCCCCGAGAAGCCCAAGCTTCCCCCGTCCCGTGCGCCGAGTCCTCGGCCCCGAAGAAACCCGAACGCGCTCCCTCCGCGTGCGACAGAACTCCGAAAACCTCTCGTTTCGTCGCAGAGAACGATTCAATTCTCCATCCAATTTTTAAACGCGATCCGATCAAATTATGTGTCGTGCTGTGCCTGTGTGTATAGGTTTCATTGAAATAAAAACTTAAGATGAATTCCCGTTTAATTAGTTACTGAAATGTCCATGAACTACCCGAGTACCTAATGGGACAAATTATTATTTATAAAATAAAAGGCCAAATTAGATGACAAATGTGTAAATTTAAAAATGTCATTTTAACTTTTAATTTGTTTTTTTTTTTTTTTTTGTAAAATTCTCCCGTAGGGAAGGCAAAGGGAACGAAGCCCATACAGCTATGTCTGCAATATATATATCTACAGTAGTTTGCATTGAAATGCATTTCAATGCATCTTGGGAGAGTTTGGCGTTAAACGATCGATGACAGACACTGTGGTGCTACTTGGATGAGGTGGATTACCACGATAAAAAACTCATCACTTTTCACACCACTTGACGTTTATTTCGATTATCCTCCACATTGCACATCATCACAGACACTTATTACACAAAACTACACTGATTTTACGTAACAATATCCACTCCGTACAATATTACAATCATCGATATAAAAATCACGTCCGCCATAGTTGAATGCCGCCAAAAACTCCTTTTAATTTGTTTTTAAAATGCTAGTTTGACTCACCTTGATCGTGGTTCATAGACAAAACCATAGAGTTTAGCGTATCAAAACAGGCTAGTCAGTATATACAAAGATAGTCTATTTATCAAACGACCGGCGTCCTTCTCGAATAAGTTTTTTTGGGCAATTTTAATGTTTCCGAAGTCGGTTTCTTGTAAAATCCTCTTTTAAAAATGTAATAATAATAATGTTGACAAATTCCTAGTAAATTAACAAATTCCTCGTTGAGTATAAATGCACTTGCATGTTTATATTCAAATACAAGTTATTTTGCAATGAATCAACGTAATTTCAAATGAAAAGGGGCCCTTTAAGTATTTTTAGTAAATTAATATAAACAAACAAACATTACTCATATTCTTGGATGTATGGACGAGTGTGTCTTTGCCTCGTCTATGGGAGCTACGGTCGAGACGGATGACTCTCGAGTCTGTGGATCGATATCTGAAAAAGTCTCACGCGCTGGTTCTGATTTTGCTAATTTACTGAGATCGCGAAAAGAGAAGTCCTCGAATTTATTTCAGGAATATCATAATCAAGGGATTATTAAATTAAATAACTCGAAGTTCGAGTGTATTGGCTGAAGAGCGTAAAAAATTGTACATGCCGACTGGTTTATAGGTTACCGGCAGCACTTGTATAAAAACCTATAAAATATTAATAAAAGCCCGAGAAAAAGGGCAAAAACTACCTGGTGGTAGTGTATGGTATAACCATACTATATACAGTACCAAAGAAGCACAATAATAAATAGTATATCAAGACATTTGAATATTGGAGAAAAGACAGAGTTAAAATTTAAAATCCAGTATCCGGACCTGCAAGGTATGCAGTACTAACCAACGGGAAAGGGAGATATTAATAATAATTATACATAATTATAAGAATTAAGAGTTACCTATTTATTTTTGTTATACCTGTTTAGTACCTTTACATACCGAGATTGACCAACAGGACCAGAACCAACCTGCCCTTGTATTCATTGTTGTTATATATTGTTTAGCTTGAATATTTAGTAAATGCAAAATTTGTAAATGTAATAAATAATAAGTATTTTTGGTAATTTGTTGTATTATTTGTTTTTCATAAATCTTTAGTTGGTGAGTAAAGGAGAAAAGAAATTTTAACATTACATTTGGCGCCCGAATATACAGGAGGTTCTGTGACTTTTTGGTGGCCCATTATTCTGGTCTAATGCTCAGATAATGTTGATCCATCTCGGAAGTTATTTTTTCATATAATTTTTGAAGGTTTATAGTACTGTATAAGAGAAATTTGAGAGAAACGAGTGAAGTAAACATTGTCATTTATTAAGTAATTATAACATATTTATTAAGTGAGTATTTGTGGCAGGATTGGTTCAACAATATACGTGAATAGAATATCAAGATTTCTTTCTATAAATTGATATTTTTTTTTTGTTGTTATTATAAAATATAAACATAGCAATAATAGTATCTCTTGAGAAACATAACATGACATTATATTTTTGTAACAATGGAACAAAGACCAATTACTTTTAACTTGCTTAACAAGGATGAACTCGAATATGAGGTGAAAATCAGGGGTGCAAAACCCGCGGATACTGTGGTGGCTTTAAAAGCACAGATCCGTTCACTCAATAAAGACATGCCTTCAGATGAGATTCCAACATGTGATCTTGATAGCAATATTGAATTAAAGGTAATACAAAAGAAATTAGATGAACTTGACAAACTTATCACTAGTTCTGCCAGTAAACCTTCCTCACTTAAGGTATTAAATAGAATTCAAAATCTTGCACACCATTTATTCCATAGAATGGGTCGCTTGTCTCCTATTGAGGATGATGACAATAATCTCAATTCTTTATTACTTTCTCTTCAAAATCGACTAGAAAGCATTCTTAGTAAAATTGACAATATATTTCATAACTTTAAAAGTAGCTTAACACTTGAACAACCCATAGTAAGTACCAATTTAGCAACACAGAGTACAAATAATGATTCTTCAGTACATAAACTTAATTTACGCTTTAATGGCAAATCTTGCATTAGAACATTCTTACAACGTCTTGAGGAACTATGTTTATCTCGTGGCCTTCCAGATTCAAAGCTGTTCTGCTCGGCAGCAGAGCTTTTTACAGATGAAGCACTTTGCTGGTATCGTGGAGTCAAGTCTGATGTTCATAATTGGGTAGAACCTAAAACATTACTTCTTGATGAATATTTGCCATCTGATTATGACCATAGGTTGTTGCAGGAGATTAGAGGTCGCACTCAAGGTACTGATGAAAGCATAGTCAATTATTTAAGCATAATGCAAAATTATTCTTCTCGATTATCAAAACCGATCTCTGAGGAAGAGAAATTGAATATTGTCATGTTTAATATCAGACCATTCTATACTACACAACTTGCTTTAAGCCCTGTAGAATCCTGGAATGACTTGAAAAGAAAATGTAGGTTTTTGGAAAATGCAAGGGAGCGTATAGCACATTTTAGTGAGCCCCCTAAGGTGACAACTTCTTCACTAGCTCCAGACTTAGGTTATAAAAATCATAAATCTCCACCTAGGGTAAACAACATGAAACAAACAAACATTAGTGATTTTACTTAACTCTGATGCCTTTATGTGTAATTAAGACGGTAATAAGTGATAATAAGAAAAAAGAGTGTTACAGTATCCCCCCAACCACGATAGAATTCGTCTGTCGTCCTCGACAGTCTTACAACAATTTAACAAATATAATATATCTATTTTGAAACTTTGCTAAAGGAAAATTTACCAAAGTGAAAAGACGCTATCGTCCAGTAATGATTATAACACATTAACATGTAAAAGAGAACACTTGTACATGCTAAGATTTAAAATAAAAAAACAATAAGATAATGTCCTACACAATACCATAGAACTATTATGCATGCATGCACACTAATCTAAACAGATATTCTGAAAAATATCACGTGAAAAGAATAAATACTATTATAATTGGTGTCTTCTCACCAATGAAAACAAAACAAAAAATGCTTACTAAGAAACCATGGTAATTCTTAGTATGTAAAGAAAAAATAAACTAAAAAATATATGGCTGTATGAGCCAGAACATCTTGTTCTCTCCGCAACGGGAAAACACCCATAACCAAAGAAAATTAAAGGAAAATAATAATAGGACGTTGGGAAACACACCCAAGAGCCTATAATAAAGAACAAAAAAAAATTACTCTAAATGGTTAGGTGTTGATGATGTCTTCGCGAGGTGTTGGGTGCATAAGACATATCAACCCTTCTATTGTGTTGCATGTACCTGCGCCCCCCATCAATTGTCATTAATTTACCTTACATTTCTAGATGTTTTTTTTTTCTCTCTCTCTCTTTTTTTTACATATGAATATAGCAAAGGCTTATTTTGAGAGTTGCAAACCGCTCCTGGGAGAGTTTCGACCTCATTACACTGGAAAGGAAACGTTATTAGATACACAATATAATGAACAAAGACACGTAAAATTTTGTGTTTTTGATCTTTATGTACTGTCATAACTGACCAACAATACAATTTAAAGGATAAGATGTTATCAAAATGGAACATAAGTATCAGGGGAAAATTAATGAACAACAAATGATGAGAAGGAACATGTACATGCAACAGCGATGGCACCTAAAAGTTTGTTAAATAGTGCCTATCCCACACTCGACCCCTACGAGACGCCAGGAAGAAAGGCGGGGTAGGTATTCGTGAACCGCCACACCCACGGTCAAATCAAATGCTTATGTAAATTCTTACTAAATATGTAATTTTTTTTTCTTAATAAGAGGTTATTTTATCTTAAATAATGTAAATTAATTTAATCACCAGAGAGTGTCTAAGTTTTTAAAATCTTTTATATGCCATTTGCCTATATATTTGCCGTTTTCGTCTTCGAGCTCATAGACTAAACGGGAAATTTTACGTATTATTTTACAACGTTCATATTTGGGAGCAAGCTTTGCTGAAAAATATTTGTGAGCAGCACTCTGCTTATACGTACGTCTCCACACATAATCACCAACGTTAAAAGATATGTCCCTACGCTTGTTGTTGTAATATTTTACGTTTCTTTCGTGAGCCTTCCGTAAAGATTCTCTAACTTTAACAAAAATGTCAGCTAGATGACCAAGGTTAGAAGCATGAGTATCGCGTGGTACTATAACCAACTCTTGGATGTCTTCGAAATCTCGATAAATATTGCCATCCGTAACCGCTTCCTTACCGTGTACCAACATGAAAGGGGTGTAAGATGTGGATTCGTTCACCGCAGTGTTCATGGCGAATTGGATTTTATGGATATTCACATCCCACGTCCTATGGTCGTCTTCAACGAAAGAGGAAACAGCTGTGATTATTGTTCGATTATATCTTTCCACGGTATTAACTTGTGGACAGTAAACGGGGCCCATGTGTACCTGTGGGATATTGTATTTTTCGTAAAGCGCCTGAACTTCGTGGCTTATAAATTGTGGACCATTATCTGAAATTACTGTTTGTGGAATCCCGTGAACGAGGAACACATGATCCTCCAATCTTTGTGCTATCACTTTGCCCGTCGCACGACGTAATGGAAACAATAAGCAATACTTAGTAAAGCAACACACAACCACTAGTAAATAAGTATTTTGCTGACGAGACATGGGCAGTGGACCAACTAAATCAATGCTGATGCACTGGAATGGTCGACAACAAACTTTGGGTTCCCCCATAAAGCCTGGCGGCGCTAGTGAGCTATGCTTATATGAATTACACGTATTACATACCGGGCCAAAAATATCTTAATTTTAACTTTTTATATGTTTTAGCAACACCTAGATGTGCAGCTACAGGTACAGAATGGTTATTTTTAATAATGTCTTCTCTATGCTCAATAGGAACAACTTCCTTCCACTGGTAGTCACCACAGAGTTTGTTACTGTTTTTAGTAAATCTGAAAAGTCTACCATTAATAATTTGGAAATTTGGACGCGCTCGTGGGCGTTCGGTACAACGTTTTAGTATGTTATTATACCACGCATCGCCAGATGCATCAGTGTTTACTGCTGCCACTGGTACAGAACGGGACAGTGCATCCGGAACGACATTCTGCGATCCGCTACGGCGCTCCACTACAAAATTATACGCAGACAACCTACAACCCCAACGTGCTAGTCTACCTGTTGGGTTTTTAAGATTTAAGAACCACTTTAAACTCGCGTGATCAGTTATAACACGAAACGGTCGACCACCCTCGAGGTAAGGACGAAAATGTTCAACAACGTGTACCACAGCTAAGGCCTTGCGTTCTGTGGCGGAATAGTTGCGCTCTGCTGGTGTTAGTGAACGGCTACAGTAAGCGACGGGATGTTCTTCTCCGTCTGACACTTGTGTTAGTGTACCACCAATGCCAAAATCCGAGGCATCACAGTGAACGGCAAAGTCCTTAGAAAAATCTGGACATACAAGAACAGGAGACGTAGATAGCGCTATTTTAAGGTCATTGAACGCTTGATCTGCTTCTATTGTCCATTTAAAAGGGGGCGCGCCTTTACGAGTAGATGTAAGAGCATTCAGGGAACTTGCCCTGTGACTAAAATTTTTTATAAACCGCCTATAATACGATGCAGTCCCTAAGAAACGTTTGACATCTTTTCTACATGCGGGAGTAGGAAAGTCTACTATGGCCCTTACTTTGTCTGGGTCCGTGCGTAGCCCGTATTCATCAATTACATGACCTAAGAATTTTTGTTGTCTCCTAAAGAACTGACATTTACTCATATTTATTGTCAAATTAGCGAACCTAAACCTTTCTTTAACCTTTAGTAGGAGCTGTAGATGGCTGTAATGTTAAAATTTCTTTTCTCCTTTACTCACCAACTAAAGATTTATGAAAAATAAATAATACAACAAATTACCAAATGTACTGATTATTTATTACATTTACAAATTTTGCATTTACTAAATATTCAAGCTAAACAATATATAACAACAATGAATACAAGGGCAGGTTGGTTCTGGTCCTGTTGGTCAATCTCGGTATGTAAAGGTACTAAACAGGTATAACAAAAATAAATAGGTAACTCTTAATTCTTATAATTATGTATAATTATTATTAATATCTCCCTTTCCCGTTGGTTAGTACTGCATACCTTGCAGGTCCGGATACTGTATTTTAAATTTTCAGCGCGACAATCAATGACCGTATCGGTACCTGCACCGTATCGGTAGGGAAGTGACCCCTGCATGTGCCCAATGTGGGCAGGCTGAAGATAGCGCGCAACACACGTTGGAGCACTGTACATATTTTGGCCGGGAACGCGCTCAACTAATGCGCGTGGTAGGGACAGACCTCTCACTCCCCAGCTTGGTCCAAGCCATGATCGGGAGTGAGAGGTGCTGGGACGTCGTGGCATCCTTCGCCGAGAGTGTTATGTCGGAGAAGGAAGCGTCGGAGCGGGCTAGGGAGGATGACCCCCTGGCGGTTCCGCGTCGACGCCGCCGCGGCGGGCGAAGGAGACGCCTGTATCAACGGCAGGTGTCTCCCTAGCCCTGGATCGCAGGCACCGGGGCGGGGGCCCGGAGGTAGGTTGGCGGTGTCTGCACCTACGATCCAGTCGGCTGCCGAGCCCGTTGCTCAGGCTTCGGCAGTCCCCAATAGGGGAAGTTGATAAGAGGGAGGGCCATTTACACCCTCCTTCCTCCAAATGAGGAGTCCGCAAGGACTGCCGCGTTCGCTCGAGTGCTTACCTGAGATCCTTGAGCGAACCAAATGCGGCTGACGGGAGCACCCTGGGTTTTAGTGGGTTCGAGTCCCACATAACCCCCACCCTCCCGGGTGGAAGGTATGCGCGGGCATTTCCCAGGGATAAAAAAAAAAAAAAAAAAAAAAATTAAGTTTCCGTGTGCGGGGCTAGTACCGCCATCGGACGCGTCCCCGGGCTGTGGATAGGGGAATGCCCTCCAGATATGGGGGGTAGCGGCTTCGGCCGTCGCGGACAGCCACTAGCAACGGTGTGACTGCCTGCCCATCTCAGGGAAGGCATTGCACGGTCACACCAACCCGTAAGCCCACACTGAGTGGGCCCGGGGGCCGGGCGTATGGGGCTTGCCCTGTGCGTCTGGTTGCGAGGAAGAAAACCTCTCTAAAATAATTACCCAGTGGAGGGCCCTTTTCAGGGCCAGCGGACCCCTCGGGGTCGTGGGTGGCGGGCCTGCAAGGCTCGCGGGAGGCGTCGGGAGTATTTGTTTTTCGGCGCTCCGGTCGTGGGAGTTTCATCTCCTGGGAGGGTTCTGTCCCTCTTGTCTTCGCCCGAAAGGGCTTCGACGGCGCGGCGGGGACCCCTGCATAGCAGGACCTCGTCGGGCCAACCTGTTATCCCCCCCGGGCGTCTGGTGTCATGTTTATCGGCGCGGGTAAGGGACCAGGGGGGCTTGCCTTAAGTGGCCGGCCCCGAGATGAGAAAACATCAATAACAAATCCTCAACGGGGGTGCGTTTTGGCGGGCTGCGACCCCGATGGAGTGTGCGGCGTACCCCCGCCTTCTCTGAAGGTGGCAGGCGAGCGGATCTGCCAGCTAGCGGCCAGTGTTTTCTGCGTCATGGGAGGCAGACCCTAAAGCCTCCCTACTCGTGGGAACAATTATGAATGTGTCCAAATCAAAAAACCCAAAAGACGTAAAAGTAGGAGAGCCGAGTAGGCGTTTTGACGAAAGCGAGGAGGAGTTTGCCGCGAAGGTTGAAACTGTGTCGCGGAGAATCTCTGTTAGCCGGAGCCCATCCCTGACCGGGTCGGAGAGTTTCGATGATTCAGAGGTGTCAGAGCCTGAATTCGATGTGGCAATCACCGCCAAAAGAGGACGTGGAAGACCCCCCACTACTGGGGAGTATATTGGATGGGGAAAAGCTCTGCAGGAGAGAGAGCGGCAAAGGCTCGACGTCGCCGAGGACATTTCGGCGCGGGAAATCGAGGACCTGGCCCGCGATTTCACCGGCGGAGAGAGCAGGCGAAAGTTGCCCGACAGGTTAGAGTCGGAGATTAGCGATCCCTCGAATCCCGGCCTGAATGAACTGGCCAAGCAGGGTACTCGCGTCTTTGAGTCCATGCTCGACAAGTCTTCAAGGCTGAAGGGCGACGTAAGAGGTGAAATGAAGCGGGTCTGTGTGCTTCAGAGAGAGGTGCTGTCGAGGATCGGAACTCTCACAACAACGGACGAATCCCGCCTTCTGCATCGACAGTATTCTGCGCTCAGGGATGACCATAAGGCGCTGCAGCAGAAGTTCGAGAAGGTCGAGAAAGAATTAGAAGACTACAAGCGCAGACTGATGCGATATGAGGTTACTGCTGCGGAGACGGCGGCTGCTCCTGCGACTCACCGCGAAGTCCTCAGTGATGACGCCAAGTTGCGGGACTATATTAAAGCCGCGGTCCGCGATGTGGTTGAAGAATTGAGACCTGTGTCTGCGCCTGCTGGGCCTTCGGTTCTGGCTAAGCCCACACCTGAGCCGGTCCCGATTGCAAGCAGCAGCCAAACGCGTGTCATTGATGCCGCTTCTGCGCGACAGAAAACAAAGACGCAGGAGGCTCCTAAAGTCCCGGCGGTCGCTTCGGCCGTAGCCAATGAAGGCGAGGAAGGTTGGAGTACGGCCATGAGCCGCAAAAAGCAGTTGAAAAAGAAGAAGAAGGACCAGGCACAGACGGTTCCTGACAAGCCAAAGAAGACTGGGGAGAGTGGCAGCAAAGCCCTGAACAAAACGAAGGGGTCGAAGAAGCCAAAACCTATCCGTCTTCGCGAGAAGAAGGCTCCAGCCGTGGTAATAGATATCCTTAAGTCCGAAAAGGAAAGGGAGGGTGGGCTCACCATAGTCGATCTAATGAAAACGGCTAGGGACAAAATAGATCTGAAAAAACTGGGCATTATGTCTTTATCCTTAAAGAGGTCATATGCGGGGGCTGTTATTCTCGAGCTCCCTAAGGAGGTAGGAGTGGAAGGGGCGCAACGGCTGGAGCAGAGCTTAAAGGAGAACCTGCCCATAGTTGCTCGCGTCACTCGCCCAATCAAAAAGGCGGAGGTTCGCGTCACGGGCATGGACTTCGCCGTGACGCATGAGGAACTTGCACAGGCGGCTGCCGAAGCCACCGGTGTACCAGCGGACGAATTTCTCATCGGCGATCTCAGGCCAGGTAGAGACGGGATGTTGGCGGCACTCGTCAGATGTCCGGTGGCAGCCGCCAAGATATTGGCACAGAAAAAGCGCATTTTGGTGGGATGGAGCTCGGCCAAAGTTGTCGCTCTAGGACCGCGTCCGCTGCGTTGCTACGGCTGCTTGGAACTCGGGCACACACGAGAAATGTGCAAGAACCAAGTAGACCGTAGCCAACTATGTTTTAGATGCGGAGAGGACGGGCATTTCGCCGCTGACTGCAGCGCCAAGCCCAAGTGCGGAGTCTGCGCCGCGCTGAGTCTCCCGGCTGGGCACGTTGCGTGCGGCAAGCTTTGCCGCCCAAAGCCCAAGCAGGAAGGGATCAGGAAGCACGGGTCTCAACCAGTCCAGCGAGTTGAGAAGAAGTAGCCACGGCGGGGTATTTGCCCGGTGGCGGGCCACGTCGGGGCTTTTGTCCGGTGGCGGGCTGCGTCGGGGTATCTGCCCGGCAGTCGAGGGTCGCGTCGGGGTATTTGCCCGGCGACCCGGCTTTTCCGACAGGGCAATGATGGCAATGCCTCTCGGGGTGTTGCCTGAGCCCAGGGCCACGCGGGTGACGGGACGGGGGTCCTTGGTATGGAGGCAGTCACCCGCCTTGCACGGCTCGTCGGCAGTCGCTCCCGTGGCACGGAGCGGCTGGTCCCCCTCCAGGGACAGGCCAGTTGAGGCCGAAAGGCCACGCCGCGGCGGTCGTCGGTTGCATACTCGAGAGCCCGACACCGCACCAACGCGGCGGAGGATAAGCCCCCGGGGGGTTTAGCGGGTTCGAGCCCCGCATAACCAGGTCTTCCCCCGAAGCCTGGTATGGGTCGGCCATTACCCCGGGTCAAAAAAAAAAAAAAAAAAAAAAAAAAAAAAAAGAAAAAAAAAAAAAAAAAAAAAAAAGGTTAGGTTAGGTTAGGTTAGGTTAGGTTGGGGTGGGGTGGGGTGCCTGGTCAGATAGCCTCCTCGTGGCGCACCCCGGGCAACCGCCGCTGACCACTGGATTGGATTTCCTCCAAATCAGTGGTCAGCGGAGGGCAAATGGTCTGACGTGGTTGAGGCGGCGGAGACCACACCCAGATGGTCCGCCGCCGGGCTTCAGTGCCCGTTGATAGAGAGGGGCTTCAGTGCCCGGGTAAGATAGACACAAAAAAAAAATGGACGCGCCAAGCAAAATTACACGTCCCCGGGAGGGTCTCCGTGAGGAGGAATCCCTCACCGGCCCTGCGGGGGAGTCGGAGGCCAAGCGAATGCGCTTGGCACCCGAATCTTCCGCTGAGTCGGTCTGCCCCTTGTATACGGGGGGGGCAACTTTGCGCAACCAGAGTGGTGAAGCGGATGTTCCGGCTAAGGCCGAGGATCCCGTGGGAAAAACACAAACACGGATTTTTACCCGAAATTGGATGGACAAGGACGTAGAGGAGCTGAAGGACTTCGCCAACGACCTTAAGGGCTTGGCGAAAGAAATCCCCGACCACTCTCAGCGCATCCTAAATTTTGAGGACGACCTGCGCCATATTTACAGGGGAATTAACTCCAAGGCGAAGAAGTGGTTTGATGCCGTGACGAATGAAGTAGAGAGCCACAAGAACATATCGAAGGCGCGTGAGAGAGATCTGTTGGAGGAAATTGAGGCCCTCAAGGCCTCAATCACGGAGCTGGAGGAGGCTTCAGCCACAAAGGCCGACTTCACCCGGCTGGAGAGTCGAGTCGCGGACGAACTGGGCCGCTTTGCTAAGGAGCTCGGGAAGCAGCCGACCCAGCAGCAGGCCCCAGCAGCGGTGACGCGTTCTTACGCGGATGCGGCGAAGAAGCCCAAGACCCCAAGCGCGATTCCCGCGCCGCAAAAACTGCCGATGAGGTCGAGGCCCAAGAAGGTGAAGGTCAGGGCGCCGGAGACGGCTGCCCTGACCATTAATATTGTGCCGGAGGCGGCCGCGCGGGGCGTTACGGTAGAGGAGGTGTTGGGGCGAGCGCAGGCGAGCTCCCAATTGAGCGCAGAGATGGCGGCTCAGTTGAGATGGACGAGGTCTGTGACTGGGGCCACCATGTGCCTCGTTTCGGGGCCTCAAAAAGAGGAGTGGGCGCAGGAGATCGCCCAGAAAATTGAGGTGGCAGCTGAGGGGGCCGTTCGGATCGCCCGGCCAGAAAAGAGAACGGAGCTGGTTCTCTCCGGTTTGACCGGTGCGACGACTAGCGCCGACATAACAGCCGCGATGAGCTTGGCGGGCGGTTGCCCGCCAGAGAAGATCAAGGTCGGGGATATTCGTCCCACCGGCTCAGGGGGCTTTCGGGCCTGGACCAGCTGCCCTAGTGGGGCAGCCAAAAAACTGGCAGAAGGTGGCCGACTCCAGATTGGGTGGGCGGCGGCGTTCGTGCGGGTTCTGCCCCCGCGCGACGTACGCTGCTTCAAGTGCCTGGAGTCGGGCCACGTTAGGGCGACGTGCACCTCGGTGGTTGACCGCACCGAGGTGTGTTTTCGATGTGGAGGCACCGGCCACAAGGCGGCGATGTGCAGGGGAAAGGCCCACTGCCCTCTCTGCGCAGAAGCGGGGCGAGAGGCCAGCCACCGGCTGGGCGAGTCGAGGTGCGGCGCCCCAAGGCGCCGCGTGAGGGCGGCCCCGATTGGCGGCCACAAGTGCGACCCTCCGCAGGCTGAGCCCATGGACGTTCAATCGGGCGTCGGGGGGCCTGGCGGTGGGGGGGCGCAAAGCGCCGCCGGTGTTGCGCCTGCGGGCGAAGGGATGGTGACGCCCGGGATGCCTGGTGCGTCGGCGGATGGCCGACAGGAGTCGGTGGCCCGGACATAGTGTGATCCGGGCACTTTAAACAGCCCTTTTTAGGGCTAGCGGACCCTCAGACGGGGGGTCGTGGGATGGCCGGCCTGCAAGGCCGGCGGGGGCACTTGTGCCCTGCAGGGTAGCGCCGTGCCCTAGTGCCCACCTCTCTTCGGAGAAGTGGTTGACTGAGGCTCGGCCTTGGTGGTGCTGTGGGTTCTCCTCCCGCAGTCTCGCCGAGTGGTGGGATGACACCCCCGCATGGCTGGGGGGTGTCGTCGTGGTGTGGCACGTCGCCGCGGGCATCGCTGCTCTTAACGCGGTGCCGCCCGCGGCGGCGTCCCACTCGTGGGTCGTATTGCCCGTGTTGGGCTCTCCGTTGGGGAGCGTAGGCTGGGGGGTCCCCAGTTGCAATATTTGACCCTGGGGCCCCTGTCATGCCTGATGGCGGCCATCGCTGGGGTTTTAGTGGGTAGGCCTTCCCCTTCTGGGAAGGAGAGCCCCACATAACCACCGGGAACTCACGCACCCGGTGGTATGCAATTTAATGCATTTCCCCGGCGTGAACAAAAAAAAAAAAAAAAAAAAAAAAAAAAAAAGGTTGGGGTGGGGTGCCTGGTCAGATAGCCTCCTCGTGGCGCACCCTGGGCAACCGCCGCTGACCACTGGATTGGATTTCCCCCAAATCAGTGTTCAGCGGAGGGCTAATGGTCTGACGTGGATGAGGCGGCGGAGACCACACCTAGATGGTCCGCCGCCGGGCTTCAGTGCCCGTTGATAGAGAGGGGCTTCAGTGCCCGGGTAAGATGAAAACAAAAAAAAATGAACACGCGTAGCAAAACTACACGTCCCCGGGAGGGTCTCCGTGAGGAGGAATCCCTCACCGGCCCTGCGGGGGAGTCGGGGTCCAAGCGAAGCCGCTTGGCACCCGAATCTTCCGCTGAGTCGGTCTGCCCCTCGTATACGGGGGGGGCAACTATGCGTGAGAAGGGAGGAGAGGCGGATGTTCCGGCTAAGGCCGATGATCCCGCAAAGAAACCGAGGGTGACTGATCGGAGATGGATTGTCCCGTTCCTTGACAGGCTCGGAAGCCTGTCCACCAAGTTGTGGATTAATCCGGAGGCCTTGAAAGAAGCCATGGAAATGGCCCAGATTTACAAAGAAATATGTGAGATGGCTAAATCTTACCACGACGCGGCAGATGAAGCCGTCATAAAGAGCCAGAAGCGAGAGCGAGCGCTCCTAGGGGAGATCGAGGCCCTCAAGGCCGCCATCACGGAGCTGGAGGAGGCTTCAGCCACTAAAGCCGACTTCACCCGTCTGGAGAGTCGAGTCGCGGACGAACTGGGCAGATTTGCCAAGGAGCTCGGGAAGCAGCCGACCCAGCAACAGGCCCCAGTAACGGCGCCGCGCTCTTACGCGGAGGCGGCACGGAAGGAGATCGCTCCCAGCGCGACTTCCGCGCCGAAAGAACGGCCGAAGAGGAGGAGGGCCAAAAGGGCGAAAGTCAGGGCGCCGGACACGGCTGCCCTGATTATTAATATCGAGCCGGAGGCGGCCGCGCGTGGAGTGACCGCAGAGAAGGTGTTGGAGCGGGCCCAAGCGGGCTCCCGTTTGAGCGCAGAGATGGTGGCGCAATTAAGATGGACGCGATCCGTAACCGGGGCCACCATGTGCCTCGTTTCGGGGCCACAAAAAGAAGAGTGGGCACAGGAGATCGCCCGCAAAATAGAGGATGCAGCCGATGGTGCGGTCAGGATCGCCTGGCCTGAAAAGAGGACGGAGATAGTTCTCTCCGGTCTGTCCGGCGCGACATCAAGCGCCGACATCACTGCCGCGATGAGCTCGGCGGGCGGTTGCCCACCGGAGAAGATCAAGGTGGGAAATATTCGTCCCACCGGCTCAGGGGGCTTTCGAGCCTGGACCAGCTGCCCCAGTGGTGCAGCCAAGAAGCTGGCGGAAGGTGGCCGACTCCAGATTGGG
This sequence comes from Parapoynx stratiotata, assembly GCA_910589355.1. NCBI lineage: Eukaryota > Metazoa > Arthropoda > Insecta > Lepidoptera > Crambidae > Parapoynx > Parapoynx stratiotata. Next base: position 18,839,452 of record OU342461.1, read on the forward strand.
TGGGCGGCGGCGTTCGTGCGGGTTCTGCCCCCGCGCGACGTGCGCTGCTTCAAGTGCCTGGAGTCGGGTCACGTCAAGGCGACATGCACCTCGGTGGTTGACCGCACCGAGGTCTGCTACCGTTGCGGACGCACCGGTCACAAGGCGGCGATGTGCCAGGAGAGGGCCCACTGCCCTTTATGTGCAGAGGCGGGTCGCGAGGCCAGCCATCGATTGGGGGACACGAGGTGCGGCGCCCCACGGCGCCGCGTGAGGGCGGCCCCGATTGGCGGCCACAAATGCGACCCTCCTCAAGCTGAGCCCATGGACGCTCAATCGGGCGTCGGGGGGCCTGGCGGAGGGGGGGCGCAAGGTGCCGCTAGTGTTGCGTCTACGGGCGCAGGGACGGAGACGCCCAGGAGAACTGGTGCGTCGGCGGATGGCCGACGGGAGTCGGCGGCCCGGACATAGTGTGATCCGGGCACTTTAAACAGCCCTTTTTAGGGCTAGCGGACCCTCAGACGGGGGGTCGTGGGATGGCCGGCCTGCTAGACCGGCGGGGGCACTTGTGCCCTTCAGGGTGGCGCCGGGCCTCAGTGACTGCTTCTCTCACAGAGAAGCAGTTGACTGAGGCTCGGCCTTGGCGTTGCTGCAGGTCTCTTCCCGCAGTCTCGCCGAGTGGTGGGATGACACCCCCTCCATGGCTGGGGGGTGTCGTCGTGGTGTGGCACGTCGCCGCGGGCCGCGCTGCTCCCTACGCGGTGCCGCCCGCGGCGGGGTCCCACTAGTGGGCCGTATTGCCCGTGTTGGGCTCTCCATCGGGGAGCGAAGGCTGGGGGGTCCCCAGTTGCAAAACTTGACCCTGGGGCCCCCCTTGTATTGCCTGATGGTGGCCATCGCTGGAGTTTTAGTGGGTAGGCCTTCCCCTTCTGGGAAGGAGAGCCCCACATAACCACCGGGAACTCACGCGCCTGGTGGTATGCAATTTCATGCATTCCTCCAGCGTGAACAAAAAAAAAAAAAAAAAAGGTTAGGTTGGGGTGGGGTGCCTGGTCAGATAGCCTCCTCGTGGCGCACCCTGGGCAACCGCCGCTGACCACTGGATTGGATTTCCCCCAAATCAGTGTTCAGCGGAGGGCTAATGGTCTGACGTGGATGAGGCGGCGGAGACCACACCTAGATGGTCCGCCGCCGGGCTTCAGTGCCCGTTGATAGAGAGGGGCTTCAGTGCCCGGGAAAGATGAAAACAAAAAAAATGAACACGCGTAGCAAAAATACACGTCCCCGGGAGGGTCTCCGCGAGGAGGAATCCCTCACCGGCCCTGCGGGGGAGTCGGGGTCCAAGCGAAGCCGCTTGGCACCCGAATCCTCCGCTGAGTCGGTCTGCCCCTCGTATACGGGGGGGGCAACTATGCGTGAGAAGGGAGGAGAGGCGGATGTTCCGGCTAAGGCCGATGATCCCGCAAAAAAACTGAGGGTGTCTCTTGATAGGAGATGGATTGTCCCGTACCTTGGCAGGCTCCGAGAACTGTCCACCAAGTTGTGGTTAAATCGGGCGGCCTTAGAAGAAGCCATCGACATGGGCAAAATTCTAATGGATATGGAGGAGATGGCGAAATCGTACCACGACGCGGCAGATGTAGCCGCTATAAACAGCGAGAAACGAGAACGAGAGCTCCTAGGGGAGATCGATGCCCTCAAGGCCGCAATAACAGAGCTGGAGGAGGCTTCAGCCACTAAAGCCGACTTCACCCGGCTAGAGAGCCGAGTCGTGGACGAACTGGGAAGATTCGCTATGGAGCTCGGGAAGCAGCCGACCCAGCAGCAGGCCCCAGTAACGGCGCCGCGCTCTTACGCGGAGGCGGCACGGAAGGAGAAGGCTCCCAGCGCGACTTCCGCGCCGAAAGAACGGCCGAAGAGGAGGAGGGCCAAAAGGGCGAAAGTCAGGGCGCCGGACACGGCTGCCCTGACCATTAACATCGAGCCGGAGGCGGCCGCGCGTGGCGTGACCGTGGAGGAGGTGTTGGGGCGGGCCCAGGCGGGCTCCCAACTAAGCGCAGAGATGGCGGCCCAGTTAAGGTGGACGAGGTCCGTGACTGGAGCCGCCATGTGCCTCGTTTCGGGGCCCCAAAAAGAGGAGTTGGCCCAAGAGATTGCCCAAAAGATAGAGGTGGCTGCCGAGGGGGCCGTTAGGATCGCCCGGCCCGAAAGGAGGACTGAGCTTGTCTTGTCGGGTTTTTCCGCAGCGACAAATAGCGCGGATATCATTTCTGCGATGAGCTCGGTGGGTGGATGCCCGCCGGAGAAAATAAAGGTGGGGAACATCCGACCCACAGGATCAGGGGGCCTGCGGGCCTGGACCAGCTGCCCTAGCGAAGCAGCTAAAAAGGTGGTGGAAGGTGGCCGACTCCAGATTGGGTGGGCGGCGGCGTTCGTGCGGGTTCTGCCCCCGCGCGACGTACGCTGCTTCAAGTGCCTGGAGTCGGGCCACGTTAGGGCGACGTGCACCTCGGTGGTCGACCGCACCGAGGTGTGTTATCGCTGTGGAGGCACCGGTCACAAGGCGGCGATGTGCCAGGAGAGGGCCCACTGCCCTCTATGCGCAGAGGCGGGTCGCGAGGCCAGCCATAGATTGGGGGACACGAGGTGCGGCGCCCCACGGCGCCGCGTGAGGGCGGCCCCGATTGGCGGCCACAAATGCGACCCTCCACAAGCTGAGCCCATGGACGCTCAATCGGGCGTCGGGGGGCCTGGCGGAGGGGGGGCGCAAGTTGCCGCTAGTGTTGCGCCTACGAGCGCCGGGACGGAGACGCCCAGGAGAACTGGTGCGTCGGCGGATGGCCGACAGGAGTCGGCGGCCCGGACATAGTCACGTCCGGGCACTTTAAACAGCCCTTTTCAGGGCTAGCGGACCCTCAGATGGGGGGTCGTGGGATGGCCGGCCTGCTAGGCCGGCGGAGGCACTTGTGCCTTTCAGGGTAGCGCCGGGCCTCAGTGCCCGCTTCTCCCTCGGAGAAGCAGTTGGCTGAAGCTCGGCCTTGGCGTTGCTGCAGGGTTTTTCCCGCAGTCTCGCCGAGTGGTGGGATGACACCCCCGCCATGGCTGGGGGGTGTCGTCGTGATGTGGCATGCCGCCGCGGACCGTACCGCTCTTTACGCGGTGCGGCCCGCGGCGGCGTCCCACTCGCGGGCCGTTTTGCCCAGGAAGGGCTCTCCGTGGGGGAGCAAAGGCTGGGGGGTTCCCCAGTTGCAATATTTGACCCTGGGGCCCCTGTCATGCCAGATGGTGGCCATCGCTGGGGTTTTAGTGGGTAGGCCTTCCCCTTCTGGGAAGGAGAGCCCCACATAACCACCGGGAACTCACGCACCCGGTGGTATGCAATTTAATGCATTTCCCCGGCGTGAACAAAAAAAAAAAAAAGGTTAGGTTGGGGTGGGGTACCAGTTCAGACAGCCTCCTCGTGGCGTACCCTGGGCAACCAACGTCGAACACCGGTTGTAAGCGAGTACTTTACTCCAAACCGGTTTTCGACGGTGGGCTAATGGTCTGGAAAAGGTGGGCGGTTGAGTCCCTTTTTTTGATTCCCGCGTAGGCTTCAGTGCCTTAAAGTGGTTGGCGCCTTCATGGCGTTCGGTGGGCCGCTCCCAGATCCTCTACTCGTCGGAGGTCTGTGGCTGTGGCGTTGTTGGGCCCAATTTATGGGCCAGCGGACTCTTTTTTGTAGTCGTTGGATGGCGGTCTTTCAGTCTGCGGACCGTTTTTACCACGGTCAATGTCAGGAGCATTCAATGCTCACGGAACAGCTGCTCTGTTTGTGGAAAGGGCTCTTTTTAGGGCCAGTGGAGCTTATGCTCGTGGGTGGTTGGGCTTCAAGCCCAGCGTATAGGTCGTGGCGTCTTTCGCCTGTCCCTTCTGCGCGGCGGGGAGTCCTGTATGACAGGCCCTCGTCGGGCAACCTGCATTTTCTAGCTCAGTGTACGTGGTCATGTCTCGCTGCTGAATAGGGGGTGTAGGGGCCTTGCCTTGACTGGCCGGGCCAAGTGGAGTATACCACCATAAAAATCCGCAAGTCTTTGTTGTTGGTGAACGCGGCAACAGAGGGCCTTCGGGTGGTGGGCAGCGTATAGCCCACCAGTTAGCGCCAACCTCGCCAGACTGCTCGACCTGGTGAGCGTAGTAGAGTTGCCCGGGTGCAGGGGGCACCACCCGGGTGGACCGCTTATTTCCCCCATACTCGTGGGACAAACATGGAAGTGTCTAAATCAAAACCAAAAACCAAACCCCTTAGTTTAAGAATTGTGAGTGGTGGAAGCAAAAGCTCGGTACGCAGTCAGTACCTAAAAGAGAAGGCGCCTAGTACATCGAAAGATAGCGCGGTGAATGTGAAAGCCGGTAGGGCAGAGAGTGGAAAAGTCGATCCGATGGACGACGATATTGAGCAAGAGAGGCGACTGTCGGACTTCGGGTCCTGTTTGTCATTAAATGACGCTGGGTCAGACGATGAGGAAGTCATGTCCCAATCCAAGGGACGTAAGAGGGGACGCGCCAGATTAGCGTCTAGATCTGGATCCGACTCAGAGGGTGCATCGAGTGCGGATAGCGCTGTGTCGGCGCCTAAAAAGGTGACGACCAATCGAGGACGTGGCCGCCCGCCCACTACGGGTGAGTATGTGGGTCTTGCGCAAGCCAAGAGAGACTACAATCGGCAACTGCAGGAGTCGATGAGGTTGGAAGCCGAAAGGGAACTCGCACTAGAGATTGCGCAAAAGAGGAATTTGCGCTCTAATTCGTTCGCCTCTCTACAATGTGAGGACGACATGGATTCAACGGAGGAACCCCGAGCCACCCAAATGTTCAGGGGGGTAGAGGAGGAATTGGATGCTATTATGAAAGTGTCAAAGACATCGAGCCACCTTAAGGGAACTCATCAGAAGATCTTAAAGGATTCATCGGCCCGAATAAAAGACTTCACGCTTGGCATCCTTAAATGCACCGTTTCTTCGGAGGTTTCCAAGCTCGAGAGGGAGAACGCGCAGTTACGGAGCGACAACGAGCGCCTTGAGCGCAACTTTGCCGAAGTCCGAAAAGAGATGGCGGAGATGCGCATGGACTTTCAAGCGCAACTTAAGGCTGCAACGAGGGCTCAATCCCAACCAATAGAGGCAAATCCATCGCCAACCGGTCCTTCTTCTGATGCGGCGCCGGTCACTCGGGCTGAAATGGATAGTATATTTAGAGGATACATGGCGGCAGCTCGGAACATGGTCAACGCCCAAATTGAGGGCGCACTTCTTCCGGCGAAAACGCCTAGGCCACCTTTGGCTGCTGACAAAAAGCGAGAAGCGGCACAGGCTGCCAAAAGTACGGGCAATACTGTCGCTGACAAACCTAGCAGTGCAATTGTGTCAACAAAGAGTAAGGCGAAGAAGGTAGCACTCGCCCCCCCTCCAGTCAAGAAAGTACTCCGCCCTCTGGCTGAGCCAGAACCCAGACAGCCCACGGCGTCCACATCTGCCGAGGGAGAGTGGGAGACGGCGGAGAGTAGGAAACAGAAAAATAAAAAGAAAAAGAAGGAAGCAGAGAAACATTCTCAGCCCAAAGTAGCACAGGTCAAGCCGGCTCAAACGGTGGCAAGAAAGCCCAAGACGACACGCAGGAGAAGACTACGTCCTCCTCGCACTCAGGCAGTAGTTATTTCCCTGCCACCGGATATGGAAAATAGAAAGGCAACGTTTGCCGAAATCATTGTGAGGGCCAGGAGCTCTGTTGGCTTGGCTGAGGTCGGGCTTGACACCGGTGTTCGTTTCAAAACAACGGCGACCGGGGACCGGCTGATGGAGCTACCCAAAAGCCTTGCTCCGGAAAAAGCCGATCTATTGGCTGAAAAGCTCCGGAGCATTATACCGGAAGGGGGAAAAGTTGTTCGGCCGGTTAAATGTGCGGAATTGCGAATTACCTATCTTGACGATTCAGTCACGAGAGAGGAACTTCAACAAACAGTGGCTGAGAAAGGAGAGTGCAATTTAGACCACGTTAAAGTAGGTGAAATTCGAGATGGTCCAGCTGGAATGGGTTCGGCCTGGGTGCAATGTCCGGTCGACGTTGCGAAGAAATTAACGGACGGGCGCCGGCTCCTTGTTGGATGGAGCTCGGCCCAAGTTAGGCTCCTGGATCCTCGTCCGTACAGGTGCTTTAGATGCTTGGAAGAGGGGCACTCCAAGGCTAACTGCACGGCAACTGTTGATCGCAGCGGCTCTTGCTATCGTTGTGGCAAGAAAGGTCATGTAGCGGCTTCTTGCACTGATGCACCACACTGTGTGGTGTGTGCAGAAGCGGGAAAATCTGCGGGTCATATAATTGGTGGAAAGAAATGTTCCCCGCCCCGCCACAACAGGAGGAAAGTGGCCCTACGGACCAAGGCTGCTACTGAGTCGGCGCGAAACACGCAGCAAGAGGAAATGTTGACAGACAATAATGGATAGTTGCCAATTTCTGCAAACAAATCTAAACCACTCTGCTGCTGCGCAAAGTCTTCTTCTTCAGCATATGGCAGAGTGGGAAATCGAGGTGGCAGTTGCAGCTGAACCATACACAGTTCCTCCGCGATCCAATTGGGTTGCGGATTTGAATGGTTCAGTTGCAATAATAGGTTCGAGCTGTGTTTCTGCTCCACCCCTATCTGTTGTACACAGGGGTCGAGGCTTTGTCACTATCAAGTGGAGAGAGTTCATTGTTATAGGGGTTTATTTCTCACCCAATAAATCATTGGCTGAATTTGAAATATTCATTGGAGAGCTGGGGTCCGCTGTACACCGTGCGGCCCCAAGGTCGGTCATCGTTCTCGGCGATTTTAATGCCAAATCTACATCCTGGGGCTCCCCGAGAACGGATCTAAGAGGTGAAATCGTGGAGGAGTGGGCGGTAACTTCCGGACTTGCCCTCCTTAATATTGGGTCATCGCTCACATGTGTTCGGCAGCAGGGTGGGTCCATAGTGGATTTGACTTTCGCTTCCCCTGCTGTCGCAGATAGAGTTCTAGACTGGAGAGTCTTGGTCGAGGAGGAGACACTATCGGACCATTTGTATATTCGATTTAGTGTCTCCCTCCACAACATCATTCAGAGGAGCAACAACTCGGACAATTTCTTTCCGCGCTGGGCTATTACGCGCTTGAATAAAGACAGCGCTATTGAGGCGGCGGCAATCAATGGTTGGGTGGCAGATTGGGCCCCTGACGTTGGAGTAGACATGTCAGCGGTCAGATTTAAAGAAGCTCTTACTGCCATATGCGATTCGGCGATGCCTCGCTCTAAGAGACCGCCGCCGGACAAAGCTGTGTATTGGTGGTCTCAAGAGCTAGCCAACTTGCGTACAGAGTGTAAGCGGACCAAGAAAGCTATCTCTCGGTATCGCAGAAGGAGAGTCCGTGACCCGGTATTTGAGAATAGCCTGATAGAGACCTACAAAGTCGCTAAAAAATCGTTTCAGGTAGCTATCATGCAGGCCAAACAGCTCGCCTGGGAGGAGTTACTCGAGAGTCTTAACAGAGATCCCTGGGGGCGCCCATACCGCATGGTTCGCAATCGTTTGCGAAACCGCGGCCCCCCGGTGACTGAAACCCTCGAGCCTCAGCTTTTAGAAGCTACTGTTGCGACTCTGTTCCCTGAACAGCCAGAATTTGATCCCCCTCGTATGCCTCCGAGAAGTGAATTGAGTGACAGAGAAGCTTTCCCAATTACCGACGGGGAGTTCGACAACGCTCTAGAGAGACTTAGGGGGAAGAAAACTGCCCCCGGCCCTGACGGTGTCCACGCCCGTGTGTTGGCTTTGGCCCTAAAAGAAATGGAGACTTGTTTTCGGTCCTTGCTGGATAAGTGTCTCATACACGGCCAATTTCCGAAGATCTGGAAAAGGGGGCGGCTAGTACTGCTGAGAAAGGAGGGACGACCTACAGATTCCCCGTCGGCGTATAGGCCCATTGTCCTATTGGATGAGGCAGGGAAAGTATTTGAGAAAATCTTGGCTTCTCGTATAACGAACCATCTCACTACAGTAGGCCCAGACTTGGCCAATAACCAATACGGCTTTAGAGAGCGTCGATCCACAATTGATGCGATCCTTCAAGTGAAAACCCTCTCTAATGAGGCAACATCGAGAGGAGGTGTGCTGCTGGCGGTGTCTTTAGACATCGCCAATGCGTTCAACACGCTCCCGTTCAGTACCATCTTGGAGGCGCTCCAATACCACGGGGTGCCCCAGTACATCCAGCAGGTTATCGCGGATTATCTACGGGAGCGTGTTATATTGTATCAGGATTTGACGGGTAGTGTGCGTCAGCGCATAATGAGTCGTGGCGTTCCGCAGGGCTCAGTTCTCGGGCCTCTGTTGTGGAACATAGGCTTTGATTGGATGTTGCGAGGTGCCCTTATCCGCGGGCTGCACCTTGTGTGCTATGCCGATGACACGCTGGTTCTAGCTCGCGGAGAGACATATAGAGAGGCCGCTCTATTGGCGACGGCAGGAACTGCCCAGGTGGCAGCCCGAATTGGTCGATTGGGACTACGTGTCGCCCTTGAAAAAACAGAGGCTATTTGCTTTTATGGACCACGTAGAAAGCCGCCCCCCGGCGCTAACATCGTCGTTGGTGGGGTGACTATAGAAGTCAAGGCCAACATGAAATATTTAGGTCTCACGTTGGACAGTAAATGGAATTTCCAGGAGCATTTTAAGCGGCTTACTCCAAAACTAGTTGGTACCGCCTTAGCACTCGGCCGTCTGCTTCCTAACGTTGGTGGTCCGAGTAGCTCCTGCAGGAGGTTGTTTGTCGGAGTCGTGGCGTCGATGGCTCTTTATGGGGCACCTGTATGGATAGATGCCCTAAACAATAGAAACAAGGCGGTATTACGCAGGGCGCAGCGTATTCTGGCTATTAGAGCCGTAAGGGGGTACAGAACGATATCTTTTGAGGCTGCCTGCACACTTTCCGGAATCCCACCTTGGGAATTGCAGGCTAAAGTGCTCGCCTCTGTTTACCAGAAGCGTTGCGAGGTTTTAGAGAGAGATGGGAGGGTTATGTCCGGAGGAAATAGAGCGTTGGCGGGGCAATGCCCAGAAAGCCAGTTTGCGAAGATGGAAAAGACGCCTAAGGGAGCCGCGCGCTGGCTCTTGGACGGTCTCGGCTATTGCTCCAGTTTTAAGGAAATGGGTAGAGAGAAGATCGGGGTCGCTTTCCTACCGGCTGGTACAAATACTGTCGGGGCACGGATGCTTCGGCAGATACCTGCACAAAGTCGCCGGCAGGGAAGCGACTTCGGTCTGTCATGCTTGCGGCGACGTGGAAGACACGGCCTTCCACACTTTATCGGAGTGTCCAGCATGGGAGGAGGAGCGGCGAGTTTTACGAGCTGCTATTGGTTCAGACCTCGCATTGCCCACAGTCATACGGGCGATGCTTGAGAGTAAAAGGGCATGGCAGGCGATGGCCACCTTTTGCGAGACCGTCATGTCCGCAAAGGAAGATGCCGAGCGCCGCCGTGAGGAGGATCCCCTCGCCGATGCGAGGAGGCGCCGGAGGACAGGACGACGGAGGAGGTTGTGGCACCAGACTCTGCCGTCCTAGTGGGAACCAGCGGGTGGTTGTCTGCGGGGCGACAACTGCTCGCATTGCACTGGTCCCTGCGACGGTGAGGAGTCCTTGAGTTCGGGACTCCTCATGCCTCCGGCAGTGGTGGGTTCGCGCTGCATTCCATCTGCAGCAGCGCGAGCGAGCGTCTGAGTGGGTCTGACGGGGCCAAACGCGCCAAGCGCGATACCCCCTTTCCCACTCTCTAGACGAGACGCGGAACTCCGGGGTAGGTTTAGTGGGTAGGCTGGTGGCAACAAATCGCTAGAGTCCCACATAACCCTGTCGCCCCCCAGCGGCAGGGTATGCATGAGCATTCCCCCTCGAAAAAAAAAAAAAAAAAAAAAAAAAAAAAGGTTAGGTTGGGGTGCCTGGTCAGATAGCCTCCTCGTGGCGCACCCCGGGCAACCGCCGCTGACCACTGGATTGGACTTTCCCCAAATCAGTGTTCAGCGGAGGGCTAATGGTCTGACGTGGGTGAGGCGGCGGAGACCACACCCAGATGGTCCGCCGCCGGGCTTTAGTGCCCGTTGATAGAGAGGGGCTTCAGTGCCCGGGTAAGGTAGAAAAAAACAAAATGGACGCGCTAAGCAAAAATACACGTCCCCGGGAGGGTCTCCGTGAGGAGGAATCCCTCACCGGCCCTGCGGGGGAGTCGGAGGCCAAGCGAATGCGCTTGGCACCCGAATCTTCCGCTGAGTCGGTCTGCCCCTTGTATACGGGGGGGGCAACTTTGCGCAACCAGGGTGGTGAAGCAGATGTTCCGGCTGATGTCGACGAGCCTGCTAAGGAGTGGAAGGAGTTAAGGTTCACCCGGCACTGGTTGGACCCTGATTTGGAGGTGCTCAGTGATCTTGCCGCTGGCGTTGGAAAGGTAGTGGGGGATTTCTGGGTTGAAAACGATGATGCCATCAGCAACCAAGTGGGCGAGCTTCGTAACCAAATTAGGGTGATAGATAACCGGGCGAAGAACTTCTACGAGGCCGTGGCTGGAGAAATCCAAAGGCTCTTGAAACGGGACGGGAAGTTTCAGGGCGAGATCAAGGCCCTCAAGGCTCAATCCAAGGCGCGTGAGAGGGATCTTTTGGAGGAAATTGAGGCCCTCAAGGCATCAATCACGGAGCTAGAGGAGGCTTCAGCCACAAAGGCCGATTTCACCCGGTTGGAGAGCCGAGTCGCGGACGAACTGGGCCGCTTTGCAAAGGAGATCGGGAAGCAGCCGACCCAGCAGCAGGTCCCAGTAGCGGTGATGCGTTCTTACGCGGATGCAGCGAAGAAGCCTAAGACTCCCAGCGCGATTCCCGCGCCGAAGAAGCAGCCGATAAGGTCGAGGGCCAAGCAGGTGAAGGTCAGGGCGCCGGACACGGCTGCCCTGACCATTAATATTGTGCCGGAGGCGGCCGCGCGGGGCATCACAGTAGAGGAGGTGTTGGGGCGGGCCCAGGCGGGCTCCCAACTGAGCGTCGAGATGGCGGCCCAGTTAAAATGGACGAGGTTCGTGAATGCTCGCTATTGAAAGAGCGTGTTTCTGGGCCATTGAACAGAAATACACATATACTATTATATTTTCCGACAGCAAATCTTGTTTACAAGAAATTTCGAACTGCAACACCACCTGCCCCTTAGCAGTAAAAATACTGGAGCATATATATAACAGTTTTCAATTAGGCATTCATATTGAATTTATTTGGGTCAAAGGCCACATCGGACTGCCTGGTAACGAAGCTGCCGACTGTGCTGCCAAATCTGCTGCCAATCTTAGGACAAAACCGACATACGACTGCATACCTATCAGTTACATAAAGCAGAAAAATAAAACACTTACAATAAAAACAGCTAAGCAACTTTACAATAAAACAACATACACTAAATCTCTCTTCCCCACAATAGACCACCTTAATAGGTTTTTAAAACGTATTGTCCCGTCATTTGCAGTTACCCAAGTCATTACCAATCACGGTTACCATAAGGAATATTTGCACCGATTTAAAATAACTGACAACGATCTATGCCCTTGTGACGATATATCCACACAGTCCCTAAACCATTTAATTAAGCACTGCTGTAGATTTGCAGCTAAGAGACAAGAATATGATATGGCTTCACAACATCTCAACGACCCGTTTGATCTAAATGAAATAATTAGTTCTGAGTCTGTCAGCGACTCGTTCTGTACATATATAAACTACATAATCAATAATTTAAAGAAATTCAACGGCACATAATTTAATATACACTTACACTTACACACTACATACTTTACTTCACACTTCTCACACACACAGAGACACACACACACACACAGACACACACACTTTTCACATTTGCACTTACACTTCTTACACTTTATTTAAATATATATATATATAAATATACATCTAAACATATATCTTTTCACAATAAAATCAAAATTGTACACTGAAAACGCTACAATGCAATGAATAAATAAATATTACAACGGATTTTCAACAAAGTGTAGTAAATAGCACCGCGTTGAAATTAGTAACAATGTTATATCATTCCAGAAAAAAAAAAAAAAAAAAAAAAAAAACGTGCGTCCTGTTTCTGGGTCCCTGAGCAACCTCTCCTCGCCCGCTCTGGGCTTGGTCATGGCTTTTATTATTCTATAAGAGCACCGCCATAGATCCTCACCTTCCTGCCTTGTACAGAACTGTTTCCAGCTGGTAGTTATTGCCTCTTGGATCGCTTCCTTGTAAGCATTCTTGGCTTTGAGGTACTCCTGGACAACAGCAGGTCTTCGAGCAGCGTTAGCCCTTCTCAAGCGCCTGGACAATGTAATGGCGGTGCTCTTGAGCCTGGTGAGGTCATCGCTCCACCACGGATTCCTCGGTAGCCGCTTTCTGGTGTTGGCAAACGGCATAGACACTTCCGCGGCTTCCACCACGGACTCTTGATAGGAGCAGATGCAGGACTCCAGAGCGTCGTCGTCCGAGATGCCAGTTACAGTGCTCCAGTCAATCCCCCTTGATTCAAGCCTCTCGTTGAGAGACTCCTTGAAGAGAGTCCAGTTCGCCTTGTTGGTGTTGAAACGCCAGGTTGATGTTGATGCCGTCTTCATCGAGTCGTCCCTCTCCTCCCTCAGTCCCACCGCGAAGCGGATAGGACGATGATCGGAGAGTCCCGCCGTATCAATGTCCACCCTCCACTCCCTGACCTTTGCAAGTAGGTCAGCAGAGCAGACTGTGACGTCGTTTATTCCCTCGTACAATCTCCGGCCTCTATAAACGTGGAATGTAGGGGTGCTACCCTCATTAAGTACGTGGAGATCCCTTTGAGCAATGAAGTCCGCGAATACTGTGCCCCTCTCGTCCTCCGCCAGACAGCCCCACCACGGGCTAGCAGCGTTGATGTCTCCTCCTATGATGACTCCATCAGCGCAGATAGTATCCAGTGCCGCCGATAGAGACGACAAACATCCGGTGATATCAGAAGTAGGTTCAAAGTAAATACTCACAAAACACAGTCTATAGATACCCAGTTTTATTATGACTGTAGCAATGTTATTTGTAAGGTGTTGCGGGTCTGCAATGACTAATACGTTTGGATCGATGACAACCACAGCCGATTTCGCGGGAAAAGCCCGGGTAGCGTTCGCGTTTTGATAGACTCTGAATCCCGACCCCGCAGAAAGGCGCCCCGTGGAACCCACGTATGGTTCCTGCAGAAGAAGAAAAGACACTCCCGAACCGGTTGCGTCCACCAGACAGTCCCTGGTGGCGGCAAATCCCCTACCCAAATTTGCCTGCACTACCTGCAAGAAAACCTCAGCAGTAATTAATGGATCGGCGCGCTATCCGGTCCCATCGTTGCCACATGGGGCACTCCTGGCTGTAGGCCGCGTGGCTGCAATCCTGCCTGGAATCCGTCCCACAATTTACACACCTGGCAGGGCTGTCTCGGTTTGGACATTGCCTAGTTTCATGTTTTCCTGAGCAGTGACCACAAGCAACCTCGGCCCTGCAGTCTCTCGCCAGGTGCGCAAAACCCAAACATCTGAAACACTGTAAGACTGGAGACTGGTCCACCGCCATGACGAGCTGATAGCCCAGCCTAATTTTCCTGTTGCACAGGGCTGCCCAGGTATGCGGATCCACCTCCAGGACAACGTTTACCAACTGTGGAGTGCGGCCTCTTACCCTGCGCTTAACTCTAATGTAGCCTGGTCCTTGTTCCTGCTGTCCGATCAGTTTGGCATTCTGCCGACTCACCGCCTCAGCAAGCTTGACGTCGTCCAGGTCGTTCGCTACTCCGATAAGGCGAATAAGCGGTCTTTGTGGTTGCCTTGCCACCGCGCTTAGATCGCTCGAGGAGTCGGCGATCGCTCGTTTGAAGATCCGCTGGTTCTCCTCGGAATCGCATGCAACGGCAACCCTCTGCTTACTAATTTTCCTAATTCCGCTTACACCTATGCCCAAATCCACCACGTCCACTTTCTCTTTGATCAATTCAAGGACCTCCTCACTGGTCGCCTTCGGATTGCGTGACTCAACCAGAACAGGATATCTGGGTGCCCTGACCATGTCCGCGTAAGTTCGTCTGCGTCTTTCCTCTCCGAGGCCATCATCCCCTCGGGCAGCGGGGGCTCTGTCGCCATCAGGCTCTCGGCCAACCACCGCCGCCAGAGGGGCCCCGACCTCAGTCCTGACCAGATTCCTCAAGTCTCTGTCCCCAGCATCTGGCCCCCAAGAGGCGTCTGCGGCACAATCAGTCTCTCCTCCACAAACTCATCAAGCTCCTTCCGGAGTGTCCTTAACTGCGCCGCTATGGGATCGATCGCTTCTCTCATTATCCCCCTGATGCACTCCTCTGAGGCCAGTGGGGAAGTCCTCCCCTCACCGGCATGAAGAAGCTTGACCGTCTGAAGCACCTCGCCTAGATCTTCCTTGATCGTCTTAGAGCATTGGCAGTCCTCCTTAGTCAGATCAGCAGACGCCTCGCCGGGAAGTTGGTCTAATCGAGATACCCCCCCCGGGGAGCCCGCATTAGAGACCCTGGGATCCTCCGCCCTTGCTCTATCTATCCCCAAGGCGACGTCTCGAAGCATGCTCTTCATGGATTGAAGTTCCACGGTCATCCGCTCCAGTTCAGGCCCCATGTCGGATGTCATCAGCTCACGAGGTCCGCTCCCCACTTTCTCCACCTCAGATGTTTGCGCCCGCGAACCAGTCCTGCCCAGCGCCTCCAGCTGGGAGCGAATTCCTCTAACTTGCTGCGATATCGGTTCCAGCATTGTGATCGGCCCCTGAAGTTCGAAGGACAACCATCCGCTGACTCTTTCTGTGGCCTTAATGCTGTCCTCAATCTTCGCTCTCAAAGCCTCACTCTCCCTCTGGTAGGCGGCAGTAAGTTCTGCAAGCTGCTTAGCCTGGGCTCTTTCAATGCGGGCCAGCTCCTTTGCAGCTCTCGTTCGTTCCTCTTGAAGAGAGTTTCTATGGCGGGATCTGGAGTCAGCCAAGGAGAGGCAGACAACGTACAGCTCCTGCAAAGCCTCCTGCGCCTGTTCCCTGCATTCACGCTTCATGTTTCCCGCCCCACCAATAGCCTCCAGTCCGTATTGGAGAAGCTCATTAGCCCGTACTGTGACCTCGTCCATCACCACCCCCGTGCGCTTGCCTCTGGCTGGGAAGATACTCTCTCTGCGCTTACTCTCGCTAGGCTCTGGCCACGTCCATACCTCCGGCTGTGGGGCTACCGGACGGACAATTCCCAGGTCGTCCAGTTCTGCCTCAAGGTCGGACGCGGAACACCTAGATTCTGCAGTGTCCTCAACCCTCACGGGAGCTCCAACAGCTTCCAAGGTGGGCCCCTCCATCTCCCCAGCAGTTTCCACTTTGTCACTCACGGGATCGGTCTTCGTCTCAACAGTCGGGCCGGCACTATTACCCCCTGCGGCCTTCTCCCCCTTCTGGATCCGCTCACCGAGGTGTCTGAGTTCAGTCCTTGGGGATGGGCAAACCAGCTCGGCCTCACTGAGCAAGTTACCAAGCAAGGCCTGCTTGCGGAGGCTTTTCTTAGGGTAAGGCTGCGGTGCCGGTTTTGCCGCAGGTTCCGGGGCCGACTTGGGCATCCTCAGGGCGACAAATGCTATGTGTATAAACAACAAAATCTAAAATAAATCAAATTCAAATGAAATAAAATTAAAATCAAACAAATATAAAATAAAAATGACAAAATAGATTAAATTACAACTAAAGACAAAATTAAAATCAATTTAAGAATTTTTATTCATTAAAATGCCAAAACGATGGAGAATCCGCGCCGTCCCAACAAACATACAAAAATCCGGACCTTCAGCAGCAATGGGTCGGGTGTTAGGAGCGGGGGGAGGTTTTCCGAGGATGGGGGGAAACGCGTGAGAGCTGCACCCAAAACGAGGGGCTCACCCGATAGACCTCCGCAAGACCTTTCACCCGACACCAAGCACGTCTCTCTACGATACCTCGTTCAGGAGCTATGCGCTGGGCGGTTTCCAGCAGGAGTTGGGCGGGAGATTCTCATCAAAATCGCCCAGGCGATAACTCAGGCCTCAGGCCACCCAGAGAGGCGGGAAAAACGGTGCAAGCCGTCCCCGGTGAAGCTCTATCCCGCAAGGGTGGTTGGGTCTGTTTTGGAAATGGGGGGGTAGGGGGGGGGGGCAAGGTCAAGGGCGGCGAAAGTCAGCAATACAGCCTGGAAGTTCACACAACGGGCAGCACTATGTCGAAAACCGTAGCCCGATACGATAATTGGTTGCGATACTACGGCCACCTGAAGTTTTCCAAAATGGCCGCCGCTAATGTCAAAGTCGGTGTTCAAAGTGGGATAACTCGGGCTACAGAGGTCCGATCAACGCGTGCGAGGGCTCCCCGAAGAGGGCGCAACCCCGCCTATTCGGCACACCCCTAAAACCACCGCCCCAAAATCACCACCCCCAATCGCGCATCCACCATCCGGGGGCTGTTCCGCTCGATCCACCCCTCCCGGAACCGAAATTCCCGTCTCGATCCGACTAGTGGTACAGGAGATACAGGTGATTTTGTAATTCAAAATGGCCGCCGCTAATGTCAAAATGCGGCGGGAAAACGCTATATCTCCCGTTCCCGACGTCAGAGAGAGTTCGGGTTTTCTTCCTAAGGGTGCCCCGGACCTAAGGTATCTGGATCCGCCCCCTAAAGTGGTAAGAATCCCAACCAAGAGATAGAGAGAAAACAACGTTCTCTGCGTCTTCGCTCGCCTCAGCCAATCCCAGCGAAGAAAATCCCAGCACTCTAGCCTCAAATGGGGCCGAGCTATTGCATCTAGAAGAATTCCGCCCTAGAAAGGAAGTTTACAAATAAAACCGCCCTAGGCAGCCAGAGGTCCCAGAGCCCCGTGGTTTTCGGCTCGAGATGTGTGGGGGGTCATCCAGGACCCGCTCCGCCACGCCTGAAGTGGTGCGACACCCCCTTACCCCCTATACTTATAACTAGCAGTTTTAAAGTTTTATAAAAAGAGTTTAACAAAACATGCACACGAAATTTAAAATTATTAAAATAGTACAATCAGCTCGGCGTCCGATATTAAAATTGCAGCTTCTCAGGAGCACTCCTTCTATTTTTAAATGGAGGGGGTAGTTTTACCCCTACTTTCAGAATTCTGTAACTCCGCCGTTATTGGTCTGATTTAGTTGCGGTTTTCGATATCTTGTAGGGTTTTGGAATCCCTATGAGATCTAATTCAAGACTATGGCAGGTTCTTTCAGAATTCTAAAAATAAAAAATATTGAAAAAATTCAATTTTTAAAATTTAATAACTCACCCCCCGTTGGGCCGATTCAAGCGTATGAGGCGTCAAATGACTCGCCGCGGCGCCGTCCTGCTGGCTGGATCAGTGCTGCTGCTCCTACAGATCCGGATCCCTGACCTCGTGGTTTGAGGTTATCCGGAAAAATCCAAATAACCACGTGACTGGGCAAGATCCGGCCCCGTTTTGAGCGCCACTGGAAGGGGGGCACCAACACGCACAATCTGACACTACTCACTCAAAACAACACCAAAAGATGCCACAGATATTTCAAATTAAATGCCAAAAACTTAAGAAACACGTGGCGGAAAAACACATTTTAATCGATATAAAATCGAGCACTTTTCACACACTCGCGAAACCAGCTTCTGCGGATAGGCCCGGTTTTTCCGCATCCGCCGATATGCCACACTTGGTAATAAGTATCGGATTTACCACTTTTACAAAAATTTTAAAAATTTTTTTAAACACGGCACGCGAGGTTCCTGGGCCAGAAGAAGCTCCCGACTGGGTTAGGTTAGGTTAGGTTAGGTTAGGTTAGGTTAGGTTAGGTTGGGGTGCATGCTGGCAGACCTCCTCGTGGTGCACCCTGGGAGGGGGGCGGGAGTAGCAACAATTGCGGTTGCTTCCGCACCTCTGCGAACTGTCAGCGGAGGAGGGCGGAGCGTCTTTAAGGCGCACGGAGCCCACCCGGTGCACTCTTCGCGCCGGGGGTGGAAAAGGCCCTTTTTAGGGCTAGGTGCCATCTTTGGCGGTGGATGGCCGTTCGTTTCGATCGGCGACCCGTAGTGACACGGGTGTGGGTGTATTTGGGTCTTTGCCCTCTTGGGCGTTGGCTCGTTGCGGCCCGTTTCGGGCGGAGGTTCGCGCGGGTTCGTCCGTGGTTGTGTGTCAGGTATGTTGTCGCCTGGCGCACGCACGGTGGAACCGGCGATATTTGGAGGTTGTTGCCCTCTTGGGCGGTGGTTTGCGGGGGTTCGCCTGCGGGTGTATGGTAGGTATGTTGTCGCCTGCCATACGCGCAGGAGAACTCGCGCTGTCGTGAGGTATTTGTGGTCGAGAGTTGTGAATTCCTGTCTCGTCGTGGTGGGAGTCGCTGAATAGGGGCTTCGTCACCCCCGAAAGGCTCTAGCTCGAGACAGAGTACGGGCTTTGCCACCCCGGAAAATCTCGTCTGGCCCATCCTATCTTGCTAGGTCTCACTTCTTCTCCTCACTGATTCTCACGTGAGGATATGCCACGTCGGGGTATTTGCTCGGTGGCAGCCAGTGCAAGGCGGGGTATTTGCTCGTTGCCTGGTGGTTGTAGAGTCGCGTCGGGGTGTTTGCCCGGTGACTGGCCGCGTCGGGGTGTTTGTCCGGCGGCGGACGGCTGCGACGGGGTGTTTGCCCGGCAGTCGCGAGGTGCGAGGGGGAGAACCCGGTCCCTAAGGCCGCTAAGTCCCGTAGGGTAGTTGTACGGCGATCGGTGGAGCTGGAGGGCAGGCCGGTAGCGGATTCGGCACCCGCGGTGTTGTCAGTGTTCCCTGCCACTGACCTAGCTCCTGCCCACGACCGCCACGCCAACAGTCCCGAAGCACTACGGGCACCGTCTGGGGCACTGGGCATGCTCGAATTGGAGGCCCCTAAGTCCTGCAGTTGCGTAGTACGGCATGTTCCCGAAACCGTGCAGGCAGCGTCGAAGATTCGAGCCCTTCCCTGTGCACCAGGAAGCCACGGCGGGGCGTCTGCCCGGTGGCAGCCAGCGCGCGGTGGGGTATCTGCCCGGCGCCTGGCGGACGAGGAGTCACGTCGGGGCATCTGCCCGGTGACTGGCCGTGTCGGGGCTTTTGTCCGGCGGCGGGCTGCGTCGGGGTGTTTTCCCGGCAGTCGAGGGTCGCGTCGGGGCGTTTGCCCGGCGACCCGACCATCCGACAGGGCAATGATGGTGGCGCCTCTCGGGGCGTCGCCGGAGCTCAGGGCCACGCGGGTGACGGGACGGGGGTCCTTGGTCATGGAGGCAGTCACCCGCATTGCACAGCTCGTCGGCAGTCGCTCCCGTGGCACGGGGCGGCTGGTCCCCCTCCAGGGACAGGTCTGTGGAGGCCGAAAGGCTGGCCGCGGCGGTTGCTGGTGCGTACTCGAGAACCCGGCACCGCATATCGCGGCGGAGGAGTTGCCCCCGGGGGGTTTAGCGGGTTCGAGCCCCGCATAACCAGGTCTTCCCCCGAAGCCTGGTATGGGTCGGCCATTACCCCGGGTCAAAAAAAAAAAAAAAAAAAAAAAAAAGGTTAGGTTAGGTTAGGTTAGGTTAGGTTAGGTTAGGTTAGGTTTTTTTTTTTGTTATCCCTTGTTCGTTATATTTAGTTTAATATTGTCTCTGGTGCTAGTTACTACTCCTAGAGATACAATACTGATTTTATGTTATATTTATTTTATTTTACACTTGTTATATTTATTGTTTTTCCTTACATTTGTATTATTTTACCGCTTGGGAGCGGCAAATTCGTGAGTCTTTATTTATTTATTTACATCTTTAACTTTGTTTACTATTTCTGTTATGTAATCATTGAATTTGTTGATGATTATTTCTTTTTTATAGTATTGACTGATTTCCATATAGTTTATTTTATTGACTGTGCAGAGGTATTCTAATTCTGTTCTTGTTCGTCCGAATAATGGGCATTCGTATATTAAGTGGTTCATGCTTTGTACTGCCTTGTGAGTCCGGTCACAGGGACAGTACGGATCTGTGACTAATTTGAAGCGGTAAAGATATTGTTTGTTGTGTCCGTGTCCTGTTATAAATTGTGTTGTTTCGTATTTATTGGGTGTGTTCATTAGATAGTTTTGTAGGTCTGTGTGAGTTTTAAAGTATAATTTGGTGTATCTGCAGTGTCCGACGGTGTCGTATATTTCTTTTGTTTTACTCTGAGTTTTATCTTTGTTTTGTTTTTTAATATATGCGGGTGGGATGAGGTTATATGTCAATGCATTTACTTCTGTGTTACTGGCTAATTTGGCATTAAAATCTGCTAACTCGTTACCGGTTATGTTATTGTGCGCTTTGGCCCAGATGAATATTATTTGTTGCTTAAGTTTGTGTTTTATATGGTGTATTAGGTGGTGTATCTCGTTAGTGTTTCTATTGTAAGTTCCTGTGTTTTGTAGATCTTGTAAGGTGGATTTGGAATCGGTGATGATTATTGCGGATGTTTTGTTTTTGTGTGTCCATTTAGTTGCCTCTAGTATTGCGATTTGTTCGGCTTGGTAGTTGTTGCATTTAGTGTCGAGTTTAATTAGTATCTTATGGATTTGGTTGTTTTCGTCTTGTATGATGGCGGCTGCACCTACCCCTGCTTCATTTTTGCTACCATCTGTATATATATGGTTATTTATTATGTGATTTCTTTGTAGTATTATTTTTAATTCTTCTTCGTTGTTGGCTTCTTCATAGGTTATTGGTTCGCGTTGTGATGGGTGCAGTTTGTGTTTTTTAGTTATTGGTTTTTCTAGTTTTATGTTTTCTGTCTGTTCTATTAGCTTCGGATTGATTCTGATTAGTTCGTTGTTGGCTATTTCTTTTAGTTGAGCGTCAATTGGTGGGGATCCCGAGAGTAGTATGGCGATTTGTGTGTTTATAGTTCGGTATGCTCTGCTGATCTGTATTCCGAAATTTCTCTGTAGTGATTGTAGTATTTTAATGTTTTGTTTTAGGTCGAGTGCTTCCCTCCATATTGATGCTCCGTAAGATATTATAGGTATAACGACTTGTCTGTATATTGTTTGGATGTTTTCCGGATTGATGCCCCAAGTGGGACGTACATAGCTTTTAAGTTTGTTATATATTGCGTAGGTTTTATCTATAGCGTTTCTTATGTGTTGGTTGAATTTTAATTTATGATCTATGGTTATGCCTAGGTACTTTATTGTTTTAGTGTGTTTTATTTTGATGTTATTAATGTATATGTCGGTCTGTTTAGCTTTATTTGTGAGTGCCATGATTTGTGTTTTGTCCGGGCTAAATTGCAGTTTGTTTTCTTCTCCCCATTTCATTATTGTTTTTAGTGCTGTGTTTAATTTCTTTTCTAGGTTGTCTTTGCTGTAGTCGCTTGCTATAATTAGTATGTCGTCGGCGTAGGCTTGGATTTTGATATCTATTGGTAAGTATTTGTCTAGTAAGTCATCGAGTGCCAGATTCCACATCAGTGGCCCGCATACGGAGCCTTGTATGCAGCCTTTAGTTGCTATTTTTGTTGTGTTTATGTGTCCCAGAGTGATGTTTATTTTCCTGTTTTGGGTGTAGGTTTTCATAATGTTGTATAGATTTTTGGGGCAGTTGTATTTCTTTAGCTGTTTGAGAATGCTGGGCCACCAGGCATTGTCAAACGCTCCTTTTATGTCTAATGATAGTGCTATTATTTGTTTTTGTTTCTGTTTTTCATTTTTTATGTGTTCTATTGCTTCGTTTATTGCGTGCACTGTTGATATTTGTGGTTTAAATCCGAACTGTTTTTGGTTGTCGTAATTATTTTTGTATATGTAGTGGATTATTCTGTTGTTGATCAACTTTTCATATAGTTTTCCTAGTACAGGCAAGAGGCCGATTGGTCTGTAGGCGGATGGTGTATTGTATTTATCTTTGTTGATTTTGGGGATTATTTTGGCTATTGTTATTTTCCATATGTCGGGGAATGTTTCTAGTTCTAAAAGTCTGTTCATTAAGGTAAGTGTGAGTTGAGGGTTGATTTCTATGAATTTTTGAATTATGTCTGATGTTAGACCGTCGTAACCCGGTGCTTTCTTGTGATTCATGGATTTTATGTTAGCTATTATTTCGTGGATGGTGAATGGTGGTTCGTTGTGAGTATTTGGTGGTGTTTCAGTTTCTTTTTTGATTTTTTGTTGTGCCTTGTTGTTTGTTGTGTCGTCAGGGAAGAGTGCTTCTATTAGTTCTGTGCAGGTTTCTTCGGTGGTTTTGGTGTATGTTCCGTCTTGTTTTTTGAATGTTCCAGGTGGTTGGGTCAGTGGTTTGTTTTTAATGATTTTGTTGGTGATGGTCCACACGTCTTCTTTATTTTGGGTGCTACAGAATTCTCGGAAGGATTCGGAGGATGTTTTTTGAATCATGCTGTGATATTTTTTCCTAAGTTCGTTTCTTTCTGAAATGGTGTCTTGTAGTAACGTGGATAGATTGTTGTTTTGGTTTGGGTTGTTGTTTAGGTTTGTGTTAGTTGTTATGTTTCTGTTTTTCTTTGATAATTTAGCTATTTTGTGGTGCATATGTATTACTTGCTTTTTAAGGTCTTCTAGTTCTTCGGTCCACCAGTGCGGTTTTCCTTTTTTGGTTTTATATTTAGGTAATGTTTTTCTGCATACTAAAGTTAGTTTATTGGTTAGTGATTCTATGTATTTATTGATTTCTTCTGCGTCTAGGTTCTTAATGAGTTCTATTGTATTTTCGCTAGTATCGATATATTCTATGCATTTTTCTTTAAATTCCTTTATTTTTGTTTCGCTCCAGAAGTTAGGTCTGCTTGTGTCGAATTTCCATGTGTTGTTATTGAGATTTGTGTTTATCTGTTTTGGTCCTTTTCCTTGGAGTATTTGGAATGTGATGGCTACATGGTCTGAGGTGGTAATGAGGTTTTTATCTGTTCTCCAGTTTTCTATTGTAACTTGGTTGTGGTTGTCAGTGATGGCAGTGATATCTATATTTGATGTTCTGGTTTGTCCGTGTGTTGTTGTGAAGAATGTGTAGTCGTTGTTTGTGTCGTTAATTGTAGTGATGCCATTGCTTATAAATATATTATTGAGTTCTTCACCTCTTCGGTTAGTGGACGTGGAGCCCCAGGTTTTGCTCCATGCGTTGAAGTCGCCGGTTATTATGTGTGTGCTGTTGGGGTAATTCTTCAGAATGGATTCTAGTTTGCTTATTGTGTGATTTTGGTCTGTTTTAGGTTCTACATAGATTGATGTAATTAATATTTTGTGCCCTGATTTGTTGCTCAGTTGTATGAGTGTAATGTTTTGGTTTGTATATTCTTCAATTAATATGGTGCTGTACTTGTTCTTTTTCATTGCGATTGCAGTTTTATTTCTTTTATTGTAGTTGTTTTCTTTAGTGTCGTTCGTGTTGTGGTATTGATGGATGGTGTATCCTGGTATGGGTTTTGCGGAGTTAGTATTTCCAGTGTAAGGTTCAGTTAAAAGTATTATTCCTATATCTTCTGTTTCTGTGATTTTAGTTAGTTCCTGATGGGTGAGATAGTTTTTATTACAGTTTATTTGGAGGCATTTTATGTATTTTTCCTTATTATTTTGATTGTTGTGCATTAGTTGGATTGGTAGTTGGTTCTTTCGATGGTCCTGATTGTGTTAATCTCATAGGCAGGACATTTGTAGTTGGTTGCTGAGTGTTCCGTTGGTATATTTTTTGTATTTTTAGTGTTGAATTGATGGCAGTTGTAACATTTTATTTTGGTTTTGTCCTCCTTAACTTTGCAGTCTTTGTATGTGTGGTCGGTGCCTGCGCAATGCGAGCAGGCTTTTTGTTCGTTCCTGCAATTTTTATAGGTGTGTCCGTATTGCAGGCACGTGTAGCATTGTAGCACTGCAATATGGTTTTCGGCACATACCCTAGAGTGACCTAAGTTCACTCGTCCGTCTGTTGTCATTTTCTTATGGATTTCCGGTGTGGTTCTAATGATTGCATTGTAGAGATTGGGGTTCTTATTTTTTTTGGTGGTACATATTTTTAGTTGGTTTTCATTTTTAGGATCTAGGTGTTCGAGATAGGAGTTTTGGAAGATAAGGTTTTCTATTATATCTTCTTTTTTAACAGTTTTGTGTATTCCTTTCAGATTGATAGTAGGCTGTAGGTTGTTAATTATTTTGTATTTCATTCCCGAACTTGGTTTGATTTTTTGTATTGTGTTCTCTAGTTGTTTGTTTGTTTCAAATTCTATTTTAAGTTTGTTTAATCCTATGTTAGTTATTTTTGATGGAAGGTATTTTTCTCTCTTGTATGATACGTTTTTAGACCATGTTTCTCGTGTTGTTTCTTTACTGTTGCTGTTGTTAACGGTGATCATGATTGCCGGTTTGCTGGTGATATTTCTTTTGCTATTGTTTTGGTTTAGTAGTGGTGGTGATGGTTTTGGTGTTTTGGTTGCGTCTGCATATAATTTGCTGGCTTCCTGTGTTTTCGAGGCGCTAGTCATTGTTTTTTCCATTGTCTTTTCTATGGTCTTTTCTATTGTCTTCTCTAAGGTTTTTCCTATTGATTTTTCAATTGTCTTTTGCACTGTTTCTTCTATTGCTTGTTGTATTTGTTTGTTGATTTCTATTGGTATTTCTGTATTATTGGCATTGTGACCGGTTGTTTCTTGTACTGTATAACTGATGTTTGGGTTCGTCTTATTCTTCTCTATTTTTTGTGCAATTCTTTTGATTGCGTTTGCGTGTGCGATTGCAGATTCCCTGTTGGCCTTAGTGACGCTTTTGGAGGTTGCTATGCTGAGCACATCTAGGATTCCCAATGCATGTTTGATTATTTGGCTAGTTGGACTATTGTCCTCTTCGTGGAAGATTTCTTCTAAGTCTGAGGAATCAAAGTATGGAGGAGAGGGTGATCTGTAAGCTCTACTGGTGTTAGGAAGTGTGAATGTTTGAATGTCTGATTGTTCTAGTAGGGAGTCTCTGTGTGTTTGGGTTGTTGTTGGCAATTGGGAGATAGGATTTAAAAGTGTGTTTGTTTGGGTTAATAAGACGTAAGGTTGTGGTTGCTGTGAAGAGGTGCTAGGGTGTACTTCAGCTTGATGTGTGATAGTTTGACCGCATGTTTCTTGAGAAGATTGGGAGGAAGTGTTGATAGGAGTGACTGGTTTAGTGATTTTGCTTGTGCTAGATATTTTAGAGTTTGTGGTACTGCTGGTGAAGCGCCCATTGGCGTCTCTATTTGGGTTTCCTTTGTTATCTTTCTTTATATTTTGTTTTGTAGTTTGTTCCATTTTCGTTGCCGTTGTTGTCGTATGTCGCATCGGTCGGTAGTCCTTATTAGCTGTTGCCTGAGTCGTCGTTGTTTGAGAGTTCGAAGATGAGTTTGAGTTGTTTTTAATATTTTGATCCATTGTAGACCCACGAGTAGGGCCGATATACCTAAACACTTCCGGGTGACGCCCATTCCGGAAGTGCTGGCTACGTACTGACGGAGGTTGCCTGGTATCCGTAGGTTTTTAGCGGGGTTTCTCCCGGGTTTTAGAGACTTTTCCTTGTCGCGGGCCGGCCAATTAAGGCAAGCCCCCCGCTCCGTCCATAACCAACGGCATGCCCCCATGGACGCCTCGAATGGGGGTCGTTGTCGAAGGTAGGACGGTTTACGGAAAGAGGGACTGGCGTGAGGTCACCTCGCAGCTCCCCTTTCGGGGGACTGGTTACCACCGGGCGGCTGCCTCACGATGGCCTGCCTCCGGGCAAATACCCCGCCGAGGACTTAGGTTGTGGAGCTATTAGTTTGGGGAGGAGTGTGTGTTGGCCGGGTGTTATTGGCGCAATAAAAAGTTTGGTCTCCTCCCCGTAAGCCCCCCCACCACGACAAGGTTTCTCCACCAAGGGGGGGGTTAGGTTAGGTTAGGTTAGGTTAGGTTAGGTTAGGTTTTTTTTTTTTTTTTTTTGTTATCCCTTGTTCGTTATAATTAGTTTAATATTGTCTCTGGTGCTAGTTACTACTCCTAGAGATACAATACTGATTTTATGTTATATTTATTTTATTTTACACTTGTTATATTTATTGTTTTTCCTTACATTTGTATTATTTTACCGCTTGGGAGCGGCAAATTCGTGAGTCTTTATTTATTTATTTACATCTTTAACTTTGTTTACTATTTCTGTTATGTAATCATTGAATTTGTTGATGATTATTTCTTTTTTATAGTATTGACTGATTTCCATATAGTTTATTTTATTGACTGTGCAGAGGTATTCTAATTCTGTTCTTGTTCGTCCGAACAATGGGCATTCGTATATTAAGTGGTTCATGCTTTGTACTGCCTTGTGAGTCCGGTCACAGGGACAGTACGGATCTGTGACTAATTTGAAGCGGTAAAGATATTGTTTGTTGTGTCCGTGTCCTGTTATAAATTGTGTTGTTTCGTATTTATTGGGTGTGTTCATTAGATAGTTTTGTAGGTCTGTGTGAGTTTTAAAGTATAATTTGGTGTATCTGCAGTGTCCGACGGTGTCGTATATTTCTTTTGTTTTACTCTGAGTTTTATCTTTGTTTTGTTTTTTAATATATGCGGGTGGGATGAGGTTATATGTCAATGCATTTACTTCTGTGTTACTGGCTAATTTGGCATTAAAATCTGCTAACTCGTTACCGGCTATGTTATTGTGCGCTTTGGCCCAGATGAATATTATTTGTTGCTTAAGTTTGTGTTTTATATGGTGTATTAGGTGGTGTATCTCGTTAGTGTTTCTATTGTAAGTTCCTGTGTTTTGTAGATCTTGTAAGGTGGATTTGGAATCGGTGATGATTATTGCGGATGTTTTGTTTTTGTGTGTCCATTTAGTTGCCTCTAGTATTGCGATTTGTTCGGCTTGGTAGTTGTTGCATTTAGTGTCGAGTTTAATTAGTATCTTATGGATTTGGTTGTTTTCGTCTTGTATGATGGCGGCTGCACCTACCCCTGCTTCATTTTTGCTACCATCTGTATATATATGGTTATTTATTATGTGATTTCTTTGTAGTATTATTTTTAATTCTTCTTCGTTGTTGGCTTCTTCATAGGTTATTGGTTCGCGTTGTGATGGGTGCAGTTTGTGTTTTAGAGTTATTGGTTTTTCTAGTTTTATGTTTTCTGTCTGTTCTATTAGCTTCGGATTGATTCTGATTAGTTCGTTGTTGGCTATTTCTTTTAGTTGAGCGTCAATTGGTGGGGATCCCGAGAGTAGTATGGCGATTTGTGTGTTTATAGTTCGGTATGCTCTGCTGATCTGTATTCCGAAATTTCTCTGTAGTGATTGTAGTATTTTAATGTTTTGTTTTAGGTCGAGTGCTTCCCTCCATATTGATGCTCCGTAAGATATTATAGGTATAACGACTTGTCTGTATATTGTTTGGATGTTTTCCGGATTGATGCCCCAGGTGGGACGTACATAGCTTTTAAGTTTGTTATATATTGCGTAGGTTTTATCTATAGCGTTTCTTATGTGTTGGTTGAATTTTAATTTATGATCTATGGTTATGCCTAGGTATTTTATTGTTTTAGTGTGTTTTATTTTGATGTTATTAATGTATATGTCGGTCTGTTTAGCTTTATTTGTGAGTGCCATGATTTGTGTTTTGTCCGGGCTAAATTGCAGTTTGTTTTCTTCTCCCCATTTCATTATTGTTTTTAGTGCTGTGTTTAATTTCTTTTCTAGGTTGTCTTTGCTGTAGTCGCTTGCTATAATTAGTATGTCGTCGGCGTAGGCTTGGATTTTGATATCTATTGGTAAGTATTTGTCTAGTAAGTCATCGAGTGCCAGATTCCACATCAGTGGCCCGCATACGGAGCCTTGTATGCAGCCTTTAGTTGCTATTTTTGTTGTGTTTATGTGTCCCAGAGTGATGTTTATTTTCCTGTTTTGGGTGTAGGTTTTCATAATGTTGTATAGATTTTTGGGGCAGTTGTATTTCTTTAGCTGTTTGAGAATGCTGGGCCACCAGGCATTGTCAAACGCTCCTTTTATGTCTAATGATAGTGCTATTATTTGTTTTTGTTTCTGTTTTTCATTTTTTATGTGTTCTATTGCTTCGTTTATTGCGTGCACTGTTGATATTTGTGGTTTAAATCCGAACTGTTTTTGGTTGTCGTAATTATTTTTGTATATGTAGTGGATTATTCTGTTGTTGATCAACTTTTCATATAGTTTTCCTAGTACAGGCAAGAGGCCGATTGGTCTGTAGGCGGATGGTGTATTGTATTTATCTTTGTTGATTTTGGGGATTATTTTGGCTATTGTTATTTTCCATATGTCGGGGAATGTTTCTAGTTCTAAAAGTCTGTTCATTAAGGTAAGTGTGAGTTGAGGGTTGATTTCTATGAATTTTTGAATTATGTCTGATGTTAGACCGTCGTAACCCGGTGCTTTCTTGTGATTCATGGATTTTATGTTAGCTATTATTTCGTGGATGGTGAATGGTGGTTCGTTGTGAGTATTTGGTGGTGTTTCAGTTTCTTTTTTGATTTTTTGTTGTGCCTTGTTGTTTGTTGTGTCGTCAGGGAAGAGTGCTTCTATTAGTTCTGTGCAGGTTTCTTCGGTGGTTTTGGTGTATGTTCCGTCTTGTTTTTTGAATGTTCCAGGTGGTTGGGTCAGTGGTTTGTTTTTAATGATTTTGTTGGTGATGGTCCACACGTCTTCTTTATTTTGGGTGCTACAGAATTCTCGGAAGGATTCGGAGGATGTTTTTTGAATCATGCTGTGATATTTTTTCCTAAGTTCGTTTCTTTCTGAAATGGTGTCTTGTAGTAACGTGGATAGATTGTTGTTTTGGTTTGGGTTGTTGTTTAGGTTTGTG